>VDFB02281492.1:811887703-812049655 GCA_007258455.2 Sequoia sempervirens
AATCTGAGAAACTAAAACTGCAATATCTTTCAGCCCAGGAATAGAAAATAAAAACCGTAAATTGAGAATTTCATTATAACGAAAAGGGTATCCAAAAAATATAAAAATATCTAAAAACCGAGAAACTTGAAATTTAACTATTTTTGGGTGATGCAAGATTGCCCTTACACCACTGGATGCTCCTGCATCAATAGTCTTTCCTATCACAAATATAAAATGTGAGCACAATATGATCCTTTCATATTAATAGTCTTTTTTATCGTAAATACTTTGTATTTTTCCATGAAATGTGAAAGATTGTCAAAACATTTTAGTGTTCAAGTATCAGTCCATTTTTGTTGGATATAAGTTGTATTTTAAATCATAATGTATTGTTTTTATAACAATAAATAGTTTTTTGTGTTCAACTATTGGTCCATTTGTGTTGGATATAAAAGTTAGAGATAACAAAGACTTATGGTTATCGATAAATATTTGGTCCATTTAGGTTGCATATAAGTTATATTTTAAATAAAAATGTGATATTCTAAAAGAAACAAATGATACTTTTTTGTTCAACTAGGGGTACCATGATTAAGTTTCAGTTGAATATTTAAAAAGTCTAAAATTTTAGATACTTCTCACGAGACGTGTTAATGTGACATGTTGCGTGATGAGTCACACTTCTAGACCTTAATTATAGATAGATAAGAGGTCAATCCACATTAAAATAAACAAAGGTTCTACAATAATCAACTTATATTTTAAAAGACAAAGGTAGTAAGATATTTCATACAACTGCTACGTGCTCACAAAATTACCCTGGATGACAAGTGACCCTGTGCCCTAGATTTTCAAATCTCACACTAAAGTAAGTGGCCTTCCACAAATTTTTTAATTAGATATTTAATAGTTTCGAACTTGTCCCACGTGTGCAGGTTGAAGAAAAATATAATGCTATTTAACTCTCTAGTGGGATAGGTAATATTTTAGGGGTGCGGTGGTGAATAAGCAGGAAAAATATCTAGCCTACGGCAATAGCGGGACAATATCCTCGGGTCGTGGCTGTGGGTAACTCATTATAAACCTCCCTCAACGCAGCTGATAATGGGTTTTGATTAATTAAACCTGTCATCAACAATGAAGTGGATGCTCTGCGCATCATCTCCTCCTCCTCCTCCTCTATGTTTATCAGTTTACACAAGGTCATTAGAATACCATTCTTTCACTCGGTTGAAAAGAAACAAATCTTACATTCCTCCCCTAAAATCCCGCATATTTTGCGCTCTTCAGGCGGGAATTGGAATCCACCAAACCCATGCTGCAATTGCACTGGAAGACAAATGCCAAGAAATTAATTCAAGTCCTGACACCTCCACTGATGAAATCAACAAAGGCGTGTCTTTAAGGAAGCAAAATGCAAGGCCCCTGTCTTTGCTTTACTCTGAAACTTTACATGAAGAAGATGAAGAACAAGAAGCCACTTTGGCGAATATTGAGAAGAGAAAGCTTCAATTAGAGGATGTCGGTACAATCGCAAGTAGAACCCCCAGGTTTCCTGGAAGAGTTGGTAGTAGTCCAAAGGTGGAGAAGGTTAGAGAATTGGACGAAGAGGCGTTGAAAGATGCATTGCGTATCAGAAGAGTAAGAACTATAGAATTATTAAAGGAAGCAATGATTGCTTCGAAGCTGAGTCAGAAGTATTCCGATAATTTGATATCCCACTTGGATGGATTTGTAGATTACATTATAATCAGAGCTGCATCCACTAAAAGCAACTCAGACTTTGCCACTGCAAATTTTACTACTCGTGCAAGGTTCTGCATCAAACATTCAGGGGTTGTCGAACTCGTCAAGTGAGTTCCTACTTTACATTTCCTTTTAATTTATTAAATTGATTTGTAGCTTTTTGTTATGATAGTCTAACATCATATTCATCCAGGACTTACACCTAGCCTTGTCTATTGGGGTACACAATGCTCAGATAGATGTGGCGGTTTACCCAATTTAAACACTAAACTTTTTAATATATTTGCATTTTGCATTTTAGATTCTGCCTGGAATTGCATATGGTAGTTTTCTTGATTTAAACACTCAACATCTGTATATATATATATATATAAACTTTTAACGTGTCAAATTCACTCATGACGTGTGCTTGGCCTTGTCCTCTGGGTATGCAACTCCAAGAATTGACTGTGATAGTTTACCTGATTTAAATATGCAACATTTGTACATATTAGGATTTAACATGGCTCATGGTGATTTGAATGTGGGTCTCATCTATGAATGCTATAATTATTTACCTCGAGCTTATCTTCAACGAGTTCTTACTTTGCATTTCACTTTCTATCATTGTTGGATTTTTCCCTTTGATGATTTAAACAGTTGACATTTGTACAAATTAGCATTGAGTTATCGGTTCGCCCTAGGGTGGGCTCGGATCCTGGTCCGGTCCACTTGAGTTCGGATTTCGGGTTTTGGTTTGGGTTCGGTCCTCTGTGGGTTTGGATAGGGTCCGACCTTGCTGAACTTGGGCAGACCCAAGCTGAATTTTGGTGAGTCACATGCCCAGCCGACTTATTTCAGCATTTTTAAATTTTTTTTTAACTCTTAAAAGCCCAATTCACCCCCCTAACCCAAAAATGTGAGATTTAAAACATAGCAAACTCATTTTTCATATTGTGAATGAAAAACAATTGTTTTTCCTCCATTGCTGAACTTATTTTCTTGCTTGCCATTGCACGGATATAGTTGAAAATTAATTGTTGAATGCTCCAAGCTAGTTGTTGTGCTATTCCTATGCATTTGCAATGTTCGTTTGTTGTCAAAAAGATCGTAGAGGAAGATCTCTTCAAAAGAGATAGGTTTTTTGAAATTTTTTGTTTTTTTTTACAAATGAACTCTCTTGTTTTGTTTTTTATTCTTCTAGGTATCTATAACACATGCTTAATTTTTAAAAATGAATTAACTATTAAGTTGTATTAATATATTAAAATATTTTTGTTTTCAAATTTCATTTGTTTCAATTCTTCGAATGCGTTGTTTATTGAACTTGTTGTCTTGAGTATTACAATGGCAACCGTTTTTAGCTCTGCGAGCCAATCCCGCTTCACAACAGACCCAAACTCTTCCCTCTGAAAATATGTTGAAATGGTACAACTTCTAGATGGTGGAGGTTATGTTTGGATTTGTGGTCATTGTAAAGCTAGATATTCAAGCTCATATAGTTGAGTGAAAGGTCATTTATGCAAGATCCCTAGACTAGACATCAAATTTTGTCTAGGCGAAGATGGTAAAGGCATTCCAAAAATACAAGTCTTCGCATAAATTGAAGAGTAAGAAAAAATAGACCAATCACTAGGTCGTAGATCAAATCATCCTTTGTTAAAGAAATGATCTTGAAAGATGAAGCCCCCTACACCGCCTTCTCATTTTCAACCTACAAAGAGCCATCCATTTATGTCCAGAGCCGAAGAGCAACCTGTGGCCTCTACACATAAAGAGATCAAAGGGACCGTTGAAAATGACATTTCAGAATGAGCCTAGAGAGATTGCCGATCAAGACATAACGAGATGTGTCTATGTGAATGGATTGGCATTCAATGTCGTTCCCTCACCATATTGGCAAAAAATGGTGAAATCAATTAATGAGGCTCCAAAAGGGTATAAGGGCTTGGGTTTTGAGAAGGTGCATAGCACCATATTAGATAAAGAGGTGAAATTTGTAGAGGACTTCTTGAAGCCCATAAGGGATTTGTGGGTCGAAACAAGGGTGTCCATCGTTTTTGATGGATGGAAAATGCAAAAAATCCCCCATTGATCAATGTTATTGTAATGTTCCCTAAAGGGACAATGTTTTTGAGAGCAGTGGATTGTGAAGGAGAGGTGAAAGATGGTGCATTTATTGCTAACATTCCTTGTCAAGCTTTTGATGAAGTGGACTCTTGAAATGTTGTGTGCAAGTTGTAATAGACAATGCAAAAAATTGTAGGGCTGTTGGGTTATTGGTTGAGGAGCATTATTCACACATTTTTTGGACACCTTGCGCTGTCCACTCTGTCAACCTAATGCTACAAAAAATTGGCACCAAAATTGATTGGATTAAATAGGTGTATTGTAACATACACACTTGTTCTACCTTGTTTCTTTTTGTTTTGTTTGATGTGTTTTGAAAGAAGAAGAAGGTAATATGCAAAAGCTATTTCTTAACAATAATGAATAGAAATAAAGTAGTTTGTAGGAACGAAACAACTCAAATATTTTGCAATATTCAGAGTTACAATGAGCAGAAAATTCTAGATTTATATTCTGATCAGAAAATGTATTTTTTCTCAATTATAATTGTGACTGAAATCATTAAATGACATTACACATCTAATTCCAACATACCCAAAAAATTTAGAAGACTTTGACAAAGTGTTGTAGTTGCAACCAGCAAATTGGAGACTCCAAAAATGGGACGCCACAGTCTGAAAACGAATGCTTCATGGATGAGACTGAAACACAGGGCCACAAAAATCCTAGGTGCCTCCAAACCAGCTATATTATGCAAAACCCTAGGTGACCAGCCCATAAAATCCTATGCCCCCCCTGCAGCTGTACGACCTGCTTGGGGATTGGTACGGCCAACATAAGGTGTCAATTTTTTGAGTTTTAAACCTTCAAACCTGCTGGTAATTAATCCTGAAGTCAGCCCTCCAAAATTTGCAATGTAATCTTGACAATATCTTCACCAAATTGAAATAAATAAGCTCCAATGCAATTCCTGGATGGAACCACCACAAATCCTCTAGATTGTGTCTTTCAATAATGTGGAGAATGTCGCCTGTAAGGGCTTTCGTGTTCACAAACCAAGAAGAAGAAGAACCAGCTTCTCCAACAATGAGAAAATCCAATATCAAGTCAAGCACATCCAAGAATGAGCTCCAAACTTCTTTTTGTAAGCTTTTTAGGGCTTTCCAGAAACTCCCTTTTAAAAATCACTTTATTAATTTATTATGCCTTTTAACTCCAAAAAGTGATTTAACTTACTTTTAAAACGTTTTTGGCTTGCAAAGTCACTTTTAAACGTCCTATCATTTAAAACTTTGCATCCTCTTTTTAACGAGCTGTAACACTGAGGTGCTCGATAAATGTATCTAATTAAAAAAACAACCTTAGTAAAAATAATTAAATATAGCTCAATATTACACCCAATTAGCAGAAATGGCTGAAAAGCATCGAAATTGAAATCTGACTGCGTAGAAGTGATCTCAATGATAAAAGATGATAAATGGACCCAACTGGGTGACTTACTAAAAATAGATGCTCCCTCCAAGAATCTTGGAGTCCAACATCTGAAAGTGTCATATGACTCCTTAAAACCATACAAGCTCATTGGTAACATCAAATTACCCCTCTGAACATGCTGACACAAACCCAGAAAGTCATCAACAACTACACTGCTAGAGAACTTGAAAATGGGGACATTACATGCATGCTGAGGCTGAAGACATTCAAATGTTCATCACTAACCACCATTTGTCACAAGGCATATTTAAAACATTCCCGAAATTGGAGCTGTTGAAGGTAAGTTAAATAATTATCATGTTTCACTTTATTAATCTTTTTAATCTTTTGAAGGTAATCATATCAGCATGTTATAGCACTGCCAGTAGGTCTGAGTTTGTCGTTATTTTGCATTGCAAAGTGTCTCTCATAAGGTGCGAACAGTATTGTGATAGTTTGAACTTCAAAACAGCAAATACAAGGAGATTGAAATTTCATGCCTATTGTTTGTAAAAATGACCAATTTCTGTAGCTGTGCATTTGAGTAGCTGCATTTCATTTACAGTCATATGATCTTGAATAGGAAAAAAAAAAAATACATTGCATTGCTTTCTCTTTCCATTTCAGTTATTAGTAGATTGCAATTAGAGTCATTCATGTTCATGATATCATCCTATGCATCAAAAATACCAAAAAGAAAACAACAAACAGCAGTTGAAGGAGTTGCAAGACTAGTGTTTGACATAATTTTCGGATATCGAAATCAGAAAATTAAGGACAGTTTTGGCAAGGGTCCTTACACGAACCCTCAAACTTGAACTTGAACTTGAACCCAAACCCGAACCAGTAACTTAGAATTAGCATTTATCTTGTCTTTTGGGGATTTGAACATGGGTCTTCTCTATGAATTCCTTGATTATTTAACTTGAGTTTATCCCATTCAACAAGTTCTTACTTTGTATTTTATTTTCTCATAATTGTTGGATTTTCCCCTTTGATCGATTTAAACACTAAACATTTGTACATATTAGCATTCAACACATCTCTTGAGGTTTTGAATATGGGTCTCCACTAGGAGTGCATTGATCATTTAACTTGAGCTTATCCCTTATGGCAAGTTCTCACTTTTGTCATGTTCCTTGCTCCCTGAGGTTGGCATGCAACACTTCAATTGCAAAAGTGTTCTTAAACACTATTTTTGTACATAGTAATGAATAAATATTAAATATTAAATATAAAATATACATTAAAATTAAAATTTTAAATCTTAAAAGTTGGTGCTCAAATTTAAATTTTAGTTTGGGCACCTAAACTGGGCCATGTGCCCTATTTTGGAGCACCTATTTATTTGTGTTGACAGGTTGCTGGAAGTCATGCTAGAGTTATGGACAAATTTTACCACTTTGTTGCCCTTCCAGGATGAAAATCCTGTCAAGTGTGAAAAGGTTGGATGAAAACCTAACCCCCTTCTAGCAATTTCCTTCCGATAGTCTGTATTTTGTTTCCTAATCAATCATTCCTCCTTGTGCAGGCTTGGAGTTTGGCAAGCAGCAGTCCTTGTGCATTGAGGCTATTGGGAGGTGATTTCACGTATAGGTTTAAAACTAATCTGTCATAGTTAAGAGCTTATCACTGGACAGTGTGGGAAACCTAGGTTGCTAGACTTGGGAGCAACAATGGACTCAGATCTAAGGAAATCAACGCTAGATAGGAGTACTTGCAAGTATCAAGTTGGAGGAAATCAACGCTAGATAGGAGTACCCACAAGCATCAAGTTGGAGGCTGGTTCATAAATCTCAAAATTAGGCACAAATTACTTGCCTGCATGAGTAGTCTTGCGATAAAAGACGTGACAAATTGAGGGTTGCATGCCTCAATCCTTCATTGTGGAGGAGAATTCTTATCCCATTTGGTGTGATTGTATCCTTGTGCACTTGGTTTTTCCTTTAAGGACTTGTTGTAGGACAAAAACCTCAGGAAATCAACTTGAATCAGGTCAAGGTATTATCACATTACAGTTCTGCCATCAGCAATAAAATTTTGTACTTTCATGCTTATATTTTAATTGATTTACATTTATCTACAACTTAATTGCTAATTGAAGTATTTATCTTTGGGCGAAGCCAAAGGGATCAATAGGCCTTGGAGAGGGAGAGAGAAACTAGAAGTTGAGTCACAACAATTAAGGTTTGGAATTGGAGATAGAGGTAAGAATATGTCAAATTGGGACGAGGAATGGAGAGCCTTCATACAGATACAACAACAAATAGTGCAAAGGCAGGAACAAACAACACAAATACTCCTCCAAATGCTGCAGAACATGAATAACTCCAACAATTCCATCAGATCTGCACATAATAATGGAGCAGGAGGCGGTAATTCAAATCCTAATGGGTCTGAAAATCATGTGTAACAGTAGGGCTCCAATTGGATCAACACCTAGACCCACACAACCTACATTCTTGCTTAGACTGGAGTTGCCACAAGCAGAAGAAGAGTTGAATCCAACAAAAAATGATTTTAATGCTTGCATAGATGCATACTCAAGATTTGATCCAGAGGTTAGACATCAAATCCCATTCATACAATTCCATAATGTAGAAATAGATCAAGAGGGAGACACCCTATGCAACCATTTAATAGAGATTTACAGTAGAGGGTAAGTTGACTCTCCTAACTTTTAATGGCTCAGGGAAGGTCATTGCATGGGTTTGGGTCCAAAAACTAGACACATATCTTTTACTCAACCCTATGATAGAAGATGAAGCTATCAAGTTTGCTCTTCTTCATTTGGATGGTACAATACATGAGTGGTGGCATCATGGGTCAACCACATAGGGACATCGTAGTGTTGTGACATATGCTGATTTCACATAGAGACTCATAGATAGGTTTGACAAGGACCCCAAGGTGCATTTTAGAGAGTTGACACATTTGAGGTAGCATAGTACAGTGGAGGATTATGTAGCAGAATTTCAGCGAGTTTCAGTCATGGTGCCATATGTTACAGAGAGGAGACTTATGTTCTTGTTTATTGAGGGACTATTAGAATAACTTTGAGGCCTGGTTAGGGATTTTGAGCCTATATCTATGCAGGAGGCTGTTCGGAGGGCCTTGAGTTTGGAAGATACCACAACCAAGAACAAGTCCTATTCTAGGAAAACATAGGAGACCTTTCCATAAGAATTTTTCATAGTCCAAGGCACTACCTCCTAAACCAAGCAAAATGGAAGAATCTATGAATGAGCTAATGAGGAAGAAGTTGTGTTTCCCATGTACAGAGCCATGGGAGCCAAAACGTAGATTCTTGGGAAAGAGACAAGTACATTACATTGAGGTAGTAAATGATGAGGATTCAAAGGTTGAGGAGACTGAGCCCAAGATTGCTTTGGAGGAGATTGAACAAAGAGAAGGTGGGAGGAGATACCTCAGAGGGCACACTTGCAACACTTTTAGGAGCACCTAGATATCATCCTCTTTGAATTAGAGGAGTCTTACAAGGACGCCAAGTGATAGTTTTGATTGATAGTTGGGCAACTCACGACTTCATTGATGAGGGTTTGGTGGCTAAGATGGGTTTGCGGATAAAATATTTTGAGAGGTTTAATGTTATAGTGGCTGATGGGTTTACTAATCCATGCAATCAAAGAATTCAAATGATGGAGTTAACTTTAGGAGGACATAACATGTGAGATGATATCTATGTGATTGGCATTGGTGAGAGAGATTTGGTCTCGAGAGTGCAATGGTTATATTGACTTGGCGAATACACACATAAATATCGCACTTTGGAGTTGAAATTCAAATCCGATGGGTAGGAGGTAGTTCTTCGTGGCCTCTCCAATGGGGGTTCCATGGTTGTTTCAGCTAAGAGGATGGAAAAGGATTTTTGTAAGGACCAAATAGCTTGGGCAACAAATTGCTTGATTATAGATGCAGGTCCATCCAAGGATGAGAGGTCCTACCATGTTGACATTTATTCCATCTTGGATAAACTTAGTGAAATAAGCCCTAGTTTTTTTCTTGAATTTTCAATTACAAAATCCAACACAACACTAATGATTAGCGTTAGCTCCCAAAAGATAACCAACTTGAAAGTAACCTTCACCAAGAAAGTTCACCAAGATCCTATTGAAGGCAAGGTGATAGCTTATGGTGATTGGATTGTTCGTAGAACTGAATTAAAATCACAAAATGGAAATGAAATAGCAGGCCGTGATCCAACCATGATTCCACGTTACCACTTATTCCATGGGGGGAAATATATTACAATGAAGAACAATTCATCTGCTTTTCAGTAGGTATCCACTAAAGTAGCGGGATTCTCCACTTATGCAGTGGGTAAAGAATGAAAGATACTATTGTTTATTCCTCCACACTGGCAGTAAACCATCTAGGGGTTACAGTGTTTGCATTAAAATCACAAAGTAAATGCAGAAATATAAATGATTGAAATAGTACTACTATTATCAGCCTTACAATGCAAATTATCTGCAATTACAAAGTGTTACAATTGAATAATCGATGCAAAATGATGAAGGATGATTTTCCCAACTTCTAATCTTCTCAACTATTGAAATACAAGCCAAAATCTGATCTACTATCAAACTGATATAAAAATCTTGCAAACTATAATCTCATAACCAACAACTATAACACACCAAAATGCTCACCATAACCTCAAAACTCCTCCAAAAGACCTGAAATAAATTGCAAAAGCTTCTAAGGAGGATGGCGCCCAATATCCAACTCTGAAACCACATCAAAAGCCTGAATATTAATTGGGCACGAATTTCAAGGCAAGCCCAACAAGGTATGACCTCCCTAGAGGGGCGAACTTCAAGAGAAATTCAAATACTTCAAATTAAATTCTGAAATTGCACAGAAAGGGTCGCCTCTAGCATAGGAAAGGTATGAGCAAACACCCACAACGAAAATAAATTCACTCTATGAGCTGCATACAAAAACCTACTTTAGCCATATAATAACCAAGTAGTACAAAAATGAGCATATCACCAATATCTCCAACGATGAAGCTAAATCTGCTAGTTTGGATGAGAAGTAGCCACAAACCCAACTAGGTGTTATCTTTCAAACCTGAAATTGGTTTTTCGCTAGGAGGTATGCATTCCTCGAAGCCAAAATCATGAAGTCATTTCGATAGCAATTTGATAAGGTAAACAATGGAGGGCAAATGCTGGAGCAAGGCCTCTCTTTTATAGAACTTGAGGTGACTTTTCAAATTCCAATTTTCCCTCCAAAAAGGGATGCCCAAACCTTCTTGCAACATTTTTAATTTTTAAAATAAACTTAATCATCTTCCCTAGGCGTCCAAGGCAAGGGGCCAAAATAACATTATAAAATATTGATTAACTCCTCCATGAGGCGTCCTCCCTTCATGACCACATTTTAAAACAACTTCAAGTCATAATGTTAGGCCAAGGGGTCAATTTGAAAATATAACATTAATGACTTGAAATAACTTATTTCTCCAATATTTCACCTCAAAAGCCAATTTCAAAAATACTCAATTGCTCCGCCTAAAATGGAAAGCTCACTGTGATGCTGTCAATTGGATCATTGCTAAAATTAGAACTTACTAAAAATAGTAAATTTTGAGAAATGCCAAAAAAATCCCCAAACAATGGAAACCCTAATTTTACCTCGATGACCCTACGGGCCTATAGGCTAATGAGCCACTTAACTGCTCACTGATGAGAAGGGGATATTACAGTTCGCCCTCCTCGAGATTGTTTGTCCTCAAGCAGACACAAGTTTGGATGCTGCAAGATTTGTTCACCTTCCCATGTTGCATCTTCAATTGGCAAGTTCCTCCATTTCACCAAGTACTCTTTGATTGTTCTTCTCCTCAAAGAACACTCCGTAGTGTCAATGATCTCCTCTGGAATCAACACCAATTGACTTTTTTCATCCAATGGAGGTAACTCTGAAGTAGCAACCACATTGTGCCCAAGCGCCTTTTTGAGGCGAGACACATGGAAAACGTTGTGCACCTTGCTACTGGCTGGAAGGTCCAACTCATACGCCACTTCACCAATCCTCCTAGTGACTCTGAATGGGCCATAGAACCGTGGCTTGAGCTTTTTTGCACCACTCTTTTTGAGAGAAGATTGTCTGTAGGGTTGAAGCCTCAAATAAACCATATCCCCTACTTCAAAAGAACGTTCAACACACTGCTGGTCAGCGTATAACTTTTGCTGGTTTTAAGCTTGTTGAAGATTGTCCTTCAATTATTTCGAAATGTCTTGGCTTTGCTACAACATATCCTTTGCCTGTGGAGCTCTACTATCACCAAACACCAAATCTACAAATTTAGGAGCATCATATCCATAAAGAACCATGAAAGGAGACATCTTAATTGACATGTGATAGGAAGAGTTATAACAATACTCCCCCAAATGAAGCCATTTAACCCAAGCTCTTTGCTGCCCCAAAACATAATTTCTAAGGTAGCCTTCTAACCATTTGTTTACAATCTCTGATTGCCCATCCGTTTGCGGGTGATAACTAGTGCTTGGAGTGAGCATTGTACCACTCAATTTGAAGATTTCTTGCCAAAACGCACTTAGGAACTTGTTGTCCCTATCACTGACAATAGTTCTAGGCAAACCATGCAAACAAAAGACTTCTCTAAAGAACAATTCAACTACTTAAGCTGCTGTAAATGAACTTGTGATAGCAAAAAAGTGAGAAAACTTCGTCAATCTATCTACCACAACATAAATACATTCTATCCCTTGTGCTTTTGGTAATCCTGCGATGAAATCCATTGCAATGCTCTCCCATTTTTATTAGGAATTGGCAAGGGCTGCAACAAACCAACTGGGAAAGAGTGTTCATTTTTGTTCATTTGACATGTTGGACACTCCCTTATGTAGTGCAAGACCGCTCCCTTCATCCCTTTCCATGAAAACCTTTCATGGATATGTTTATAGGTCTTGAAATACCCTTGATGACCGGCAAGGGGAATGTTATGAAAAGATTGTAGAACCTTCTTCTTAAGCTTGGATTTGGGCACTAAAAAGATTCTACATTTATAGAGGATTAAACCTTCAACCAACTGATATCTTCCATCTTGCAAATGACCTTCTATGATGCTGGTTGCAAACTGATTTTTTGCATAATCAGCAAGCAACAACTCCTTCCAATCTGCAGTAAGCTCACAAAGAGAATGCAAATGAGGTCTTCTTGATAAAGCATCCGCCACAGTGTTGTTTTTCCCTTTGACATACTCAATGTCAAAGTCGTAAGCTTGGAGCTTACTCACCCACTTCTGTTGCCTTTCATTCAAATCCTTTTGGCGCATAAAATGCTTAAGACTGTTATGATCAATCTTCACCACGAACTTGCTTCCCACCAAGTATTGTCGGAATTTGGCCAATGCGTGCACGATGGCGAGCATTTCTTTGTCATAAATTGAATATGTTTTTTCTGCTCCTCTCAATTTTCTACTTTCAAAGACAATGGGGTGTTTGTCTTGTATGAGAACAACTACCCCTTCACTTGAAGCATCGCATTGCAGCTCAAAAGGCTTCGTGAAATCTGGTAGAGCCAACACTGGACATGAGCTCATTATGTGCTTGAATTTATCGAAGACTCCTTGAACCTTATCCGTCCATAGGAGAGCTCCTTTCTTTGTAAGATCAATAAGGGGAGCTGCCATTTGAGAATACCCCTTCACAAACCTTCTGTAAAAACCGCATAAGCCCAAAAACCCCTTCAAGTGAGACACATTCTTTGGAGGTGGCCAATCAATGATGGCTTTTATCTTCTTAAGATCTACTTTGACACCCTTAGAGCTGATAATGTGGCCAAGATAAAGCAACTCCGTCATCCCAAACTCACATTTTGATTCTTTGGCAAACAAACATTCCGCCTCCAAAATGCTAAGCACTTCTTCCAAGTGCTTGAGGTGCTCCTCCCAAGACTTGCTGAAAATAAGAATGTCGTCGAAGAAGATGAGCATGAACTTCCTCAACTGCTGCCTAAAAATCTTGTTCATACAAGATTGAAATGTTGTCGGAGCATTTGTCAAACCGAATGGCATGACAAGGAATTCAAAATGCCCAAAGTGGCATCTAAAATAGTCTTCTCAATATCCGCCTCCCCCATCCTGATTTGGTGGTAGCTTGTAATGTCCCCAATTTAGCCCTACACTCTTCGTTTGGATTTAGCCTATTTCCGGAAACTCGTAGGCTAAGCTGAAATGAAAATTAGGGTTTCCACTTTCAGAGGAGGTTTTGAGGTCTTGCATGCGAGAGTTTCTAACGCATGTTTGGTGAAGCTTTCTGGGTTTTTGGAGAGCTTCGTGATGAGGTAACATGCATGATAGGATATTGACTTGCGTTCTCGGCTGCTTTTTGGAGGCTTGCATGTTGGAGTTTTCCAGTTTGGCTTTTGGATTCCTTCTGGGTTTTCAGAGAGCTTCGCGATGGTGTGACATGCAACTGAATCCGAGAACTTTTCCGGACTTACTATTTTTAGTAAGTTGCGACGGCTGCTCAAAATGTGGAGAAAATGAGTTTGGAACAACTTACTATTTTTAGCAGTATGCTATTTTTAGTAAGTTCTATTTTTGGCAGTGCTATTTTTAGCAGCAGTTCAACAGTTCGGAGCAGTGGTTATTTTTGGCAGGTCAGTTTGGGCAGTTGGTCTTTCCAACATTCTCGGAGCTATTTTTGGCAAGTTGAAGTTGTGTGGGCGTCCTTTGGTGGAGCTAAAATATTTAAATATTCTTGGCTAAGGTTTGGAGGATGATTTATTGATGAAGTCATATTTTAATGCTTTTATTTGGGATGCCTAGCCTTGAGATGATAATATTTTATAAAGTGAGATAATATTAAGGCTATTTGGGACGCCACTTGGAGAGATAAGTGATTTTATAATGTTTATTAATTAAACATTTTGGAGGCCTTATTTGATGAATTAATATTTAAGAGAAATATGTGTTAAGGAAAAAGGGGACGCCTAGCTTGGAGACATTTGAGTTTAATTAAATATTTCACTTAAATCTTTTAGTGAAATATTTGCAAGTTATAGAATATTTCACTTAAGTCTAACTTGGACGCCTTTTGGTGATATATTTGCATTTTATTAAATTATATTTCCACATATGGGTTGGAAATGAAATGCAAATGAAATTTGGAGAAAAGGTAAAAAGTGAATTTCATTTAGGCACCCTAATTGGAGGGAAAAGAAGATTTGAATTTGGAGATAGAAAAGTTATAAATAAGAGACTTGGCCTTCAATTGGATTATCTATTGTTGCTTATCATACTGTTATGCTGCTGAAATACTTTCAGAGCTTGCTTCGAGGAATGCATACCTCCTAGTTCTTTCTCTTGGTTTCGTGCTTGAAAGATAGCACCTAGCTAAGTTTTCAGAGACTGCTTCTCATCCAGACTAGCAGACAGAGCATCAAGGTTGAAGATTTTAGAGATTTGTCAGTTTTGCAATTGCTGGTTAGGGTTTTGCTGAAATACAAATCTGCTCATAAGTCCATGCACGATTTTTTGGTGGTTCTGGGTATTGGCCCTATGCTTTAGTCTACCTTGGGCGCCCCTCCTTGCAAGTTTTCAGATTTTTTGGAGGTGTCTCGGATTTTATCTTGCTAGTAGAACTTTTCTGGAGGTTGTACCTTCTTTGAGGTTGCATTGGAAAGCGTGCATAAATAAATCACTACTATTTGGAGGAGTTTCTTGGCTTGGTCTTGGTTGCTCAACTCCTAGCTCTCATTGGCATTCAGTTCCACATCATTTGGAGGTGTTTTGACGAAGTTATGAGCATTTTGGTGATTCTAGGGCTTGCTGGTATGAATTTTCTGATTGCTGCAATTTTATATCAGACCTGATATTTTAGTCCCTTTTGCTATATTTCATATGTTGGATAGCTTGCACTTGTTTGGAGTTCATTTCCTAACATTTTAGAGATCATTGGTTATATATATCTCATTGTATTTGCAGATTGTTCACATATTGTAACGCTGAATCAGTAGTACTGATCAGCTCTTTTACTTTCTGTACTTTACATTTTGTATCCCCACTTTAGTGGAAGAGGATGGCTATGCCGCCTATTTAATTTCAGTTAGTAGCCTTAGGGACCCTCTGACCATATGCTCGCCATCTCTCGGCGCATTCTTGGTTAGAGTTACTTTAGCTCAGCATGCACAAGTTCATCTGACCATATGCTCGTTTATCCTAGACGCATTCTTGGTTAGAGTTCATTTCCAGTTATGCATTGTATCAGATCCTCTGACCATATGTTCGTCCATCTTGGACACATTCTTGGTTAGAGTTATTTCCGCATCGTTTGGATTTTCGAGCTAACCTTAACGGGTGCATGTTGCATTGTAATTGTTATTGAAAAATTAAAAAAAATTTGGTCTGATTCATTACATAGCTTGATCTGAGATCAATCTTTGAGACGTACATGGCCCCATGGAGCTCATCAATAAGCTCATCTATACTAGGGATAGGATACCGGTTCTTGATTGTCTTCTGATTCAATTCGTGGTAGTCAACACACATATGCTTGTGCCATCTTTCTTTTTGACCAGCACCACTGCTGAAGCGAAGGGGCTCTTACTTGTCCGAATGAACCCCATCTCCAAAAGCTCCTTGATGGCTTTTCCGATTTCATCTTTCTGCTTCTTCGGATAGTTGTATGGAGTGGTGATGAGTGGTTTTTCTCCTCCTTCGAGCTCAATCACATGCTCACACCCCCTTTCAAGAGGTCTTCTAGGAGGTAGATTTCCAAAGACTTTGCTCTTATTAGAAAGCAAGGCTTGAATATCTAGATGATATTTCCTTTTCTTCTCCACCGGATCAGCTGGTAGGATTAGACATTCTTCTGCCCATTCAACTTGATCATGGCGGATCAGCCTTTCCATTCTCTTCAAGGACACTATTCGAGGGCCTCCATTTGACATCCCTCTCAAAACAACTTTCTTTCCATCAGATTGGAATTTCAGCTCCATTGTTTGTAAATTCAATGTGATCTCTCCTAGAGATCGTAGCCATTGTATACCCAACATGACATCAGTATCACCAATGCTAACTACATAAAAGTCATCTTTTACTTCATAGTTTCCCAATTGCATGGAGAGGTTGGGAATCTTCCTCGTGCAAGACATGGTGAAGCCATTAGCTACCGTCACCTTGAAGCCTTCAAACTCTTCTATTTGCAAACCTCTCTTTGCCACCAATCCTTCGTCTATGAAGTTGTGAGTTGCTCCGGTATTAATTAGAGCAACAATTCTTTGCGAACCAATCACTCCACAAACCCGAAAATATTCATTTTTTTGAAAACTTGAAAGTTGTGCTAAAGCACTACCATCTCCAACATCTTTGGGCTTCTCTTCTGGAGCTTCTTCACCTTAACTACTTGCTGATTCATACTGCTGATTAGAAAATTCAGATTTTGATTCAACATCAGAATAAGCCTCCATATGTTGTGCTTTGCCTTTTCCATAACATTTGTGACCCTTTGTCCAAGGCTCACGACAAGTGTAGCAAACCCCATTTTTCCTAAGCTGTTCTTGGAGCTCTTTTGTCATCTTTTGAGGATACTTCTTAGGCTGACTTGAAGAAAGCTTTTTCTTATCCTTCTTGAATGGTTTGAATTGAATTTTTGGCTTAGGGGCAGCCAACTCCATTCTCCTAGTTTTTTTGATTGCTTCATCTAGAGTTGGAGGATCAAAAGCTTTGACCCAACTCTTTAAAGGTTCCATCAAACCTTCAGTGAACAATACCACCAATCTCTTTTCAGTAATGTTGGGCACCATTATTGACAATCTTTGAAAATCAGCAACATATGCTTCAAGAGTACCATGTTGCTTCAATTGTGCCAATTCTCAGAATCTCACCTCTAGATCCTTAGTATCAAATCTGTCTATCAACTTGTTGGCGAATTCCTCATAGGTGTGGATGAGGTTATGGCTAAGAGTGACCAAACCATGGTACCACCATTCGTGAGCAGCTCCCTCCAAATGCAATGTAGCAAATTTAGTGGCGTCTTCTTCTGACATTGGTCTAAGAGAGAGATAGTTGTCCAACTTATGCATCCATGACTTGGCCGTACACTTATCACTCCCATCAAAATGGGCCAAGGTCACCTTACCAAGAGCTTGCTGATAGTCTGTTCTAGGACCCCATAGGCAGACGATATTCAACTCTTCTGCCATTTCTTCTATTCCTTTGATTCATGAATTGATCAAAGGTCCATTGGTCTCTAAGATCAGGAAGTAAAGTGGAATACTCCACGTAGGCTTGTCTTGCTTCATCCACTAAGGGTACCTCGACCTTTGCTTGTGGTGGTTCCTCCCTTGGAGTGAAAGTGGGAAAAAGAGGCATAGAGGCTGATCCTTTAGTGGTTGCAACATTCTGTCCAACAACTCTATCTGTTCCATTGACCTTTGAACTATTGTTGCCATTATTTACAGTAACACCACTATTTTCTCCAGTATGATTGTTATGATGCTGAATATTGTTTTGAGTTGCTTGTTGATCCATTCTTGCTAGCAACCGCAACATCAAATCTATCATGCCATCAAATTTCTTTTCCATTCTAGCGTCTCTTTCCTCCATGGATTGTCTAGCACTTTCTAACATGTTTTTAACTGCTTTACCAGTATCCCTCAAAGCCTCTAAAAATGTCTCTGCCTCTGGAACTAGTGGAAATTGATGCTGAGTTCTTGCCTGACTTTTGGTGAAGTTTCTGTTATCTCTATCACACATTTGACAACTGAACTCAGATGATCACAGGATGGCAGGATCTTGGGCTCTGATACCATTGAAATAAGCCCCTTAGTTTTTTTCTTGAATTTTCAATCACAAAATCCAACACAATACTAATGCTTAGCATTAACTCCCAAAAGATAACCAACTTGAAAGTAACCTTCACCAAGAAAGTTCACCAAGATCCTATAGAAGGCGAGGTGATATCTTATGGTGATGGGATCGTTAGCAGAACTGAACTGAAATCACAAATTGAAAATGAAATAGCAGGCGGTGATTCAGCCATGAAGATTCCACGCTACCACTTATTCCGTGGGGGCAAAGATATTACAATGAAGAACAATTCATCCGCTTTTCAACAGGCATCCACTAAAGTAGTGGGGATTCTCCACTTATGTAGTGGATGAAGAATGAAAGATACTATTGTTTATTCCTCCACACTGGCGGTAAACCATCTAGGGGTTACAGTGTTTGCATTAAAATCACAAAGTAAATGCAGAAATATAAATGATTGAAATAGTACTACTATTATTAGCCTTACAATGCAAATTATCTGCAATTACAAAGTGTTACAATTGAATAATTGATGCAAAATGACGAAGGATGATTTTCCCAACTTCTAATCTTTTCAACTACTGAAATACAATCCAAAATCTGATCTACTATCAAATTGATATAAAAACCAGCAAACTGTAATCTCATAACCAACAACTATAACACACCAAAATGCTCACCATAACCTCAAAACTCCTCCAAAAGACCTGAAATAAATTGCAAAAGCTTTTAAGGAGGATGGCGCCCAATATCCAACTCTAAAACCACATCTAAAGCCTGAATATTAATTGTGCACGAATTTCAAGGCAAGCCCAGCAAGGTATGACCTCCCTAGAGGGGCGAACTTCAAGAGAAATTCAAATACTTCAAATTAAATTCTGAAATTGCACAGAAAGGGTCACCTCTAGCATAGGAAAGGTATGAGCAAACACCCACAATGAAAATAAATTCACTCTATGAGCTGCAAACAAAAACCTACTTCAGCCATATAATAACCAGCAAGTACAAAACTGAGAATATCACCAAAATCTCCAACGATGAAGCTCAATCTGCTAGTCTGGATGAGAAGTAGCCACAAACCCAACTAGGTGTTATCTTTCAAACACGAAATTGGTTCTTCACTAGAGGTATGCATTCCTCGAAGCCAAAATCATGAAGTCATTTCGACAACAATTCGATAAGGTAAACAATGGACAACAAATGCTGGAGCAAGGCCTCTCTTTTATAGAACTTGAGGTGACTTTTCAAGGTCCAATTTTCCCTCCAAAAAGGGACGCCCAAACATCTTTGCAACATTTTTAATTTTTAAAATAAACTTAATCATCTTACCTAGGCGTCCAAGGCAAGGGGCCAAAATAACATTATAAAATATTGATTAACTCCTCCATGAGGCGTCCTCCCTTCATGACCACATTTTAAAACAACTTCAAGTCATAACGTTAGGCCAAGGGGTCAATTTGATAATTAACATTAATGACTTGAAATAACTTATTTCTCCAATATGTCACCTCAAAAGCCAATTTCAAAAATACTCAACTGCTCCGCCTGAAATGGAAAGCTCACTGTGATGCTGTCAACTGGATCCCTGCTAAAATTAGAACTTACTAAAAATAGTAAATGTTGAGAAATACCAAAAAAACCCCCAAACAATGGAAACCCTAATTTCACCTCGACAAGCCTATAGGCCTCTAGAATAGGCTGACGAGCCACTAAACTGCTCACTGATGAGAAGGGGACATTACACTTAGCAAAGTGTTTAGCGAAATTCCACCAGGTTTACAATTGGATAGGGGCTTCAGTATGCGATTGAGCTTGAGGGAGGAGCAATACTTGTTAAAACTACTTTTATTGTCATCCTAGAAGATATAAGGAGATTGAGATGGCAATTAAAGAGTTGCTAGACATGGGGCGCATACGACCTAGGTCTAGCCCATTTGCTTCATCTATGGTGTTGGTCAAGAAAAAAGATGGGACTATGAGGATGTGCATTGATTATGGAGCCCTCAACAAGAAGACAATCAAGAATTGATATCCCATACTTTGGGTTGATGAGTTGATAGATGAGCTTCATGGTGTGGTGTACTTCTCCAAGATTGATCTATAGTTAGAGTATCATCAAATCAAGGTTAGAGATGAGGATGTGCACAAAACAACTTTCATATGTCATTATCAACATTATGAGTTCTTGGTCATGCCATTTGGGTTGACTAATGCACTTGTCACCTTTTTAGTCATGCATGCATTAGTTATTTATCTTACAATTGAGGAATTTTGTATTGGTTTTTCTTTGATGACATCTTGATCTATAGTAAGACATGAGATGATCACTTGAAGCACATAAACGAGGTGCTTGGCATACTAGAGCAACATTTATTCTATGCCAAATTATCCAAATTTGAATTTGGTTTGATTGAGATATTGTATTTGAGGCATAAGATTTTTGCCCAAGGGGTTAGTGTGGATGAGGAGAAGATCAAAACAATAAAGGTGTGGCCTAGGCCAACGACTTTGTCACATTTGAGGGGATCTGTTGGACTTTACAACTACTATAGGAGATTTGTCAAAGGGCTTTCATAACTTGTATCCCCATTGACAAATTTGACAAAGAAGGGGACTTTCGCATGGAGCATTTCAGCTCAAAGAGCTTTTGACAAGCTCAAGCAAGTAATGAGTTCATGCCTTACTTTGGTTATGCCAAATTTTTCACTTCCTTTTGTTTTAGAATTTGATACTTCAAGAGAGGGATTGGAGTAGTTTTGATGCAAAAGAGGCACTATATAGTGTTTGAGAGTAGGAAGCTCAAGGAAATGTAGATGGGTTTCTCAATTTATGACAAAGAGATGTTAGCCATCATGCATGCATTAGCCAAATCCAAATAGTTCTTGGTTTGTGAGAAGTTTGTGGTAAAAACAGATCATTTGAAGTTCTTCCTCAATCATAGATATGAATGATAGACTACAAAATGAGTAAGTTACAAGCCCTCTCTAGGAAACCTTATTTCTACTCTATGACTAATATATCTGTTGATTGGAAGGTTTCTTTAATAGCTGAATATGCCAAGGACACTTTTGCTATTGACATTTTTGAAGGAAAGCTGCAAGATGATAGATACAAAGTAGTTGATGAGTTCATTCTTTATAAGGATTGGGTGTATCTTGTATCAGAATGAAAGCTGAAAGAGAAAATTTTGAGGGCATGTCATGACACACTACTTGCTGGTCATTCATGGTACTACAAGACATACAAGCAGGTAAGGGAGCGTTTTTCATGGAAAGAGCTCAAAAGTGATGTGTTGAGACATGTTAGGGGGTGTTTGTTTTATCAACAAAATAAAACAAACCATGTATTTCCAGCTGGTTTGTCCCAACCTCTATCCATTCCAAATCAAAAAAGGGAGAGTATCTTCATGGATTTCATCACATGACTCTCAAAGGTGCAAGGTAAGGATTGTATCTATGTGGTTGTTGATACTCACTAAATATGCTTATTTCCATGCTATATCTTCAGAGTACTGTTGATGTTATTGAGCAGCGTTGTGATTATCTTCCAGCCTGATCTCCTTGCATTGATGGATAAATTAAATAATAGCCTTTGGCAATTTAATTTATGATATCGGTTATGAGGAGGCACCTCATTTATTTAATAATAATTACTAATTTCTTGAAGCCGACTTATCTTCCGCCACCTTGAAGTTTTGCGAATTTCTTTTGAGGCCGACCTCTTGTATATTGGAGTTGTGACTTTTGAAGAAGGCCGACATGAAGTATTGAGGAGTCACGTCCTCTCCCTCTTGTATATATATATTCGATGGTTATTCATTGTATCTCATTCATATTCAAGATTCATCATAGTTCGATATCCATAGTGCGAGATTGGAGTAGAAAGAAGTTATCAAGTGCATATCGACATATCTGTTGAAGGCTGTGTTATATCATTGCTGTGTTAGCATCAAATTGTGGTGCCATTCTTGGTCTATTTATAGGCCTCATTGTAAAGGAGACTTTTGTTATTATTTAATATATAAGTGATATATTGTTGCTGGGTTTTTCTCCCTCAAGAGGAGGGTTTTTCCAGGGTATATGCTGTGTTATTGTCTCTGATTTTTTGAATTGAATTCTGCTTATCTAGTTTCATCATAAAAATGAACATGGTATCAGAGCGGGTCTAGGAAAAGATCCGATTAGAATTGTTAAGTAGTCTGAGTAAAATGTGAGGGCTGGAAAAAGCCGCATGGGACATTATTGTTCATGAAATTCTTCACCTGGTCATACAAGGCTGACATGAAGGAAATCGTGCCTATTTGAGAGTAGCAAATAATAAGTATTTCGGGCCTTTGGAAATTGATCATGATGATCAAATTAAAGGATGCCATTAGTAGGTTGGTTGAGTATTCATACTAGTTGAAGCTATACTTGTAGAAGGCATGTTGGAATGAAGAGCTCACACCATGTTGATTCTAGATTGCGCAAGAATGATGAAACTGCTACTTCTCAGATCAAAATATTATTAAATCTTCCTCTGCAATATTTTGTTCACTACAACAATCGGATGTTTCAAGAACAATAATCTCATTGTCTTTAATATTGTTGTATCTTCATTTGCTGCCTGTCATATCACAGGCCAGAGTTAATGAACTAAGAGCCGATATATGTATTGAAACAAGCTGTGTAGAAGGCATCACTGGGATATCAGGTTCCTTAATACATTTCATGAAACTTCGTTATCATTGTGATATTGTGAATATCGTGGAAAGTTGTAGGAGGTCGTGGAACCCTTGGAAATTGTCTGTAGATCATAAGCTGGTTGGAAATGGAGTGCATCGATAAATTTGAACGGTCAAAGACCATGTTCAAAAATTAACCTTGCCACCTCTACAAATTCTATGTTATGGGCCTGTGTTCAAGCCATGAAGGTTGTGGACTGATCTGAGTGCAAGAGCAGCGTATCATACTATGTCTAGTAATTGCATCCATCAAAATATTTAAAGAGATAAGTATTTTTTGTTTTGTTTGAAATTACCTTTCTAGGTTGAATTTCAGTTATACCATTTATTTGGATCATGTGTGATTAGTAAAGAGAGATCATGGTTTCTCTTGAATTGTGTTCACTGGGATAAGATCCTTTGAAGATTCAAATTATTCATTGCAAGTTATTTTCATGTTAGCTGTGAAGATTTCTGAGTGCGACTCTAAAATAAAAAGAGAACTGCAATTTTGATGGTGATTAGTTGGTCACATCGATATCATTCTCTAATGCATGAATTATGATAGAGCCTTGACTCTTGGAGAGGGTTGGTTCTACATGCTAACTGCATAATGCATTCAAGAAATCTATAGTTGTGCAGATTGTCTTTTGTTGTGCTGAGTTTAGCACTCTCGAAAGGAGTAAAAGATGGAAGAAAGAGTTATATCATAATTCAATAAAGATAAGTTTCTTTATCCCTTCATTATGATCTTTTGATATTTGCTCATATTTCACTTATAAGTTGATTTCTTTATTCATGTTTTTAATATTGCTCATAAATTCTTATGTATTCATACTATAACTTGGGATAGTAAATCTTGCATGATTCTAGTCTTGATATTTCTTTGGGATAGTTATAATCTGTTAGTAATCTCTCTCTAAAACGCTTTTAGGACGGATTAAGGAGCAAGAGGGTAATGAGAGATTGCACAAAGAGGAAGAGCTTCAGGCATCTTGTGAGGAAGTCATACTGACCAAAGAAATGTTTAAGCTTGGAGTCATAGCTTGCAGCCATGGGACTCAGTTGATGGCTGGAGACATCTCTCGAAGACAAAGAACCTATTTAGGTTGTCATTGTGATCAGTTACTTTGAAGGAGTTAAAATCCGAGGATTCGAGGCTTGAGTTGAGAGCATGATCGGGAAAAGGATTGAGGTCCTAAGATCTATCAATGATAGGATTTCACTTTCAGAGGATTTCTTTGCAATCTCTGAGGTAGGGATCAAGAGGGAGTTTCTGTGACTCACTAAGATGAAGTGAAGGCTGTAGTGTTGCAAGGCCAATGATAAAATCCTTGGAAGATCTCTTCAGCTGCTGAGAACAAAAATGCACTGGATTTGACATTGGTAGCTGTTGATGTGATTTTTGTGACCGCACCAATTAGCAGAACAAAGTATCCAAAGGCTACTCCATTCTCTCTTGATCAAAGTATTCCGTACGCTAAGATTGTGAGAGAGATCGTACGTTCAACTCCAAGGTTCCTACAATGCAATGGAATACACTTAGTTGGTTCATTGTGATTTGCTATTTTCACGAGGTGACTTACACAATTGTTCACAAGTACTTGGCAGTTGACAGCAGGTTAATGATAGAAGGGGATTTTTCGTGTGTGATGCGAATGATTTGGCGATGAAGTACGTGTTTCCTATACTAACCAGAAATGTGCGGAATTTAAATAAGTGTAGGGTTAGAAGATCTAAGTTCTATCTAAGAGCAGAACGTGGGATCAACTTCAGCAGGCTTCAACCAGACTTTGCTTCGCCTCGCATTGGACAACCTCTACAAATTTGATGCAATCTTCAAGGGGTTAGCAAGAAGTGTTCAAGTCACAATTCAACATAAAGGCACCATCACGACGACACATGCTGAGACGTGAATCATAACCGAAGTTAAGCTTATAAAGTGTTCTAGTCGACCACACAAGGCAAACTTGCTATCAACAAGCTGCTAGTGGTATGGATTAAACGAAGCTGCCTTGATCAAACACCACAATCCACAACTAGCTACTACTTGCATGAAAATGAAAATTACTCTAATTTAAGCTACTTGAAGTAGAAGGGCGGAGAAATCTTGCTAGCTGCTCATAACAAAAGATGAAATTATCATCAATGAAACTCTTTTTATTATGATAGTTTTCACAACTTCTTACAAAGTTCTCAAAGGAAAACTTTCCTTCTCCTTCAAACTATGCTATGCTAACAAACTATGCTAAGCTATCTCAACTATTCTATCAGTCTTTTGCTCTATTCTCTGATCTAATGAATATACAAATGAGGGGGGATGCCCCTTTTATAGTTGGACCAGTCCAATGGACGACTCAGATTACAATCAAATGGAGGGCTCAGATCAAGCCACATCAACCCTAACCTTAAAAACTGTCAGAATGAGGAGTGGTACAATAAATGAGCCAGAAGATTCCCACTCACTCCCAAAATATCAAAGGCAATCAATGCCTACTATCAATCATCTAGAAGGTCCTCATCCAGAAAGGTGTTTCTGTTCTCCTTCTCCTTGGCTACAAAATCAATGAATCTAGCCAGCACAGCCTCAACCTTCTGAACTGAGATAGGCGAAATATGATCAAGTTGAAATTCCAACATTGTAACTGCCTAGCCATGTCGAGTGCAAGACTTTCTCCAAGCAACTAAAGCATCCTGAGTGTTCTGAATAATGTTGGAGAAAGTTGAGGTGTTCTCAAAGTCATTTTGGACAAAAGTCTTCACCTCTGAAAAGAAAGGTGGCAGTCTACTCCTCAAACCATTAGCAGCCACCTCCTTAGAAGTCAACCTCCTAGCAAATATAGCCTCTAATGTGTTTAGAACTCCATTGAGAATGTTCGTCATGGCCTTTTTGACCCTGGCCGAATCTGCCTGTGTTGCATCAAAGAATCCTCGGCCTGTGACAACTGAAGAGTACCGACTGGTGAAATCATACCTATCACCCTCCTGTATAACGCTTCCTTCAACCAAAATTTGTAAGGGAGTATGCATCAAAGCCTCTAGATGAAGGACAACCTTGGTCTGATAGATATGAGCCTCGCCCCAAGCCTGATCAACCACATCCATCCGTGCCATAATGTTGGAAGCCTGTTGATAAGCATGAGCAAGATCCTCCATAAACTTTTCTGTCTCGACACAAATGCTAGCAACCCACTTATTTGCCTCCTGTGCCATCTTTCTCAAACCTTCCAAGCCGCTGACTAATTCTCTAGGAAACTCGGCTAGAAGCTCAATCACCGAATTCTCTTGCCCACAAGGATGAGACAAATGTTGTACGTAACCTATCAATGTCTTGTGCTCCTTCAATTTCTTGTATTTTCCTTTAGTCCGAAGCAATCTATCCTTGAGTGCCTGGTAGGAGTTATCACACTCAATTATTTGTGCTCCTGTGGGGCGACCTAACTCCATGGTGGTGATCACATAATTTTTTGGAACAACCTCACCTTGATCACACTCCACCCTTGGCACAACCATGTGAAGGGTGCGAGAGCCATCTTCATCTGTTGAAATCTTCGAAAACTTCCTAGCTCTCTTCTTTGTCAGAGGCGCGCTGATCCTACTTAGGAATTCCTCCATCTCAATTGCTGGATCAGTTTCCTCAATGAGGCTCCTCCTCATCCTGTCTCTAAGCCAATCTCGTACTACCTGTTGCAGGTCAAAAATAATAAATGGCTGCTCATTTCTTGCTTCTTCTTCATGAACCTCTTCTCTAACTTCATCTTGATGAGGTTCACCAACTTCTACAGCTTGAGTATCTCCTGAACATTGGGTTTCTTGTCTCATAACAGTGTCATCTTCTAACGCTGCCTCAATTTCATGCTGGAAACGTGTATCTATGGCTGTTTCTTCATCTTCCTCCTGCTGGTTATCTCTGATAGGTGCGTTAACACTTTGGCCAACAAATTCCCTTCGAGGTGGTTGATTTGCCTCCTGCAATTCTTGTTCCTTATTCAACATATTCCTTTGATCAGCAAATAATGAAACCTCTTGTATACTTGGAGAATGTGTCTCCAATGGTGTAGGTGATGCTACCTCAATTCTCAGAGGCTCTGGCTGAACTGGCTCTTCCCTTCGTGACTTTGGAGCTCGAGCAACCTGTTTCTTCTTTGTAGTAGTTGGCGTCCTATGATCTCCCATCAAATTGTAAGTAAGAGGAATTGACCTACTCTGAAGCCTATTCACATGCCTCTCAACCCATCCTCTGGTGAATGTCAGGACTGGTATGCAAAGTGTATCCAAATCCGCAATCTTTGGCTTTGACCAATCTGGAATTGGGAGTGGTGTATCCCTCACTGTCTCATAATTTGGATGAAGAACATTCATATCCTCGTCTACCTGGTCCGGCACTAGAATAATCTCGCACTCCCTAATCATGCCCAAAGGTAATCTTGAAAACATCCTTTTTCTTACCTTAGCTTCACCCAACGCACTAGCCCATAAATCTTCAATATTTTCCTTATGCCTAAACTCCTTTGATATTATCCATTTGATATTCCTGTGAGGATTATAATACTGTCTACTAGTGTGGTAAGAAAGGTGGAAAAACTGAAGCTCATTTTTAGCTTCCTTGGCTGCTTGCAGTGAAGGACACACTTCATCTGAATTTCCCATGATGATTGGGAAGTCAAGTCCTCCCTTCTTTTTCTTTTGAATCTTATCATAGGCGATGAGTTGCCTAGATATTTCTAACATCAAAATCCTGTTTGTAGGGTATTTGGGCAACCTATATGGATATGAAGAGAACCCTTGCAACCTAATGTAAGTAAATTTTGGAAATTGGATAAACCAACACCCGTACTTTTCTATCAACTCCTGAGCTTCCTTGGAGATCCTGTGATGAGTTCTTTGCTAAAGTGATCTCCTTATGTGCATGATGAAGGCGTCATTGACTCTCTTGTAATGAGATGTGCTCGTCAAGTGCAGCTGCGGACAAGCCTTGTGAATCTTAAACTTCTGAGAGCCACACCCAATAGGCTCTTTGTATGATATTCCTTTGTACTTCGTCATACGAGCCAACATGTAGATGATGTATGAGCCCATATAGAATGTTTTCATTCTCCTCAAGCTCCGGAGTTGCTTGTGCAAATTATCACTAATCATCACTGCCCAGTCAATATGCTCCATGCCTTCCAGCACAAGGTTGATGTAGTAAAACATCCAAGGCTCAAAGGTGAACGCTTGGGGGCATCCTCCAACTCTGCTAAGCATCATAATCAAATCACAATATTCTTGCTTCAAATCATTTGAGATTATTTGCTTCGGCAACTTCGTGCCAGTTGGCTTGGGCTTGTTCATCCAATGAGAGTTTATCATATCAACACATCCGTTAAATGTAGAAGCATACATACGCTCAACGCGTTCTCTCGTTTTGTAAATCATCTTCTCATGTGAGGGAATTCTAAATGCTTCGCCAATAGTTGTAGGTGTGAGGTTGGCGAACAATTTGCCATCCAGTGAAATGATAGTCCTTCGCTCTGGGTTGTAACAGTTAGCACACTCCATGATCAACTTCGGACACTGAATTGCTGGTGGAAAACCAACAGCTGCATAAAGTCCACTTTTGACAACATTGTGAGAAGTGATTGATGGACGATGGCCTCCAATTCCCATCATTCGGCTCTTGAAAGCTTCCATATTGAAATAGCCCAAGTTCGTATCAGCCAACTTGCCCAACTTCGAAGAGAATTTCAATTCCGACAGGAAAGACTTGCTCAACTTCTTGATCACAGCTTGTTTGGATGCATTTGCCTTGTTGGATTCAACATTATTTTCCTTGCCAGTCGCTCTTACTTCAGCCATTCTGCAAAAACAAAAGATAGTCATTAGGAATTTAACTTAGAAAAATCAAATCACATCGGGGCTGCCAGTGGATTTTCGAAATGAGAAGCTGCAACACTAAATTTCAACTTCAAACCTCAACACCTCCTGCAGCAACTTCGAACTTTCAACACTTAGAAAAATTTCTTGCAGCAATACAACTTCAGCACTTAGAAGAAAAAATTTGACCCAAGCTTGCTTCAGCAACTTCTCAGCTTCGAATTTATTTCAACACCAAAGCTCAACTTTGAATTTCTCGACACTCAACTTTCCTCACACTACAATCTTCTTTCACTTCAGAGCTCAAGTCGAACTTGTTAGCTGATGAAGAAAAATGAACAAAACTCATAGCTCATGTAGCTAAGTCGATTTCTAGAAGAAGCTAATTTTAGCCAGTTCATTCAAATTTCGATTTTCCCTCCTCTGGTAGCTGCAACACTTGGCGTTTGGTATCTAGAATATTTTGACCTTGAATTTCAAAAAGATTCTTCTCCACTGGTCTAGGCGTACCTCACTTTATTATTTCAAAATCATCTTTCGAAAATATTAAACTCAACTGCTCCCCCTTTAGAAATTCATTTCACCAACTGAGGCATTGACACTTTGATTTTATCTATCTCTAGCTTGGGAAGATTATTTAAATTTGATCAAAATCATTTAGGCAATCAATTTCAAATTCACCAATCAAGGCATTTCATTTTCAAAAAGAACACTTCTATTCCTAGCCTTAGTAAAATTTTGAATTTTTACTTAGGAAATTGATCAATCAGGCGCTCATCAAAAATCTTCATCTTAAAATCCTTGGCGAGGTGTGGAAGATTTTAAAATCAATTATTTGTCGAAGATATCCAGTACCCAAAAGAGAATTTCCCTCAGAAAACACCAAATTCATGTGTCGATAGACGAAGGGGTACCCTTAATTTTGCAATTTATACCTTAGAAAAATATTTTCATCAAAGTTCATCTTCATTCTTCATCTCTGGGCATATTTTTTTCTCTTGCTTTGCCTTGGACAATTTTCTTCAACTTCATGAAGGTGGTGCATTTTGATTCCTTCTCTGCCAGTTCATATATGCCTTTTATCATCCTTTCCCAAGGTTAGGTGTATTTCTCTAGGGGAGGAGAGATTTCAATACTTCGAAAAATTTCATCATCTCCATGAGCATGGGCGCATATGAGAGGTCTAGGAGGAATTTCAATTTTGCCTTAGATAAATTTTCTCCCTTCCATGTCCAGTCATGGGTGCATTTGAGGGTGTGAGGAGGAATTTTGAACACCTTAGCCATTTTTCTCACCACTATCTCTCTCCACTTTGGACGCATTTCACTTGGGGAGGAGGAAATCTAATCAAGTTTTGTCCTTTTCTAGGCCAAGATGGGCACATTTCAACTATAGAGGAGGAATTTTGACACTTAGAGTTTTTCCCTGCTAGCCCATCAACTTGGGCACATTAAGCTAGTGGTGGAGGAATTTAACATACTTAGCAACTTTTAAAAGCCACCTCCCTTCAACAAGTTTGGGCGCATTTGAGTGGCCTAGGAGGAATTTCAACAACACTTAACATATTTCCTAGAGCCACCTCCAATGTGGGCGCATTTGGAGGGTCAAGGAGGAACTTCCAACGCCTAGAAACTTTTCCTTCATGCCTCTTGGAGATGGGCGCATCTAGGGGGTCCTGCAGGAACTCAACACTTAGAAACTTTTCCCATGCCCTCCATAGTCTAGCAAGTTGGGCACATTTCATGGGTCAAGGAGGAATTCTTCAAGACTTGAAAATTTTTCATCACTACCTCTCTCCTTGGGCGCATTTGAGGTGTGGAACAAGAATTCTTTATGACTTAAACATTTTCAGGCCTCCTTCTTGATGATGGCGCATTTGAGGGGTTAAGCAGGAATATCTCAAACTTAGACATATTTTAGCTTCCTACCAAGCTTTCTATTTTTAGTAAACACCCTGGTTCTCGTACTTCTACAACTTGGATTGATCTGGACTTCGCGCCACAGGATCCTCATGATCTAGTTGATCCGTTCACATTGCCATCTTGTGTTGTCCTGCTATTTATAGCCTATGTTTGGAGGTGATTTACTATTTATAGTAACTGCTTGGTTTCAGGACTTCTATAACTCTGTTTAGCTTGAAATTTGACTGACATGATCCTCATGGGTTGAATGGCCTGTTCACACTGGTGTCTTGCATTGACTTGCTATCTATAGCTTGTTTCAGAAGTGGCTTACTATAAATAGTAAGTGCTCAGATTGCCTTCAAATTTTACCAGTGGATTCCTTGAAAGATATTGATCGCAGTGGGATACACCAGTTTTCGAAGATTCTGGCATTTGACCCCTCATTTTAGGCCCCAAAGCTGGAAACCCTGATCTGACTTGCGTGTTGACCAAATGATCTCCATTTGACCCCGTTTCTATTGCATTTTGCTCTGTTCATGACGTCGAAGTGCTAGGCAGCTGTCGGTGTGATTCTGCTAAAAATAGTAAGTGCCTGAAAAAGTGATCATCCTGCCTCGCATGTTACCTTGTTGCATAGCTCTTGAAAAAGCCATGAAAAATATGCTAACATGCACTGAAAAGTCTTGCATGCAAACCCTAAAAATAGCCTCTGAAGACAACTCTTGTAAAAGGTCTTGATCTTGGTTTGCATGTTACATCACTGCAAAGCTTCCGAAAAACCCACAAAGAATATCTAGACATGCATTGAAAATTCCAACATGCAAACCCTAAAAATAGCCTTTGAAGTGAAGACTGCTGAAAGTTATCATCTCATTTTGCATGTTATACCATTGCGTAGGTCTCAGAAAACCCAAAAATATTCTCCAAACATGCATTGAAAAACTTCGCATGTAAACCCTAAAATCTGCTTCTGAAGGTGATACTTGCTAAAAATAAAAAGTTGTTCGTTTCAGCTCAAAATTTGCAGACAAGTAGTTTGACGTACCCTGGATGCAGTGTAATGGTTAGAATTTCATAAGTGCTGAGAAAATGTCCCGAATTAGGTACTTACTAAAAATAGTAAGTTGTCGGAATTCAATGAAATTTTGCTGGGAACCTGTTGGAAGCTTACTGAATGCAGTGCCGAGTTCAGATTTCAATTCGCTCATTCAATTTGACTTCAAACTGACCAACAAATCCAAAACCCTAATTCTTAGACTTAGCCAAAATCTCAAGTTTAAGGTCAAAGATGGGCACATCCCCGGAGAGGTAGACAACAGAAAGAGACAGAGAGAGAGAGAGACAAAACCAAAGCCAAAAGACGAGCAATGGAGCAAAAATTAGGAGGTCCCCATTTTGAATGGGGTGATGTGTGAAAAGGTCACAACAATAGCTCCTCAAACCTATTCAGAATAGAGTGATCTGGGATGAGGTCAAAAAGGATAGTCCTGAACTCTCTATAGCATCAGAGGTGTGCACTGGGAAACATTCTCTAAGGTAAGCGTTGCAAGCAATCTTGGACGAAGAGGTTAGAAGGTTGATGCAAGTACTTGTAGATTCAGAGGGAGCCTACTGAACCTGAAGAAGATGGTGATCTAGTTGAGCCTCTGGAACCAATTGATGGCAAAGCATTGATCTTGGTTTTATATGTTGATGATCTAATTCTTACTGGAGAAGATCACCTCATTATCAAATGCAAGAAGGAGTTAGCGTCTGAATTTGAAATGAAGGATCTTGGTCTCATGCACTACCTTCTTGGCTTAGAAGTATGGCAAAAGCCGGATGAGTTCATTCTGAGTCAAGGCAAGTATACTATAGACATCTTGAAGAGATTTGGTATGATGGATTGTAAATCCATGTCTACACCTATGGAAACCAATTTTTAGAAGCTTAAGGAGGCTGCGGCTAGTTCAGATCTGGTGGATCCTACTATGTACAGACAATTGATTGGATTGTTGATGTATCTAGTCAATACTAGACCAGATATTTGCTATGCAGTGAGTGCACTTAGTCAGTTCATGTGTGAACCAAGGCAAATACATCTAGTTGCAGTGAAGCATATCCTGAGATACTTGCGTGGCATAGTTGGGTATGGCTTGAGATATTATTCTGGTGTGGACTTGAAGCTGCATGGATATATTGATTCCGTTTGGGCAGGGCGTGTCACTGATCGGAAGAGCACCTTTGGATGTTGTTTCAGTTTGGGGTCTGTGTTGCTCTCTTGGTGTAGCAGGAAGCAGTCTTTCAGTGGCACTGAGCACCGTAGAGGCTGAGTATATTGTAGCTTGTGTGGCAACTCGAGAAGCAGTGTGGCTTCAGAAGCTCCTTGTAGGATTGTTTGGACAATCGTTGGAGCCGATTGCCATTCATTGTGATAATCAAAGCTGTGTGAAGCCTTCTGTCAATCCAATGTTTCATGACAGAACTAAACATGTTGAGATCAAATACCACTCTATCAGAGATATGGTATTGAGGAAAGCAATCCAGTTGAAGTATATTAGCACTGATGAGCAGACGACATATATTCTCACCAAGCCTCTTGCCAGAGTAAAGTTTGTGTACTTTCGAGACAAGTTTGGTATTGTGGAGAATGAAGCCCTAGCTGAGAGGGGGACTTAGCTTCAGTGATCTTCTATGATTTGCTTTAATGCATTTCTCTGTGAGAGAAATTTGAGGTGCAGGCCCTTGTTAATGCATTTTCCTCTGAGACGGAGGAATTTGAGGTGTAAGCCCTTGTTAATGCATTTCTCTCTGTGAGAGAGATTTGAGGTGAAAGCCCTTGTTTCCACCCTCTGGGAGTAGCCATGGTGGATGTCATGTGTGTGACTCCATGACAACATCACGTGAGAGAGTCCATGATGATCTTCTTGTACTTGTGCTTTTCACCCTCTGGGAGTAGCCATGGTGAACGTCACGATGAGGTGACGACATCACGTCGAGTAATTCCGTGATGGGCACTTGTGCACATTTACCATTCCATGGGAGCAGCCATGGTGGTTGATATTATGATGAGGTGATATGTTTCTTTTCCACACATGGGAGTAGCCATGGTGGTTGATATCACGATGAGGTGATATGTTTCCTTTCCACATATGGGAGTAGCCATTGTGGTTGACATCATGATGAGGTGATATGTCTTATACAATTGGAATTATCCTCCCTAGCTGAGAGGGAGTGTTGATGTTATTGAGCAGTGTCGGGATTATCTTCCAGCCTGATCTCCTTGCATTGATGGATAAATTAAATAATAGCCTTTGGCTATTTAATTTATGATGGTATTGGTTATGAGGAGGCGCCTCATTTATTTAATAATAATTAACTAATTTCTTGAAGCCGACTTATCTTCCGCCACCTTGAAGTGTTGCGAATTTCTTTTGAGGCCGACCTCTTGTATATTGGAGTCGCGACTTTTGAAGAAGGCCAACTTGAAGTATTGAGGAGTCACGTCCTCTCCCTTCCTCTTGTATATATATATTCGATGGTTATTCATTGTATCTCATTCATATTCAATATTCATCACAGTTCGATATCCATAGTGTGAGATTGGAGTAGTAAGAAGTTATCAAGTGCAGATCGACATATCTGTTGAAGGCTGTGTTATATCATTGCTGTGTTAGCATCAAATTGTGGTGCCATTCTTGGTCTATTTATAGGCCTCATTGTGAAGGAGACTTTTGTTATTATTCAATATATAAGTTATATATTGTTGCTGGGTTTTTCTCCCTCAAGAGGAGGGTTTTCCCAGGGTATATGCTGTGTTATTGTGTCTGATTTTTTGAATTGAATTCTGCTTATCTAATCTAATCATAAAAACGAACAAGTACAAGGCCTCACAAGTGGTTGATCTGTTCTTTGGAGATATTTTTAGACTTCATGGGCTGCCAAGGAACATTGTAAGTGACAGGGACAACAAATTTATTGGCTTATTTTGACAAGTTTTTCGATTGAAAAGTACAAAATTGACCCTAAGCACTAGTTATCATCTAGACAAATGGAAATTTGTCATGCTCCCAACAATTACCATGATCTCAGCCCCTTAAAAGTATGATCATAGGAAAATTAAATAAAGGGGGCACTAAGTGATTTTATAAAAGATTTAATTAAAATTAAATTAAGAGTTTCAAGGCAGTGGTTAAAGATAAAGGGTTGTAACCCTTCCAAGGGCAGCGATGGTGAAAGGTGGTGACTCTTTCACCAATAGGGTATAATTGAGGGATCATTCCATGAGAAAAAGGGATGGAAGAAAACAATTAAGAATAAATATTATATGACTCCTAATGTAAAAGATTGTGACTTCTTCTAATGTGAAAGGTTGTGACTTCTTCAAATATGTAAGGTTGTGACTCCATCAATAATAAGATATAAAAGGAGATCATTTCCTTGTGGAGAAATCAAGTGGGAAAAAAAAGAGAAATATGAAATCTAAGATATCTCTTTGGAATAGAGATTGAGAACAACCATTAATAATATTTAGAAAATAATTGGTGGCGGCCATTTAAGAATAAATTTATCATTTCATCAAGAGGTATTTAGTTAGATATAATGTAGCAAATTCCTTGAGGAGCCATATTTTGAATTTGAGGAATTGTTTTGCAAATAGAAGGATGGCCAGCCTTTGGAGTTCACAAGAGGTGAAGGACGACCAACCTTCATACTCTTATCAAGTACGCCACCCAAAGATGAAATGGATGACCAACCCTCCATACTTGTGGGCCAGGAGGTGGAATGGACGACCAGCTTTACATGCTTTTGGGCTTGATCAAGGAGGACGACCAGCCTCCAAGGTGGATTGAGGGATGGAAGGGCAACCCACCTTCCATGCTCTTGCAATACAAGGATGTCCAGCCTTGAGATTGCTGTTTGCAAGCATTTCCAATGAATTCATAATGTGATTTTCTATAAGGAATATGCTATGATGCGTTGATTCAAATAATAATGATACTCTGAAATATTGATCTAAATATAAATATATTTTAGCTATGATTTATTGATCTAAATATTATAATGTTTTATGTATGGATTTGAATATTATCATATTTTCTTGTTACCTAATATTACTAATATCAGTTCTTAGTGAATAATACTATTTTGCAAGCCTAAAATTAGGAATTGTTCAAAAGGGAACATTACAATAGGTATTAGAGCGTTAATCTTGCCAGCTTGCGGGGTAAAGATAAAATTATGGATGCATTCTAATCAAAAGTTTTTGAAGAATCAACAATAAGCCATATTACGCAATACTCGAAGATCACTATTTAGCCCAGAGACTATACTGCTACAGACAGCAAAAAGATTCACAGTGATTCCAAAACAGAAACTCTTGGATTTGGGTTCGAATTCATCCCCATTCTAGAAAATTGCTTTTAACAATAAGTAAACTGAAGTAACAGGTCATTAAGAATCCAAATGATTACCCTAGATTCCTGATTGCAAGAAGCCACATTAAACCCAAAATCACAACTAGTAGGGTTCAGTAAAGCTACAGAGATTCTATAACAATTGCCCAAATATATCCTATTCACACACCTGGTTACAAACCTCCAACAAACAAAGAATGACTTTAATACAGAATAGTAACCAAGAGCATAATAATATTCATTTATATACTGGATTAAATCCTTGGGCCTTAAGAGCTTAAGTAAATAACTTACATAGTGTAGGAAAACAAGAACACAATTTACCTCTTGGTCTCTGTTTGAATAAGCTTCCACAACAAAAGTCCTTGTCTAAGCTCTTTGAATCTTTCCAAGACTTCTTACTCAACAAGTTTCTCAATACCCAAAACTTAGAGCATTACTCTTAAACTACTTCAATGTAGACCACAAAAATTTGGCGAGTAATCTACCAACAATGGGAACATTTAGAAGTCCCTTCTTCCAAAATACAAAACACAGTGAACTCTGCAGAAGAAGAGTTCATTTTGTGAAGGGAAAAAGCCATTATTTTTTTTTCTCTAGGATCCCATATCAACAACTTCATGAATGCAACTGAAGTTGCATCATGAAGCATACATTCACTAAGTCCCATCTTCTTTGGCACAACTACAATAGGAGAACCACAAGGCAAAGTCATTGGTCCAATCTGTTAAATTTAAAGATCAGATTGACATGCACAGAAAATTAATTTAAAATCAGACACAATAACACAGCAGATACCCTGGGAAAACCCTCTTCTTGTGGGAGAAAAACCCAGCAACAAAGATATCTCTTATATATATGAGCAAATGGCAACAAGTTACATTACAAAGAGGCCACACATAAGGCCAAAGATCAGCATCAGCAATGGCTGTAACAACAAAGAACAATTTGCTCTTCATTGAACACAAATCTGCTCTTCAATGGATTCACAATCTGCCTTAGAAGAAATTCGCACTTGATAGAAGGAATGAATTGGACTTGCTTGCCATTATCAAATGAAAGAATTACAATATATAGAAGGTAGAAATATTGTAGCCACTATCTACAAGACCCACTACCACCAGTAACTATCCACTAACTAATAAACTAAAGATGAGTTGCCTACTAAGCAGCCCACTAGCTATCCACTAGCTAATAAACTAAAGATGAGTTGCCCACTAAGCAACCCACTAGCTATCCACTAGCTAATAAACTAAAGATGAGTTGCCCATTAAGCAGCCCACTAGCTATCCACTAGCTAATAAACTAAAGACGAGTTGCCCACTAAGCAGCCCACTAGCTATCCACTAGCAGCCCATTCACATTAAATATGAGCTGCCCACTAAGCAGCCCACTAGCTATCCATATAAATAAATAGCCGATAGGCTATATTGATTTATGTCTTCACTCATGGCTGGAAGGATGAACCCGAAGCTGCTATATCATTAACACAATCACACCTTGCTCAATGACTACCTTTAGCTGCAATTTAACCTCCTTAGCCTCTACAACAACAATTGACAGTACAACCCATTATTTGTAAAAGGGCAGTCATGAAACAATTGAATCTCATGTTCTATAGCTGCCTAGTAGCAGTTCCTTGGGCTCCAAGAACAACTCTTAAGAATTGGTTTACCAGCTGACTGATTTCTCACCGTTCTTGATGAGTATGCAGCCATGAAAGTCTTTATCCCAACTTCCAAATGCTTTTCTTTGCATATAGAAACAAAAGAGAAAACTTTCCAATTGCATCAATGAGCCCCTTGGCTCGAGAAACCCTAACCATGTAGATCATAAACCTTCCAACATATGAGTCCAAAGTGAAGTCTTTATCATTCTATTTTATATACTGAATTTTCCTTTAAAGTAGATTTCATCTCTCACATGGAGATAGGGGCTTACATGAAAGATACCATAAAAATCTAGACATATCACATCAACAAGCACGTCGTCCTTAAAATCCGCATTAAACCCATATGTCAACTTACAGGACCTTGTGACTCAGATGTCCACTCCTTGTATTGGCCATTATAATGAATACAGATAAGGATGGCCCATGGTCTTCAACCCAAGCTCACCTCACAACTTTGGGACATTAGGTTTTCAATCCTCGTACCCTTGACTTGTATCTTGATGTGGAATAATTTAACAAGTTCTTCTTCATCTTGAGAACTTTCACCCACTATACATGTACCCTTACACACCATGGCACAAAACAATCACTCATTAACCTCAGAACTGCAAACATTGTCACACACACAACAAAAGCCTAACAAATAACTCTGGGCCACTGAAGACAAGCTGCAACAATTGAGAGTTTGTATTCATTGCTCAGGATCTTTGGTGAAAATAAAACAAGAACAAGAAGATGCTCATGAATTTGTGGGGATTGCAATTGACTCAATACAATCTATCTTGATAAATTTGAAGGAAAAGAATGTGTTGACTCAGGGATTTGTAAATAAATGGAATGTTCTCTTTTCTAAAGAAACCAAGAACTTGAAGGACAGTGAATCTGGAAGCAAGAAGTTACAGAAGTAATCAATAGAAGATATAATTGCTACTGACTCCTTGGCTTTAGAGATTTGCGGTGAAGAGATAGAAGAGTCTAAATGGCCATGATACAGTATTTTCCATCTTCTTATTGTGGTATTTATTGGAAGGAACCTTTGAAAAATCATCCCACAAAACTCATACTGGTGCACATAAGGTCATACAGAAAAAGGAGAAATTGATTTTTGGATTGATGCTTCCCTTATTTGGTTTCAAACTATGCTATTGCAAGATGTCATTTTGTTTCTTTTCTCTGAGGATGAGAGAAAACCTATCTTAAATTACGAACCTTTGCAACTCTTGGTTATTTTTTTGAGAGTTATTGGGATAACTTACTCTTTGAAGTAAAGGCAAAAACATATCCTGGTTCAATTTTTGCAACTTGTGATAATATTAGAGTAGCACAGTGGAAGTTGAATTGAAAATTAGATTAAAAAAAAAAAAAAACAATTCCCAATTTAAAATTGCTCGAGCACAAGCAATCTTGGGTAGAGTGGACTGTCATGGCCCCTGGCCAAGTACCATGATTGCAGCCCCTTAAAATTATAATCATAGGCAAATTAAATAAAGGAGGGCACCAAGCGATTCTATAAAGTATTTAATTAAAATTAAATTAAGAGTTTTAAGGCAGTGGTTAAAGATAAAGGGTTGTAACACTTCCAAGGGCAGTGATGGTGAAAGGTGGTGACTCTTTCACCAATAAGGTATAATGGAGGGATCATTCCATGAGAAGAAGGGATGGAAGAAAACAATTAAGAATAAATATTATATGACTCCTAATGTGAAAGGTTGTGACTCCTTCAAATATGAAAGGTTGTGAGTCCCTCAATAATAAGATATAAAAAGGAGATCATTTCCTTGCAAAGAAATCTAGTGGAAAAAAAAAGAGAAATAAGAAATAAGAAATTTAAGATATCTCTTTGGAATAAAGATTGAGAACAGCCATTAATAATATTCAGAAAATAATTGGTGGCAGCCATTTAAGAGTAAATTTATCATTTCATCAAGAGGTATTTATTTAGATATAATCTAGTAAATTACTTGAGGAATCATATCTTGAATTTGAAGATCTGTTTTGCAAATTGGAAGGACGGTCAGTCTTCCAAGTTCACGAGAGGTGAAGGATGACCAGCCTTCATGCTCTTATCAAGTACGCCACCTAGAGATGGAATGGATGGCCAACCTTCCATACTTGTGGGCCAAGAGGTGAAATGGACGACCAACCTTCCATGCTCTTGGGCTTGATCAAGGAGGATGGCCAGCCTCCAAGGTGAACCGAGGGATGGAAGGGTGGCCCACCGTCCATGCTCTTGCAATACAAGGACGACCAACCTTGAGATTACCATTTTCAAGCATTTCCAATGAATTCACAATGTGATTTGCTATAAGGAATATGCTATGTGATGTGTTGATTCAAATATTAATGATGCTATGAATTATTGATCTAAATATTATGATGTCTTAGCTATGATTTATTGATCTAAATATTATAATGTTTTATGTATGGATTTGAATATTATCACACTTTCTTGTTGCCTAATATTACTAATATCAGTTCCTAGTGAATAATACTATTTTGTAGGCCTAAAATTAGGAAGTTTTCAAAAGGGGACATTACAAAACTGTGAACAAATGGATAGAGAGTTACTTGAGGAACTATGTTATAGGGCATAAAACAACATGGGTCAAGTGGCTGCACTTTGTGGAATATTGCTACAATTTTACTCATCGCATGTTTATAGGTATGACTCTTTTCAAGGCACTCCGTGGTTATGTTGCTATTTCATTCATAGATTTAATTTTTCAAATAGTAGGGCATTGAGGGCTAGAGATTTGATTCAACAAAGCTTCGACATTTTGAATGCACTCAAAGAAAACCTACAACAGTCCCAAAAGCAACAAAAGTTGTATCCAGATTTCCATTGAATTGAAAGGGGTTTTGAGGTGGGAGACATGGTATTCTTAAGGTTATAGCCCTATAGACAATCTTCCCTCAAGGGAAGTGGTGTTAAGAAGTTGAAGCCACGATTTTATGGACCTTATAAGATAGAAGGAGGATTGGTGAGCTTGCATATGAGTTGGAACTTCTAGAGAATAGCAGGATTCATAACATTATTCATGTGTCATGCCTTAAGAAGGCCCTTGGACAATAGGTTACTCCTTCATTGAGCTGCCCCCACTTGATGATGAACGGAAACTGGTTTTGGAGCTTGGAGCTATTATAGGCATGAGGGTGACGAGGCTAAGGAACAAAGTTATTCTAGAGTATTTGGTAAAGTGGAAGAATCTTCCACTCGAGGATGCCACTTGGGAAGGGGTGGAGATGTTTGAGCATCCAAGTTTGAAATTTCTTGGGGAGAAACAATCTTGGAGAGGGAGGATTGTCATGTCTCTTGTCCCCTAAGGCCAACATGCAACACTTTAATTGCAAAAGTGATTTTAAACACTATTTTTGTACATAGTAATGAATAAATATTACATTAAAATTAAAATTTTAATCTTAAAAGTTGGCACTTAAATTTAAATTTCAGTTTGGGTGCTTAAGCTGGGCCATGTGCCCTATTTTGGAGCACCTATTTATTTGTGTTGACAGGTCACTAGAAGGCATGCTGGAGTTTTGGACAAATTTTATCACTTTGTTGCACTTCCAAGATGAAAACCCTGTCAAGTGTGAAGAGGTTGGATGAAAACCTAACCCCCTTCCAGCAATTTCCTTCTGACAGTTTGCATTCTGTTTCCTAATCAATCATTCCTCCTTGCGTAGGCTTGGAGTTTGGAAAGCAGCAGTCCTCGTGCACTGAGGCTGTTGGGAGGTGATTTCACAAATAGGTTTTAAACAAATTTGCCACAGTCAAGAGCTTATCACTGGACAATGTGGGAAACTTCGGTGGATAGACTTTGGAGCAACAGTGGACTCAGATCTAAGGAAATCGATGCTAGATAGGAATACCTGCAAGTATCAAGCTAGAGGCTCATTCATAAATCTTAGAACTGGGCACAAATTACCCGCCTGCATGAGGAGTCCTACGATCAAAGAAGCAACAGATTGAGGGTTGCATGCCTTATTCCTTCATTGTGGAGGAGAATTCTTATCCCATTTGGGCCATTATATCCTTGTGCACCTGGTTTTTCCTTTCAGGAGTCCCATCAGGTCAAAAACCTAAGGAAATCAACCTAAATCAGGTCAAGGGATTACCACCTTGATCACAGTTTTTCTGCCATCAGCAATAAAATTCTATACTTTCTTGCTTAGATTTTAATTGATTTTGAAACATTTATCTACAACTTAATTGCTAATTGAATGTGAAATCTTTGAGCTGTTATGACTATCATGTTTGTGTGAAGTTGAAATAACAAACAATTAGTCTTTATATCTCTAACAACGTAGTGTATAGATTTATGTTCTCAGATTCATCCTGCCAGGTCTGATTAGATCAATAACTGGAAGCCCTAGGATCATAACAACTTTGCATTTGAATCATTGCCAGATTTTCCCCTTTGAATGAGTATTACTAATGCTCATACCTGAAATCACTAGAAAATTAAGAGCTCCAGTATCATTACCTTTAGAGATTTTGAACCTCCACATTCCATAATCTTTGGAAAAAAAGGGCCTCTAGAAAGAACTGTGGAAATATATTTAAGTATCAATTTTTTCGTGCTCTGTGACCCATCATCAAGATAAATGGTGAAAGGATTGTAAATCGAATTTCATAAATTTACTTTTTTATTTTTACTGTTTTCTCTATGTAATTACAGTGCATGGGCTGGACACAGAAAGGGATGGTGGTGTATATATAGATAGATAGATAAATAGAGGGAGAGAGGGAGGCAGGGACTAGGAGGCAGATAGAGAATTTTTTTCAAGTTTAGCTGTACTTGATGTCAAGATTCGTTAGACATTCATGTAATGCATCAGATTACCTTACAAACTGTGACAACAAAAGCTAAATGAGATGCTTTTCTTAGGCTTATCATCAATTTGCAATTGAATGCCCTTCAATTCATAGGTCTGACCATTTTTCTGCCCCTTTCATATGCCAAATTCTATTTAGTCTTTGTTCTTTGTTTGTAAATTGCTCCGTGCTTCCACATCTTTTGCTTGAGCTCTATATAGGCTTACATTAAAACAACACCTAACCTGCAAAGCTCCATGGTCTAGGTGGAAAAAATATGGAACCTTTTATTCATCAAGTTGATCATCCTCTTTAAAGATCTGGATCAATTATAAGGCAGCCTTACAAACAGGTTTTTTTTTTATAAACGATAATTATATTGAAAGTTTGTAAAATTACAAAAAGTCCAGTTGGGCTGGTATGGCGAACCACTGGGAAAAGTACAGAGTATTTTTAAAGGAAGGTGATTGCATAAGTAGAGTGCTAAGAGAGAACTATAAGAAATGGATACAAAGCAAATTTACATTATATAAATGATATATAACAAATGGCTATACCCTGTAAACAGTAAAAGCAACAGTAGCTATACATAGTAGCACTACATAAGAAAGTGATCACAGCAAATTTCTTTTGAAGCTAGTGTTTTCTTCTCTCTTTGTCGAGACAAAGGAGAGAGCAGGTATTCCCCAAAATGGGGCATGGTGATGAACATGCTGATGCTTGTTGTCAGGGAAACTATATTTGCACATTAGCGTTATTTGTGTTTATGTTGCATCCAAGTCCCTGAGGTTATACTTTCTCCTGCTGGATGCATTTGTTGGGTATGGGGTCTCCAGTCAATGATATTTCCCACTCGAGGAAAGCCCATTGCATTTGTAATGAAGCATGCAACAATGTGATGGTGTTTTTGTTGCATTTCTTCAACCGATTGTCACCAATGCTTCTCTGTGGTGAGTATTTTCTTAATGGATTTGGTTTTGCTTTGGAGGCTTACAATATTCTGGTTAAACAGATTGAGGCATCTTACTGTTGGGGGAATCACTTCTACAGAGTATATTGATAGCTTTTTTGCTTTTAAATACAGAGACCAAAAGAGACACATTTTTTCAAGATGGCTTAGCTTACTTATTCTCTATAATGATTAATTGTCCTTGCAAAGAGTCGTTAATATTGGCCAATGTAAAATGGATAGATGAATCTTTGCTTTGGAGTAATCTTCCTCTTGATTCCCAAGAGGATGGTGGGATTCAAGAGTGATTAGGGCAAGGGTGAAAGGATTTGAGATGAGGGAGAGAGAGAGAGCAAGGGAGGGATGTTGCCAAGTTTAGCTGTACATGATATCAAGATTCCAGTTTAGACATTCACATAATGCATCAAAATTGAGCTTTAATGCTTATTAAGTATAACAACAATGAAAAATTAAGTCAATATAAAACACTGACAATGAGTGATCTTTCCTTCCTCTTCATAGCTGCGAGTGCAAAATGCAAATTGCTTGTGGTAACTATGAATTGCAAGTGGGAAGGTGAGTTAGTTATAGGGAGGGTTTAGAGTTTGATAAGGGGTGTGGAGGACCTTATGGGCACCCCACGCTCCTTTTTACCTTTAAAAAAAAGAGTTTTTCCATTTTTCTTCAATTGAAAAAATTTGGGGACATCTAGACATTCTTGGGACTCAGGGTCTCAAAGTGCCTGGTTTGGAGATTTGTCCCCAAAAATCATTGGGACAAGGGGTGGCCAGGGGACCCTATGTTCTAGAAATGGCTTTGGGGATAGGGACACAGGGTTTGGGGGGTCACAAGGACATGTCCCCATGCAACATAGCAATACAAAAATTTGCCTTCCAACTGTGATAGCAAAAACTAAATGGGATAGTTTTCTTAGGCTTATCAGTGATGGTAAATTGCTCAATGCTTCAACATCGTTTTCCTTAGGCTCTATATAAGCTTAAAGTAAAATTATAAAAATACATTTCACCTGCAAATCTCCACTATTTAGTTGGAAAAAATAGGGAATCCATTATCCGTCAAGTTGATCATCCTCTTTAAAGATTTGGATCAATTTAAAAGGCAGCCTTACAAAGTCTTTTTTCTTTTAACAAAGGATAATTATATTTATAAAATTACAAAAACTCTAGTTGGGCTTCTATGGCAAAGCCACTAGGCAAAGTACAGAGTATTTTTAAAAGAAGGTAATCAAATATGTTGAGTGCTAAAAGAGAAGTAGAGAGAGCTATAAGAAGTGGATACAAAACTGATGAGCCCCAGAAATATATACTATTGTGCACTCATTTCATACCCTGAAACATGCTTTTGTATTATAAAAACCCTCTTATTAAATTCAGATTCAACTTATATATCTATGAAGTGATTTATATTTTAGGTTATGATTGTTGTAGATAAATTGATTACTTTTTAAGGAGGAAAAGGTAGAACGAACTGATTATCTAATCCTGGTTCATTCAAGATGTTTTGCACAATTGTTTTTTGTGTACTTCTAAAGGCTTTGGAGTTACTGCACAAGACATGAAAAGTCAGTTAATATAGTTGTTTTGTTGCACAAGGGGTTTCCTTTGCTGGGCAAAGCGTCTTCCTTACTATGCAAGCTAATGCCTTTGCTCTGCAAACTAATACCCTTGTTGTGTAAGTCAACTGCGCAAGACAAAACTGCCAAACAATTGCTGCACAAGACAAATTTGTTGTGCAAGGTGCTTGCTGAGCTGTGCAACTGTGCAAACCAATATCCTTGTTGTGCAAGTCATCTTTGCAAGACAAAACTGCCAAACAATTGCTGCACAAGACAATTTTGTTGTGCAAGGTGCTTGCTGAGCTGTCCAACTGTGCAAACCAATATCCTTGTTATGTAAGTCATATTTGCAAGACAGAACTGCCAAACAATTGCTGCACAAGACAAATTTGTTGTGCAAGGTGCTTGCTGAGCTGTCCAAAACAACCATTTTTCTGTAACCAAAATGTACTATTCTTTGAGAAATGGCATTGGTAAGAAGGTAACCAAACCCCTCAGCAGCCAACACATAGAGTGATGGAACTAGAGGACATCCTTTTTAATTAACCTAAAAAACTGAAATTACTTAGATTGGATGCCATTAATAGTAAGGCAAATAACATTCTCACAGATTGAAGAATGTTATTTCCAAAGGCAAGAGCAAAGAGTATGGAAAGAATAAAGGGCCATTCAATCGTATCATAAGCTCTTTCAAAGTCAATCTTGAGGAAACTAGCCCATTGGTTGGACTTCCTAGCCCCTCATCATACCTTCCCAACAACAATAATGTTATCTAAAAGACATTTACTTTTTATGAATCTAGTTTGCGATTAATGTGTAGAGCAATGGCTTTGGCAGTCAACTTGTAAGAGATATTGAGCTAAGTGATAGGTCTCTGATTGCAAATCAACTTTGGATAACCAACCTTAGATATGAATTTGATATTGCCTCTTTTGATGATTCACCCTAAGACTTCTAGGTAAACTTTGTGCAAATTAGGACCAATAGTGTCCCAAAGAGGTTTGTAAAACTCATAGGGGAAGTCATTGTAACGAGGAGCCTTATCATTGGTCATGCTAGTTACAACTTAATGCATATCTTCTAGGGAAAGAAGCCTGCTACACGTCATCTTTTGAGTGGTAGATATACAATAGGGAACAACATCTAGGCTTTGCTTAAGGTCTTCTTCTTGAACTTGATAAGACTCTTAGGATTTGAAGACATTTTTTGGTGTTGAACAAAAGCATTCAACACATTAGGAAGTTCTATGAGATGTTTATTTGCTTCTCAAATGGCCTTGATCTTTTGAATTGTGTTATGGGTCCTTGAGTCTTGAATTTTTTTTCTAAACCTTGTCACCAACCTTCTGCCAATGAATCCTAGCTTTGATTTGAACTCCTTTGGCATTATAAGCATCAACACTTTGCACTTGGTTAAAAAGCTTGATCACTTGAAATTGTAGAGGCTTGAGAAAGGGCATGGCTTCAAGTTGAGCATTATCACAACTGAGCTTGAAGTTATGGCTATGTAATATATTCAAGGGATGTGCATCAGCTAGTGGCCATAGATTTGTAAAAAATAGACAATGTGAATAGTGACATTTGATCTTCAAACAATCCAACTAGTATCACATTTTGGATGTGGCAAAAGGTTCCAAAAATGTTAGATATGAACCAAGGCAAGCCCATGTCATGCCCCTTGGAATGCAACATTAACCCAAGCAAATAAATAATAAAATAAATAATGTTCCAAGAGGCTGACCATATATGCTGGCCAACTTTATAATATTTTACTAAGTCAAAAGCACATATATAAACTTGTTAATCACCCAAGTATTGGCATATAAGTAAGACAAATTTAAATTGATCAAGGCAGCCGACCTCTCATATTAGTACCCATGTTACTTTGGTTAAGCCGACTCATGAACAGTGCTAAAGGCAACTATTAAATGATTAAATAAAGCAGCGATTAAATGATTAAATAATACAGTGATCTAATATTAATAGAAAGGCTTAGGCACATTCATTATAAAGCAGCAAATGAGATTAAAAAGAATGTGATTAAGAGGGACAGTGATTAGTATAAATAAAAGGAGGCAGCGATTAGAAAGGGATGTGCCTTTGTAACAAATAGAGGTGACTTTTCCCCACTGTTGGAGGTATAAAGGAGAGATACGAATAAATGGGAAGAGGACAACAACAGATACTCATGGAAAGGGAAATCGATAAGAAATCTTAATAAAGAACAGGTTCAAGCAGCTCTCGTAAGGATATATTTTCAGAGTATTAAAGCAGAGAAATAGAAGTGTTTCCTGAGCATAGCATGCAGACACATGAATACGATATACTCAGATTAGAAGAAATATGTGGGAAGAAGAGTGGACTTGAGGAGAGATAAACGAAGATAAATGATAAATCAATAAGGGAATATAAGGGAAGAAGAGTGGACTTGAGTTTAATATAATTACATATACAACAATATATATAATACGATTATGCAATAATGATGCTTGCAACAAGTATTAATCCTTATTAGTCATTATTCAATTGAGACTAATCTGTTTTTTTCTCTTTAAGCAATATCTTCTGAATATTGAGAACAGATCGATTAAGAAAAGGAACATACAGACCAACGATCACAAGGGAAACTCGTCCAGTTCATCACAATAGATTATTATTATCGGAACCAATCATTGTTTTACATATGTATACATATTGCTTATACATAATAAAGAATATTTAAGTATATTTTCTAATGAGAGAATAGGAGATATGCTTGATTGACTGAAACCCACCTTGTAGGAAGGGCTTGGGGTGCAAGCAAAAGGGGTAAACAAGGCTAAGTAGGCCATTCTAGAGTTGACCGTAACGGCTCCTAGGACCATAGGGCAGTTACGCAGAGAGCCAAGTAATCCACTTACGATCCCCTCCCAATTCCACAAGATGGCAAGTGTCTTTAAGGGGTTGAGACATTGATGGGGAAAACAAATACAAGCTGCCAAGAGGGTTGTGGTAGAGACCCTCTTAGACTTGGTGTAGAAATGGCTTCGGGCGGACCCATCATGTCACTTTTTCCAAATCCTAGCGTGCTTGCATTAATGACAATCTATAGATGTGATGTAATTGCCTAACTCTAATAAGTAAGCATATATTGTTTATGTGGTGCTTGCGGGATTCAAACCCAAAATTACATCATTAAAGAGATTTATTTGGTAAGATGAACCCCTAACCCTAATTTGCTGCAATTTGTGATCAGTAGGCAAATTCTAGGGCAAATCAGGGGAGGGACATTACAGCCCACACTTATTTGTTTAAGATGCATTTTTTCAGTCTTGGGATTTTGGAGACCCCACTCAATCTAAAAATGGATTAGAGAGTGGTTAGTAAGCACAATACTTGGCAAGGGTTCTACTAAAAGAGAAAAATAGCTAGCAATGGAAAAATAGGGTTGGGCAAAAATCATAGCACAAACAAGCTTCTTAATGACCCTTTCCAAACCATTATGCAAATTGGACCATTTGTACCATGCCGAAGAGGTAGTTTGGTGGCCATTATTGGGGTCATAAAGACCAATTTTATTTCTCATATAAAACCATTCTTCATGCTTTCTAGCTATCCATCTCATCAAGTGGTATCCTACTTGTCATAAGCCATTTAATTATATTAAAGTCTCCACTAAAGACCCATTGCACATGGTGTAGGAGCACCTACAACCACAATGCAAAATTTGATTTGGTAAAATGTGACAAGGTGTTGGTAGGTTGAGTCTAGGGGGTGTTCAAAGTTTTGTTTGTATCAAATAAGGTCTCAAAGACCATTTTTCTATGTATTTAGGTGTTTGGGAAGACATTGGAGTTCAAATGTAAAAGTTGCACAACAAAATGTAATGTTGTCAAGACAAGAAAAGTTGTCAATTTACAAATATTTGAGGTTGAAGGGTTTTAGAAGGTAAAGAGTCAGTTGTGGTTGTTTGAGAGGTAGTTTAGCTTTGGAAATGTATAAGAGACCTCTTCATGGGTTGGACAACGTTGGTTGATCACAATTGAGAAGAATTCCAATCCAATTTCAAGTGTTTTTAACAGATTTTAATGTGTTTCTGAACTTCCTTTACACTGTACGATCCCGTGCAGGCTTCTAATGAACTGAAACATGTGAAATATTGTGGTGGCATGTTTTAATTTTCATCTCCATCTGTTTTGAGGGACTTTATATAATTTTAGAGGAAGATCTCAATAAGAACTTGTGACTGACTGTAACAGGCCAGCAAGGTCTGAGTTTGAAGGTTTATTAATGTAGAAGCCATTCCTTCTACCGTTGTTTCATGTTACTCGGGGGGATGCCATGTATTATGTTAGTTTAGATGTTCAAATAGGTTAGGAGTCACAATCAGATGTTTGGGTGGCTTGGAAGAGATGCCCTAGGGCTGGGCAGAGTGTTTTCATGAGAAAGTGAGTAACCAAAGTATGTTTTGGTGTAGTTTTGATTGTATGGTTTATGTAAGGCATTATTGAGGGTGTGCAGATTATATGTGGGGTGTTTGAAGCATTGGTTTGATTGGGAAAGTCCAGGAGTTGTGGTTTTCATTAAAACCCTAGTATTTTGTAAGAAAATGGAGGGTTGGGTGGATCAGCAGGTTAGAAGTCATAAACCTGAGAATGAATCAAGGATTCTGTGGTTTTGATAGACAATTTAACTCTGTCAAGAGAGTTTTTGTGAAAGCAAAGTGATTTAAAGGTACTCCCTTTGGAAAATAAGGCTAATTTAGTAGCCTTTTGGGCAGAGCAGCCTATTGATTCTTAATGTTGGTACAAAGAAATTTAGTGTGATCTATTGGGATAATGTGTTTGGGTCTATGCCAATGCTTAATGGATGTTTAGTTGGCCATTGTACGGCATTCTTCAAGAGATTTCATTCAAGGTTGTGTTTTGAGGGCTAGAAGCCTTTAGAGGTGTTTGAAGGGAAGTTGGGTGATTTTGTGATCAAAAGTTTATTTCATTGTTTGAGTCAGGTTATTTGGTGTTGAATAGCAAGTTTCTCCACCTTGTATTGCATCAGCACATTTGACAATTCATGAACAAGTCAACACCAAAGATGAGCCCTTTTAGCTATGTTAGTGTAAACATTCACAATTCCTAAGAATCTAATTTTAATGTTGAAAAGAGCCCAGAAAACTCCATTAGAGGGGTCATACCATAGGTGGTGTTGTGGGGTTGCCGCTTGGAAAACACAAACATTGCCCTTCCAGTACGTCCTTACTCATGATTATTCTTGGACAAGAAAATATATGGCCATATGACATGACAAACTACAAAAAAAAAAAACAATTTTCACCTCTTTTAGTCAATTTTATGAAATCTCTATTGAAAATTCTACACAAAATACTTGTAGGGTGGGTCTATTAGGCCCCTAACATTCCAAGAGTAACAATTCATGAAAACAAGTATCCAAGGACATATACTTGGAGTAAAACTTTTTCCTTAAGTGTAGAATAAATATCCTTCCAAATCATACTTTGCTTGTTGGGAGTGAACTCCCCAAATTGCATTTTTTGTTTGTTAGGAACAAATTACCTTCTTCCATCAAGTGAGGAGGGTTGCAAGACCACCTAACACTCTAAGGTGAAGATGAGGTATGAATTTAAGTCACAACATTGGATTCTTGAGAAGACAAAATACTCATTGCAAAGCATCCTCGAGTACTATGACTTATCAACCTCTTTTTACTGCTCTATCTGATAAAATAAATACATGAATTAAGAATAAAGATGACAATGCATACCAGATACATGAGTAAAATATATCTTTATTCACACATGAAATTATTACAGAAGAAGACCAGAGATGGTCAGCCATGGATCAGAGTTGATTTGACTAGATCATACTACTTTCCTTGATGATAAACAATCTATTTAAGGGATTCGATGGTTGCCAAGAAGAACACATCCATCGACCAACCAATGCATATAACCACCCAACGTCGATAACCAATTAATACATAGTCGAATAACCAATTTTATCAAAACATAATAATAGACATTGTACATTGACTCCAACCTCCTTAGAGTATTCTCTTGGATCTTGAGAGACCTTTGGTGGACCACATCTACATTTTTAGCCTTTTCATGACTTGGAGCACTAGCATTTGTCATGGTGCCCCATTATTGGAATTAGCATTGGGCCCTTTGTTAGGAGAATTGTGGCCATTTTCTAATCTTGACAATGGTGGTCCACCCATCCTCATTTTTTTTTGCTTGAAGATAATCACTATTGGTTTGGAGGTTGGTTTGCTTGAGGGGCAATCTTTGATTTTGTGTCTAGAAGATTGATATTGAAAGCAAGTTTTAGGAAGGTTAATGTAAAGGACATGCTAAGCATGGTGCATGTCACTAGTTTGTATCTTGACGAACTCCTTAAGGTTTAGGGAGAGATATGTTTTGAGACAAACTTGTATTTGAGGACAAGTTGAATAAAATTTGTCCACCTTAATACACACCACCCTTCTAACAGAGAAAGCGATAAAATCTAAGAAAGGCTAGCACAAAAAGGGTAAAATGGGGATCTTAATCTAGACTAGCACATTGATGACTTGCTAGTTGGACCACAAAAATTCCCTATTCTATGTTGGGACTGAATCTAGCAATGCAAAAATTTTCTTGATTCCCACCACCCTTGTGCATTAGGCCTCATTTCTCCCATCACCTATGATTGATTTGAGAAATTTTTAAATGGGTCACCCTTGGTCAAATTTTCCTACATGTTCTTCCTCATCAATCCCCATTTCCTATTATATGCTGGAAGTTGCAAAAATCCAAAAAAGATTTATGAATAGGAAGGTTTTGGTCATTTTTTACAATTTTTATAGAGCTGTGGAGTTTAAGTGGACTACTGGACATCTTTTAGTCTCTCAACCTCTTGTTGTGACCATTGGTCCCACATAGAAATTCCATTAATTCCATTGAGTCTCTTCATTCCTTCATTTTCCTATGTTCCATTAGTTTGTGAGATTTCAATATGTTTGAATTTTTCTTTTTCTTGACCCCCCAACCTTCCATCCTCTTCCACATTCTCCCTTTCTCTTGCTCCTTTCTCTCTTTCCATTTTGTGGAGTTAATTTAGACTTCTTCCATTCCTTTCCATGTCTTGACCTCTTGACTTTTTTCCAATCCCTGTTTTCTCCTGTTCTCAATTTCCGGTCAAGTTTCATGTGCTTTGTGGGCTTGCGGGATTTGTCTTGACTTCTTCCCTTTTCCTTCTTCCTCCCAACCTTTGATCCATCTTTGCTCTTGATTATTGCGACCCTTGCTTTCCTCCTTGTTTCCCTTTTGCAAATTTGTGGAGTTTTGATGAAATTCTTTCGTCTTTCATTTCCATCATTAGATCTCCTAACCTCCCATCCTTCTTTGCACCTTTGCAATCTTCCATTCCCTCTATTTTGTTGATTTGTGGGTTTCTAATGGACCTCTTCAATTTTCTTCCCATCTGCCACCCTTTGTCCTGTTTCGCAACCCCACATTCTCCCATCCTTGACTTCCAGTGAAGTTTCATAAGCTTTGTAAATTTGCAGAGTTTGCTTGGACTTCTTCCATCTTCCATCTTCACTTCCCTTTGCTGGTTCCATATGTTTTTTCCCCCACATTCCTTTTGATCCTTTTCCAATGAAATTTTAGTGGGCTTCTAGACTTCCATTCCATGTTCTATCTTGACCTCTAATTTTGTAACAAGTTTTTGCATTTCTCCATATTGCTTCCTTAATTAATTTTCATCCATTTGCAGAGTTGCTATGGACTTATAGGCTTCCATTGTAATGGCCTATCTTGACATTTAGTGTTGACATGAAACTTCATATCTCCTGTGCTAACCTCATATCTCACATCGAAGTTTTGCATTTATTCTAAATTGCCTCTATCACTCGATATACCTTCCCATAGTGCCATTAATGATCAAATTTGACTCCTACAATTGCTTAAGGAGGATTTTTTGGCTAAAAGCAATTGTTCATCTCAAGGGTGTGAATTTGCATGCAATTTCAATTTTCAATGGTAGATGATAAAGAAGTCTAGTTCCCCGTGAATGTGATGGTTGAGTTCTAGATTTCGATGATCTTCATGCTAGCTCCAAACTACCCATTTAGTGGATTTCATGGGCTTTCACTTCTCTTGTACACCACATTTATGATGTATAATTCTTCGTTGAATTCTTGCAAGCAACTAGGTGATTGAACAAAAGGCTATAAATACCAATTTGTTTTTCTTCTAAGGGGTCAGCCATTTCTTCTTCTCATGCAGTTGTAAATGCTAAGGATTGTCTAAGGTTTCAAATCTTGCAAGTCCAGTTGCCTACAAAACAACACGTTTTGTAAATAACAAGGTTGTAAATCTATAATTGAATATCTTTGGGGCCATTTATAGATCTTTAGGGGAACTTCTATGTGACAAATTGCGACAACATTCTAGCTTGGGGTTTTCTCTTGCCACATTTGTTGGTATGATTGTAATAAGGATTTGATAAATGTTGCAACATTTTAAGTCATTGCAATCTTGTAACGGCCTCTTTTTATTCCATATGGCTTTTTGTCGTTTAGAGATGGATTATTAAGTATGTTCTATTGTTTAATATCATATCTTTGGTGTATGAATATGCATACCTTCTATTCTGTTGTGATTTCAATGTGTTGTTTCTCTTGGTAAATTGTGACTTCATAATCCATTGGATTAGGCATTGGTCTTAGAAATTTATGATCAACCATACTCTTAAAATGAAAAACATCTTTTACCAGTAGTTTAGTAGTAGGTTAGTAGCTTGTATGCATCTCATGATTCAACGATTCATCTAGGGAAGCATCGATAGCAAGACATGAGAATTCTTATCTTATGGAATCATGTCTTGCATACCTTCATCTTGCATTTGTGCAATGATGTTCATACTAGCTTAATAGAGGTTTTATGTGCAATAGGTTAATCTTTGGTCTAGTGACAAACTTTGGAGCCAAGCATACATTGGATACTATTGTAGCACTTTTAGTTTGTTTATCTTCAGCTTTGATTAATCTTATTAAAGATACCTCTAGGAACATCCTCTTGTGTCTAGCTAAGCTTGAAGTGAAGGAGAGAATATCCACTCTTGGCAACTGGTCTTAAATCACTCACATCTTGTTGATGAGCTGATTAATCCACCTACAGGATAACATTTTCTTGGTCCTAAAGTGGATTGATTCTTCTAGGATTGTGAGCAGTGATTTTTGGACTCAATAGGTAGAAAACAAGTAGAGAACTACAAACATATCAAGGACCATGTTTGAGGATAACATTTGCATGGTTGGCTTCTATAATATCCCCTTAAGTTTTTTTTGAAATATCAACACAATTTCACCACTGTTAGCGTTAGCTCCAAATATAAACTAGCAAGAATAGTAACCCTCACCTTTTGATCACCAAGATCCCAATGTGGGCGAGGTGAGAGCATACAGTGCCAGGGATCGTTAGCAAACTGGAATGTAATTTACAACTGAACATAGGCGGCGAGCCAACCATAGAATGAAAGGAAATTACAAACTCATGAAAGGAAATTACAAACTCAACCACTTATGTAGCGGGAGTGGAGATATTAACAATTAATAAAGTGGCAAGCCAGCCATGAATCCACACTACCACTTATTTAGCACGGGGAATTAAAATACAAGTGCTGAAAGTAAAAATCAGACTCAACCACATCTTCAGTGGGAGTATAAACAAGAATATCAAGTGCAGATTATAAATAGTTGTTAGTACTACTAAACCAATTTTACAAAATAGATAATCAGCTGCACAACAATTTAGTTTTTTGAGACTAATTACATCAAAATGGTAGAGACATGTTCTCTAATTGATATAACATGGAAATGATCAGCAAATAAGCTCATAACAGGGATAAATCAGATTTGATAAGAAACAGTAATGTACAAAAAATCAGACCAGCAGTATAGAATGCACCAAATGTAATGTCCCCTTCTCATCAGTAATTTGTTCTGTCATTCATCAGCCTATTCCGAAAGCCTGTAGGCTTGTTTGAGGTAAAATTAGGGTTTCCAGTTCTAAGGTTCTTTGGCATTTCTAAGAGTTTACTATTTATAGTAAATTCTATTTTTAGCAGTATGGAGTTTGTCAGCTTTCAGTACATCATTTCTAGTTGGAGCAATTATTTGCAATTCATGTCTGACTTCTTAAGGCATTTTTATGATGAATAAAGGCATTGAGGTTATAAATTGCAATTGACCCCATTAGCCTAGGAGAACAACTTTAAGTTATGTTTAAAAGAGGGTCTTGGAAGGGTGACGCCTTCATGAGGTGATTTATTAATTATTGATAAAAAAACATAATGCCTTGGAGTAAGTGGACGCCACTTTTAAAAGAGATACTTTTAAAATAAAGTGAAATTCATTATATGCAAAAAGGGACGCCATTTTGAGGAGTTAATTGTTTTTGGAAATTTGAAAAGACTCCTATGCCTTTTGGTGTGCTTCTCAGGAATTTGAAGAGTTTTGTGAGCTTCTATTTAATGAAGGATTTTTCTCCAGCCTTGCATCCATTCATGTTATCATATTGTTATGCTGTCGGAATGACAATTGAAACCTTGCTTCAAGGATGTTACCTCCTAACCATTAACCAATTTCGTGTTTGAAATACATCACCTAGTTGGACTGTGCTGCTTCTCATCCAGACTAGCAGATTTGTGCTCAACAGTTGAAGTTTTTATGAGATTTCCAGATTTTTGAAGTTGCTGATGCATCTACAGCTGAAGGAGGTTTTTGCTTACAGCTCTTGGAGCAAATTTATTTTGCTTGTGGGTATTTTTACCTATCCATTTCTACACCCAAGGCGCCCCCTTCCACCAATTTGCAAATTTTATTTTGGTGTCTTTGATTTTTAAAGACAAAATCGCCCTTTCTCTAGGCCGTACCATTCTGGGCTGTGAGAATTGTGCATAGGGAAATAAATGAGGACCTTTGTTCGCTGTTTCTCCATCAGAACTTGGGCGCCTATCCTCTAGCAACTCTTTGGGCTTCGTTTCACGTGATTCAGAGGTAATTTGTTGAAGTTATGAACAATTTATTGATTACACAGTTGCTGATCAGAAATTCTAGAGTTCAAATTTTTATATCAGATTCATATGTTTTCTGTTTTGATCATAATTCTATCATTAGAAGAGTAAAGGAACATCATTAGAATGCATTCTTCTCTTCTAGTCTTATTTCTCTATCATTGTAATACATGTTTTTGTAGCCTTTTGAATTGTAAGGTTTTGATTAGTAGTACTAATCCAACCCATGTTATTGCTGCAAATACTTGTTTTATTTCCTATTAATTACCCCTGGACGGTTTACCACTAGTGCGGAGAAAGAACTTGTTATATCATTGTACCCACTTTCAAGTGGTGAATCCCCACTATTCTGTGGATGCCTGCCGCAGCGGATGAATTAGATTGCTATAGCTTCATGGCTGGTTATCCGCCTACTAGTTTCAATTTGAAGTAATCACTCCGTCATATGTTAGCACCTCGCCCTCAGTGGGATCTTGAGTGCACATTCTTGACATTGAGTAGTTTCTTTCAAGTACTGTTCTTTAATTTCTCCGCCATATGACAACACCTTTCCATCATTTGGATTGAGTGTGCATTCTTGGCGTCGAGTCCTTTAAGCTTGGTTTTTAGTTTGATGCTAACGCTAATCCAGTTGGCTATTGCTGGTTTATGTTTTGTAATTCCTTCGAAAAAATTGGTTAGCATATTTTAGTGGTATCAGAGCAGAAGACCCTGCCATCCTGTGGCAATTTGCAGTTGGTTATCTGATGAGTGAAAGAGACACTAGGCCATACACCAGAAGTCAGGGTAGAACTCAGCATCAGTTTTCGTCGGTTCCAGAGGCAGAGACTTTCTCAGAAGCCTTAAGAGATCTTGGCAAATCAGTGGAAGGTTCAGAAAAGTCAGTTGAAGAGGTTGGACACAGTTGAAATAATGTCAGACAGTGTTAGGCAAGCAAATGAAGAGAGGGACAGAGTTGAGAAGAAGTTTGATGGGATGATAGACATGATGTCTCGTCTATTGTCCAAGTTGGATCAGCAAGCAGCTCATAATGTTCTTTAGCCCCAAAATAATCCAACTGGTGAAAGCAGTGGAGTTAATGGAAAATCCAGTAATGGCAGTCCTGAGGTGAATAGAGGAGATAGAATTGTGGGTTAGCATGCTGCAATTCCTAGTGGGTCATCCTCTAGACCACTTTTCCCCACTTTCACGCCAAGGGAAGAGCAAGAACTAGTTGAAGCTGCACCAAGCTTTGCTAATGATGCACGCCAAGTTTACATGGAGTATGCTTCTTTGCCTCTCGATTTGAGAGATGCTTGGACCTTTGATCAGTACATGAATCAAAGGAGTCGGAGGAATGGAGGAAGGAATGAGCAATGTCCTCCTATGGTGCCTAGAAATGATTTCTACCAAGCTTTGGGAAAGATAACTATGGAACATTTTGATGGTAGTAATAAGTGCACAGCCAGATCATGGGTGCAGAAGCTGGATAATTATCTCTCTTAGACCCATGCCAGAAGGAGATGCTATCAAATTTGCTACTTTGCATTTGGATGGGATAGCTCACGAATGGTGGACTCATGGTTTGGTCACTCTTGGCCATAACCTCATTCGTACCTATGACGAGTTTACCAACAAGCTGATCGAGAGATTTGATACCAAGGATTCAGAATTGAGATTCAGAGAATTGGCACAATTGAAACAGCAAGGATCTTTAGAAAATTATGTGGCTGATTTTCAGAGGTTTTCAGTAATGGTGCCTAACATTACTGAGAGAAGACTTGTGGTTCTTTTTACTGAAGGTTTAATGGAGCCTTTGAAGGGTTGGGTCAAAGCTTTTGATCCACCAACGTTAGATGAAGCCATTAAGAAAGCTAGGAGCATGGAGTTGGCAGCCCAAGGCCTAAGTTTCATTCAAAACCATTCAGCCATAAGAAAGATAAAAAACATTCTTCAAATCTGCCCAAGAAGTTTCCACCAAAGTTATCAGAGGAGCTCAAAGAACAGCTTAGAAAAGATGGAGTTTGTTACACTTGCTGTGAACCTTGGGTTAAGGGTCATCGTTGCTATGGAAGAGGCAAAGCAAATCAAATGGAGGGCTATTCTGATTATGGATTAGAATCTGATTTGTCTGATCAGCAATACGAATCAGCAAGTAGTGAAGGTGAGGAAGCCCCTGAAGAGAAGCCTGATGAGGTGGTGGATGGTAGTGCTTTTGCACAATTATCAAGTTTTCAGAAAAATGAGTCCTTTCGGGTTCATGGAGTAGTTAATTCCCAAAGGATTGTGTTGCTCTAATTGACATTGGAGCAACTCATAATTTTATTGATGAAGGATTGGTTGCTAAAAAGGGTTTGAAGACTGAGGAATTTGATGGTTTCAAAGTAATGGTTGCAGATGGTTTTACTATGTCTTGCACGAGGAAGATTCCTAACCTCTCTATGCAATTGGGAAATTATGAGATTAAAGATGATTTTTATGTGGTGGGAATTGGAGACACTGATGTGCTAGGCATACAATGGCTGCGATCTCTTGGTGAGATCACATTGAATTTGCAAACTATGGAGTTTAAATTTTAGTCTAATGGAAGGAAGGTTGTTCTAAGAGGGATGTCAAATGGGGGCCCTCGAATTGTGTCTTTGAAGAGGATGGAAAGGCTGATCCGTCACGATTAGGTTGAATGGGCTGCTGAATGTTTGGTTTTACCAGCTGATCTAGTGGAAGAGAAGAGGCAATATCATCCAGATATTCAAGCCTTACTTTCAAAGAAGAGCAAAGTCTTTGGAAGCCTACCTCCTGGAAGACCTCCTGAAAGAGGTTCTGAGCATGTCATTGAATTAGAAGAAGGAGCAAAGCCTGTCATGACTACACCTTACCGTTATCCAAAGAAGCAGAAAGATGAGATTGAAAAAGCCATCAAGGAACTTTTGGAGAGTGGTTTCATTAGACCAAGCAAGAGTCCTTCTGCTTCTGCAGTGGTGCTGGTCAAAAAGAAAGATGGCACGATGTGCATGTGTGTTGACTACCGTGCATTGAATCAAAAGACAATCAAAAATAGATATCCTATTCCTAGGATAGACGAGCTCATTGATGAGCTCCATGGAGCTATGTTTTTCTCAAAGATTGATCTTCGTTCGGGTTACCATCAAATCAAAATGAGGGAGACAGACATAGAGAAGACAACATTCAGATGTCACTTTGGGCATTTTGAATTTCTTGTCATGCCTTTCGGTTTGACAAACACTCCAGCAACATTTCAATCTTGTATGAACAAGATTTTTAGACAACAGTTGAGGAAGTTTGTGCTTATCTTCTTCGATGACATTCTCATTTTCAGTAAGTCATGGGAAGAGCACCTTAAGCATTTGGAAGAAGTGCTTAGTATTTTGGAGGCAGAATGTTTGTTCGCCAAAGAATCAAAGTGTGAGTTCGGGATGATAGAACTCTTATATCTTGGCCACATTATCAGTTCAAAGGGTGTGAAAGTTGATCCTGAGAAGATAAGAGCCATTCTTGATTGGCCAACTCCAAAGAATATTTCTCATTTGAGAGGATTTTTAGGGTTATGTGGATTCTATAGAAGATATTCTCATCAAGCAGCCCCTCTCACAGATCTTACAAAGAAAGGAGCTTTTCTTTGGACTAAGAAGGCACAAGAAGTTTTTGATAAGTTTAAACAAATAATGAGTACATGTCCAGTGTTGGCTCTTCCGGATTTTACAAAACCATTTTAATTACAATGTGATGCTTTAGGTGAAGGTGTTGGAGTTGTTCTAATGCAAGACAAACATCCTATTGTCTTCGAGAGCCGGAAGTTGAGAGGAGCAGAAAAAACTTACTCCATTTATGACAAAGAGATGCTTGCCATCATGCATGCTTTGTCTAAATTCCGTCAATATTTGGTGGGAAGTAAATGTGTTGTTAAGACTAACCACAATAGTCTTAAACATTTTATGCGCCAAAAGGATTTGAATGAAAGGCAGCAGAAGTGGGTAAGTAAGCTCCAAGCATATGACTTTGACATTGAATACGTCAAAAGGAAAAATAACATAGTGGTTGATGCTCTTTCAGAAGGCCTCATTTGCAGTCACTTTGTGAGTTATTAGCAGATTGGAAGGAGTTAATTGCTGCTGATTATGTTAGAAATCAGTTTGCAACCAGCTTGCTAGAAGGTCATTTGGTTGATGAAAGGTATAAGTTGGTTGATGGGATAATTTACTATAAAGATAGAATCTTTTTAGTGCATGAATCTAAGCTTAAAAAGAAGATTCTACAATCTTTTCATGATGTTCCCCTTGCTGGTCATCAAGGGATTTTCAAGACTTATAAGCAGATTCCTGAAAGATTCACTTGGAAAGGGTTGAAAGAAGTCTTGAACTACATTAGAGAGTGTTTGATTTGTCAAAGAAATAAAAATGAACACTCTTATCCAGCTGGTCTACTACAGCCCTTGCCAATTCCAAATCAGAAATGGGAAAGCATTGCAATGGATTTTATCACGGGGTTGCCCAAGGTGCAAGGACGAGATTGTATTTTTGTTGTGGTTGATAGACTAACAAAATTTGCTCATTTCTTTGCTGTCACCACTTCATTTACAGCAGCTCAAGTGGCTGAGTTGTTTTTTAGAGAGGTCTTCCGTTTGCATGGATTGCCTAAAACTATTGTCAGTGATAGGGACAACAAATTCCTAAGTGTTTTTTGGCAAGAGATCTTCAGATTGAGTGGGACAGTGCTTACTCCAAGCACTAGTTATCACCCACAAACAGATGGGCAATCAGAAATTGTTAACAAATGGTTAGAAGGCTACCTAAGAAACTATGTTTCAGGACAGCAAAGAGCTTAAATTAAATGGCTTCATTTAGGAGAGTATTGTTATAACTCTTCTTATCATATGTCGATTAAGATGTCTCCTTTCATGGCTCTTTATGGTTATGATACTACTAATTTTGTTGATTTAGTGTTTGGTGATAGTAGAGCTCCACAAGCTCAGGATATGTTACAACAGAGCCAAGATATCTTAAAATCTCTAAAGGAAAATCTGCAACAAGATCAAAACCAGCAGAAGTTATACGCTGATCAGCAGCATATTGAGAGATCTTTTGAAGTAGGAGACATGGTTTACTTGAGGCTTTAGCCCTACCGACAATCTTCTCTCAAGAAGAGTGGTGTAGAAAAGTTGAAGCCACGTTTCTATGGTCCTTTCAAAGTCACCAAGAGGATTGGTGAAGTTGCTTATGAGTTGGAGCTTCCAGCTGAAAGCAAGGTGCATAACATCTTCCATGTGTCATGCCTCAAGAAGGCACTGGGACACAATGTTGTGACTACTTCAGAATTACCTCCATTGGATGAGGAAGGTCAGTTGGTGTTGATCCTAGAAGAGATTCTTGATACTAGAGAATGTTCCTTGAGGAGAAGGACAATCAAGGAATACTTGGTTAGATGGAGGAATTTTCCTATTGAAGATGCCACGTGGGAAGGAGAACATATTTTGTTGCATCCATCTTTTCAGTTGCTTGAGGACAAGCAATCTCGAGGAGGGCGGACTGTAATGTCCCCTTTTCATCAGTAATTTGTTCTGTCACTCATCAGCCTATTCCGGAAGCTTGTAGGCTTGTTTGAGGTAAAATTAGGGTTTCTAGTTCTAAGGTTCTTTGGCATTTCTGAGAGTTTACTATTTATAATAAATTCTATTTTTAGTAGTATGGAGTTTGTTAGCTTTCAGTACATCATTTCCAGTTGGAGCAATTATTTGCAATTCATGTCTGACTTCTTAAGGCATTTTTATGATGAATAAAGGCATTGAGGTTATAAATTGCAGTTGACCCCGTTGGCCTAGGAGAACAACTTTAAGTTATGTTTAAAAGAGGATCTTGGAAGGGTGACGCCTTCATGAGGTGATTTATTAATTATTGATAAAAGAACATAATGCCTTGGAGTAAGTGGACGCCACTTTTAAAAGAGATACTTTTAAAATAAAGTGAAATTCATTATATGCAAAAAGGGACGCCATTTTGAGGAGTTAATTGTTTTTGGAAATTTGAAAAGACTCCTATGTCTTTTGGTGTGCTTCTCAGGAATTTGAAGAGTTTTGTGAGCTTCTATTTAATGAAGGATTTTGCTCCAGCCTTGCATCCATTCATATTATCATATTGTTATGCTGTCGGAATGACAATTGAAACCTTGCTTCGAGGATGTTACCTCCTAGCCATTAACCAATTTCGTGTTTGAAATACAACACCTAGTTGGACTTTGCTGCTTCTCATCCAGACTAGCAGATTTGTGCTCAACAGTTGAAGTTTTTATGAGATTTCCAGATTTTTGAAGTTGCTGATGCATCTACAACTGAAGGAGGTTTTTGCTTACAGCTCTTGGAGCAAATTTATTTTGCTTGTGGGTATTTTTACCTATCCATTTCTACACCCAAGGCGCCCCCTTCCACCAATTTGCAAATTTTATTTTGGTGTCTTTGATTTTTAAAGACAAAATCGCCCTTTCTCTAGGCCGTACCATTCTAGGCTGTGAGAATTGTGCATAGGGAAATAAATGAGGACCTTTGTTCGCTGTTTCTCCATCAGAACTTGGGCGCCTATCCTCTAGCAACTCTTTGGGCTTCGTTTCACGTGATTCGGAGGTAATTTGTTGAAGTTATGAACAATTTATTTATTACACAGTTGCTGATCAGAAATTCCAGAGTTCAGATTTTTATATCAGATTCATATGTTTTCTGTTTTGATCATAATTCTATCATTAGAAGAGTAAAGGAACATCATTAGAATTCATTCTTCTTTTCTAGTCTTATTTCTCTATCATTGTAATACATGTTTTTGCAGTCTTTTGAATTGTAAGGTGTTGGCGTAACAACTAACACCTCTGGAGTAAGAGTTGCTATGAACAGACTATGTACACTACGCAATGAGTGCTCTTCAAATTAGGAGGGGAAGCTCCCTCGTTGTGCTTTACAAAAATACTTGCAAAGGAAAATAAACTAAACTGATTCCTGTCTTTTTGTTTCAGCTGTAGAGGTACAAGGCTTTCTTGAAAACTAATATGTTGCAGCTGAGTTTTCTCTGGTTTCGCAGATTCACTAACTACAACTAAACTCAATAACTTAAATTCTATCCAGTTCCCTCAAGAAAACAGAGCATGAGAAAATGGAGCAAGGTGGCGCAACTATTATCTCAATCTGAACAAGTCTATTGGCACAAAACAGATTTAAGAATTTACCATGATAATCTTATGAAACCCTATGTGGCATAACACTTGATTATAATAGTAAAGACTCGCAAAACAGATTTATCATCACAATCTTATGAAACCCTATGTGGCATAACACTCGATTAAAATGATAAAAGATTCACAAGACAGATTTATCTAAACTATGGAAAGAATCCACTATCACAATTGCATGAAACCCTATGTGGCATAACAATTAACTGTAATAGCAAAGACACATGAACAAATACCAAAAGAGCAATATTGAGGGCAAGGTAGGCGCAGCACATATTTCTCTCTCAAGCAAAAGTTAATTACAAATGAGCAAAAGCTCTTATTTATATACATCAAGGTGTAGGTAACCCTAAAATCACCTTGAGTTCACTATAGTTCTTGCAATGCATGCAAGTTATGCGCCAAACCCTAATGAAGTAAACTATACAGTTAACTGGAAAGCTACCCTCAGTTAACTGGTACATTTAACCTAAATGGACCATGTGCAAGCATGCACATCCTTATTTAAAGCAAAGTTAACTGGACACTACCTTCAGTTAACTGGAAACCCTAACCCTAACTCCTATGTTGATAATTCCAAGGATGAGATAAGCATGTATTAAGTCAGCAAGTAAACTCAAGACTGAAATTCGAGTTAACTTCTATTCAGGACTCAACCCTTGAAATTAACTGCAGGTTCCAACTGGCAGATCACTCCATGTCAACTCGGTCTTAACACTTCGACCAAGAACTCATCGATCTCTCTGTCATCTGGCACTTTAACGCTGCTTAAAACAACAGTCTGTTTCTTTAGTTCTCTGCCACTTTCTGTAATTGTGTGCATGCCATCTTTACATTCCTCAGTCGCCTTTCTGAAACTGGCTGCAATTACTGAAATATTCTCTAACCTAGGCGCCATAGGTTCACCTTCAAGGCTGTCACGAATCAGCTTCTCGAACTCTTCTTGAACTTTATCCAACTCAACATACGTGCCATTTTCGAGAAGATAATGACACGGAATCTGAACAACAAAGCCACTAACTAGTGCAAGTACTCCAACGACATCATCCTTGAGTGAAAACAACTTAGTAGAGATCTTCTCACATATTTCCATTCTGAAAAGGTGCTGCTCTCTCCAAGTAAAGACTTTCTCCTGATCCTCATCAATCTCCAAGGCATCGTATGCAACTGACAACTGAGATACCAGAACACGATCTTTTGCCAAATTCTCTGCAACCGCAATCTCAAGTGACTGAACACCCTGACAAACCTTATGTGCATCACCCCTCAACTGATACAAATCTGCAAGAAGAGTTTTACCAGCAGCAACTAAACTATCAATCCAGTTGTCCAAAAGTCTGCCATGACTGACCAACTGATCCAGTTTTTGTTGTTCTGCAGGTGTATGCTGAGGAAGAATAGGTGTCCTACTCGAATTCCCATGAACAAGATCAGAAATGTATCGACGAAGTTGACCAATCTCAGCTTTAAGTAATGCCTTATCTTCTCCATCTTTGGTGATACGCTCTTCAAGATTATTGGTAACAATCTTAAGAAGAGATACATCTGTCTCTCGTGTAGTCCTGCCAAGATTAGCCTTAGTGAATGTAAAGTCACCAACTTCGACTTCATCTAAGCTTTTACCCTCTGGAGGAACTGCAACTTCAATAACAATTTCTGATTCTGGAGTCTTCTCAATGTGCACCTGTTTCTTGATCTTCTTGTTTGACCTTTTCTGATAAGGTTCACCGAACTCAGATAAGTCAAGGTTGTATGAAGGTTCACGCCTCTGTCTCCCTAAAGACTTCTCGAGCCAACAAGACTGAACAATATTCTCAATTCGCGGAGAGACTGTCCCTGATGTATCAACCTGTGGTGGTTCAGGTGTCTCCGATCCAGCCTGAATTGGTGTCTCAGGCTCAGAACTTATGTCAATAGGCTGTTCATGAGGTGAACTAGGAAGAGAAACATGAGGCTCGGCCTGAATAACTGTCTCTACTGGAACCTCAGGAACATTCTCAACTTGTTTCTGTTTCCTCTTACCAGTAGCTCTCTTCCCTGTGTTTCCACTAAGTCTAACCCCTTCAGGAGGTATTATAATGGCCTTGACTTTGGGTCTTGCTCTAGAAGTAGAAGGCAACGAAGAGAAATCCTTTGGCGGCTTCTGCTACAGGAACTGACTTCCGTGTATGTTTGCTCTCCAAGAACAACTTACTAGTCTTGATAACTGATCTGGAAACCTCTTCGATAGAAATATTCTCCTTGGCATACCAATCAGGTGAGCGAAGTGGCTGCCGAGCAACTTGATCCTTGACATATGAATTGAGTAGAACTTCTCCATCATCATCCGATAGACCATCAACATCTTCTGACAGGTAATCAGAGAGCTGACCGATAGTGAGTCTACAGTAGTGACAACGACGGACCTCGAATTCATCTTCACAATTAGCCCAGAAGTCTTCAAGTGCTGGCGCATGTGCAATCCTTCGCTCTAACCGATCTGCATAATGACCGAGAGGATCATAGGAACGCCTCTCAGTATAAGTCTTGAGTTTGAACCTTTCTATCTCAGTAGACATAAACCTGGCATCTGTCGCCGCATCGCATGTGAAAATTCCCAATGTGAATGGAAAATTAGCTGCAGTCTTATGACGACTACAAATAAAGAAATGAACGTGCTGCATCTGTCTGAGGAATTCCATAAAAATGAGCTTATCTGAAGGGTATCTTGGTAACATCAAGGGCTCTCCAACATATCCGTAAACTCGGATATATGTGAAAGTAGGGAATTGGATAAACCAATCCGCCCAAGTCTCCATTGCTGATTTAGCCTCGGCAGAAATACGAATGTGCATTTCATCATCAAGATCTCTTACTGTTCTCATGGAAAAGTGATCATTCACTGCTTGGAAGTCCTGCTTGGATTGAGAAAACTCCAACTGAGGATAATACTCATGAACACGCTGAACACCGAGAGTGCCATTGGTTTTAAGAAACCTGTAGCTACCTTGAAAAGCAACCAAGTAAACCAAGTAGGATATCATATGAAACTCATGATACTTGAGAAAGTTAGTAATTTGCTGATGTAAGCAATCACTAATCAGCATAGCCCAATCAAAACGCTCTGTACCATCAAGAATTCTGGTAATCAGGTAGAACATCCATGGACGAAAAGTGCTAGCATCTGATTGACCGGTAACTCGGTTAAGTAAAGTTATCAAAACAACAACTTCCTCTTTGAATTCACCGCGACCAACCTTCTTAGGCAAATTAGTCTTCTGAACTGTCAACCATTTCTGAGCCACTTTCCTCTGCGAACGTTGCTGATCAGCATTCCATATCTTCTCACAAGCCTCAAGAACCACAGTGAAGTTATCTGAACGAGGAGGAATAGCAAAACATTTCTCTATGTCCTTCGGATTGAGACTGCAAACAACCCTGCCATCTGCTGATCTGATTTGTCGTGAAGACGAGTCATAATGCTTAATGCAAGCAAGTACGAACTCAAGATCAAAAGTAGTAACAGGAATGGATGCCGCTGCCAGCAATCCGGAACGCTCAAGATTCCTCAACGAACTGCTGCTAACACCTTCCAAACTGCTCAGATTGACCACTGGATAAACATGATTTAGGTCTGTATTTGAAATCTTGATGAAATTATGTGTGAGAGCCGATTTCACCTTGTAATCAATGAGATTGAACTGCATTTTGAAAATGATGACTTTTGACTGTAAAGTCGAATATATTTGGAGAACTTTCTGAAAACCTCTGGACAAAGCTAAAAATAGCCTCTGATGAAAGAAATTTTCAAAGTTTTTCTGGAACATGGGTTTTGTGCACAACTGAATTTTGAACAAACCCAGATAGCTGGATTCTCGAAAAAATGTGATTCAAGCCCACATGCAAAGAGATTCTCGGAAAAAGGCACAGAGCTTCAGAATGAAAGCTAGGGGCGATTTTCTCGAAAAAATCTAAGACGTGGGTCTCGCTGCAAATGCTGAAATATGCGAACCCTGATGATCAGATTCTGAATGTGTTGAATTTCTTTGACATGCGAAGAAAGTACCTAAGATGAGAAATAGAAGAAATAAGACAGAAGATAGAAAGTTTTGCTTGTCTGCTTCTGAAAAATCTGCCAACCTCTTCTCTGTAACTTGATAAAACCTGCATGCAAAGTGAAAATAAAGTCTAGAATCGCCTTCCTCTGAACAATCTGAACTCGTTGCTATGAAGATCGCTGAAATCGGACACCTGAATCACCTTAAGCTTGCTGGTCGCTCAAAAAGAATATAAGCTTCAGAGCAAAAGATGATGAAATAATGGACGCCATTCTTGAAATATATAGATTTTCATCATAGAAAATTCGCACTAAGCAAAGAATTCATGGAAAATGGCGCTTGGCTTCTAATTGGACCCCATTTTAGTTAACTGGAACTCGAATATGCTAAATAAATAGCCATGCATTAGGGTTACCCTTTCAAGTCTTCAGTTTAACTAAACCATGCGACTTTGACTTTAGTTAACAATCTTATCAAGTTCGCCATCCTTCACATTTGCTTTGGATTCACAAATTTGACCTAAGGCGACCCTTTTGATAACTTCAGTTAACAATGTTGAATGAGATAAGAAATTCGCCATCTTCATGCAATAATCATGTTCTAAAAATAGCGACCCTTTTCAATCTTTAGTTGACCTTCAAGAAGTGCGTCAACTTCACTCTTATGCTTCAATTCAGTTCTAAAAATAACAACCCTTTTGGAACTAAAGTTATTATTCCTTAAAAAGTGCGTAGCTTCACAAAATATGCTTCATCAATAAAACCCAAATATGGCGACCCTTTTCATGACTGAAGTTAACAACTTCAAACTCGCCATACTTCACATTTTAATGCTTCATCAAAATATGGCGGCCCTTTTCAAACTTCAGTTGATACTTAATGAAGCGCCATCTTCACTAAAAACTTCACATTTGCAACCAAATTCGCCATGCATGTGGACTTTAGTTGACATTCAGTGATAATCTTCAGTTAAGTGGACATGCAATCAAGTTAACTCAACATGCAAGATAGTTAACTGAACATGCAAACTAGTTAACTCGACATGCAAACTGAAAGATCACTCCACATGCCAACATATGAACTGAAGATGACAACCCAGAAATCATTTAGTCTAACTGCAGTCAGAACTCCAGTTAAGGCGTCCATTCAACTCTCTTTCGAAAACTCAACTTTGACCTCTTAAGGCGAATTCCAGACTTAGCCAAATTTCATGAAAATTTAGGTTAAAACCTCTGTCGGGACCTCTGTTCATCCTCTGACACTGGTTGACTGAGTTCTCCGATTGACTGGCTGATAGGTGCATCGCAGAGCTAAGTAAAAACTGATCAAAAGGTATCTTGAGACTAGAAACCATAAAACTGTCATCTAAAGGCTCAAAAATCCAAGCGCCTTTTGCAAAAGCTATGCTTTTTCTCAGACTTAGTCAAATTTTGACTTCTGCATTTCGTACGAAGGAAAAAATAAATCCTTCATAACTTTCATTTTCTTAACTTTCAGGACTGGAACTCAGGTTCACTGCGTAGCTGACATCATTCTGCACAACAGCTGCAAAGGCACATTTCCCAAGAAAACAACATCTGAGGGGTGAAAAACTAGGGCGCCTTTTTCAAAAGTTGCTCTTTTCATCCCAGACTTAGCCATTTCAGGAACTGGCTAGAATATCACAAAAACCTCGACTGCAAGCTGTTGAGGCATCTCATGAACTGACGGAGACAGGCAACGGAAAGCTGAACGTAACACGGACACATTGAATATCTAAAATCATCAGAAAGAAAGCATTAAAGGCTTGAAAAGCTTAGGCGCCTTTCCTAAAATGTGCTCTTTTGCTTTTTCCTCTGACGTTCTGACTAAGATTTGACCCTACGTTTGACCTCAGGTTCAGGCACTTCAGCAACTCAGATTCACCCACTGATGGATGCGTTGTGAAGCTTGAACAAAAGTGAGACAAACATCTTGGATGGCATTTAGCCAAAAACCTTCATTTGGCACCTCAAAAAGATGGGCGCCATTCCCAAAAGCTGCGCTTTTTACCAGTGTTAGTCAATTTTCACTTTCGCCTTGTTTTGCGCTGTATTCAACACAACTTGCTCGAAACAGGTCCGTTTGATAGACTTGATAGCTCACTGCAAAGCTGACGTGATGCCGGACGAATGTCTGCTGAAGGTGACAAACCCTAGAAACAGGATCTGAGCCCCTAAAAGATAGGGCGCCCATTTGAGAAAGTGCTCCCTTCTCCAGAGATAGAAAATTTTGGTGTTTTCCGTTCAGATTTTCACTTTTCTTAAATCTTTTCAGTGACAGACTGACATGACACTGACACCAACTCCATATTTAAAAACACCAAAAACGACCTTCTGACAACACTTTAACAAGATTAAGACTCAATTAAGCAAAATGCCTTAGTGAAGCAAAATTTTTGGTTTTGGGTACAACATAAGGTTTTGATTAGTAGTACTAATCCAACCTATGTTATTGCTGCAACTACCTGTTTTATTTCCTATTAATTACCCCTGGACGGTTTACCGCCAGTGCGGAGAAATAACTTGTTATATCATTGTACCCACTTTCAAGTGGTGAATCCCCACTATTCTGTGGATGCCCACCGCAGCCGATGAATTAGATTGCTGTAGCTTCATGGCTGGTTATCCGCCTACTAGTTTCAATTTTAAGTAATCACTCCGTCATATGTTAGCACCTCGCCCTCAGTGGGATCTTGAGTGCACATTCTTGATGTTGAGTAGTTTCTTTCAAGTACTGTTCTTTAATTTCTCCGCCATATGACAACACCTTTCCATCATTTGGATTGAGTGTGCATTCTTGGCGTCGAGTCCTTTAAGCTTGATTTTTAGTTTGATGCTAATGCTAATCCAGTTGGCTATTGCTGGTTTATGTTGTGTAATTCCTTCGAAAAAATTGGTTAGCATATTTCACCAAAATGCTCATATCTCTCTCCAAACACCTCCAATGAAGATGAAACTGAATGCAAATGAAAGCTAGGAGCTGGGCGATTAAGTGCCAATGGAGAAACCTCACCAAATATTTTTGGATTATTTGTGCACGCTTCCCAATGCAGCCACAATGAAAACCCCAATCTCCAAAGAGGGGCGACCAACTCTAGAAATTCACAGACACCTTCAAAAAATATGAAACTTTGTGCAAAGGGGTCCTCTGGCAAGGGAAAACCATTGAGCCAATACCCAGAACCAAAAGAAATTCGCCCAATGAGCTATGAATGAAAATGTGCTATAGCCAAGCACGAACTTGCAATAGTAGAACAAATTATACAACAACAATCTGCTTAAATAAATCAGAAATTGAAGCTCTATCCGCACTTTTGAGTGGAGCATAGTCTTCGGTAAGTCCAGCTAGGTACTATCTTTCAAGGACGAAGACTGGAAGAAGAAGCTAAGAGGTATGCATTCCTTGAAGCAAAGCTTTGAAAATATTTCAGCAGTATAACATTATTATAATTTCCAAAAGAAGAGAATGAATGAGCAATGCTTGAATAAAAAGACTTCACTTGGAAAACCAATCACTTTGAAACCTCCAACAAAGAACACGAAACGCTTCAACTTCCAAAATGGGCACCCATCTCCAAATTGCAATTATAATATTAAATTACTTTTTTAGCACAACTCCCTAGGCGTCCAAGATAAGAGGTAATTAATATAACTTTTAAAAATTTTAAACTTCTCCACTTAAGGCGTCCAAGATAAGTCCCCTCTTTTAAAACAACTTGAAGTTGATCGTCTGGGCACAGGGTCCAAAAAGAAACATTGAAAAAATGACGTAAGTTATTAAAACTTGGCTCCAAGAGGAATGAAGAAGCCAACGTCCAAACTGAACTGCCTCATTGCCAAAAAAATAGAATGATGGATTGGAAATGACTGTGCTGCTGCTAGGATGGCACTACTATAAATAGAACTTACTAAAAATAGCAAATTGCTATAAACAGTTTGTGTTTGCAAACTCCATTTGAACACAAATTGAGCAGCTGTCATGACTTGCTAAAAATAGTAAGTGTTGGAAAAGGTTGTCAAAAGCAAATGCATGTTACACCATTATGGAGCTCTCTGAAAACCCAGAAAAACCCAGAAACCTTTCCTGCATGCAAGGTACCAGATAAAAATGCATGTCATTTTCATGAAATGCATGTTACCACACCTTAAAGCTCTCCAAAAGCCCAGAAAGCTCCAAAAAGCACAATGTCAAACTCCTGCATGCTGTAATGCCCCCTTCTAAGTAGCCACTAGGTGATTGTTTAGCCTTTAATTATTCCCAAAAGGCTAAAAGGATAAATAAGGGAATAAATGTTAAATTAATTATTTGTAAAGTTATCTCAATAAATTAATATCATAAAGATAGCTTTATATTTAATTAATTTAATAAAGTGACTAAAAACAAATGTTATATTATAAAGTCACTTAATGAATAAAATAATATTATTTTCTAGAAGCTTCTTGGTGATGGATGATAATTCTTTATAAGGGGTTGAATGCAAGCCATTTGACATATCTTGAGTACATCTATTTTCATGCCTGTGAGGTATAAGCTTGATTGCTTGCATTGCTTGAGGGTTTGAATACTCTAGAGTACTGGTTTCGGTTGTGCAATATCAACCCTAGTTGGATTGGATGGGGAGATACTTCAATCTTCCATTGGTGGCAAAATTTAATGGCCTTTGGCCAAATTTTGATCAAAAGGAGAAATCGATTTGGAGTGATACATTCTTAGATTTTTGAAGAAGGCATTTTCAGTTTGAAGTGGTCGATTTGCAGCTTGAAGGACAAATTTCTATGCTCAAGGGAGATTCGATTTTTGGTGATATCTTGCTGTTTTGATATTCAATTTCAGTTTTGGGAAGAAGGACGATTTCTTCAGTAAATAATTGCAGCTTGCTGGAAGTTGATTTCAACCAAGAAGAAATTCGAATTTTGTTATTTCTCCATTGGAAATTCATGGCATCTCTTATCATTGTTGGTGCAGCTTCAGGAGTGAAGATTTTGAAGGCTTTCAATTGATAAACAAGGCGCCACACATATTGGTGAGATTTTGAAGTTTAGAAGCAAAGAAAATTCGATTCTACAAGGAGAAGGGTCGCTGGATAAAAAGGAGCTCAAGCGCTGCTTCTTTACACAAAAAGGACGATTTTGGGAAGATATCAATTGAGCTTCATCAGATTTCACTGTTACAGCTGCTTCCTTTTTGGCGTCTATTCCAGGTTCCAAATACTCAATTGTAGTCTTGCATTATACTATCGATTGCATTTCATATAGTGGCTGGGATTGTTAGAAAGGAAAATCGCTGCCCAGCAGCAACCTCATATTGTATATCTGCATTTTATGAAAACAAGTCTGCATTTAGTTTGGTTCAATTAGGCTTGGAGTGTGCTCAGTTTGCTGTCAGTTTGCATATGGTATTGTAAACCAATCATAGCTATATTTGCCATAAGTTTGTAATCAGATTGGAGAACATTATATTGCAATATCATGGAGTTAGGAGTTTGGCTGCAAAATGTTTGTAAAAATGCCTAATGCTGTAGGTGCAACTTTGCATGGGTTTAGTCATCTATATGCATTGGAAAAATACAAAAATATTTGCATTTCATTTCTATTGCATTGGTATACGTTTTGTATTGATAATCAAGTGTTTTTAACATCATTACATCATTCAAAACAAGAACAAACCAAACAGAAAACAATTACCAGCACTTATCAGCTTGCAAGACAAGTGTTTGTCAATATTCCTAAGGCAGAAAAACAGAAGTTTTGGATCAAATTTGGCAAGACATTTCAAGAACAAACCAAAACAAGAACAAACCAAACAGAAAACAATTACCAGCAGTTATTAGCTTGCAAGGCAAGTGTTTGTCAATATTCCTAAGGCAGAAAAACAGAAGTTTTGGATCAGTTTTGGCAAGACACTTTACACATGCAACCCTTCAAAATCTCATTTGGAACCTCCTGCAAAATAGGAAACCCTAATTTCCACTTCTGATTAGCCTACGGGTTTCCGGAAATAGGCTAATAGTCACTGAAGAGTGTAGAGCTAAAATGGGGACATTACAACTTCTTCTAAGTAGAAGAGGAAAAAACCCTTGGTTAAGTTTTTGATTATGTCCGGCTTAACACCATGAGAGACCAATGTGGTATTAACCCAACTTTTAAGCATACTTTAGAAGGGATTCTCCCTAAAAAGTAACCTATAAGAGTAAGTTGCTCTAATCACTTGCAGGCATTGCCAAAATCAGGAATACAAAGAACCATATTCGCTGGGGACTATGAAACACTTTGGAACAATGTTTTTTGGTTTCCTCAGTGGCAAGGTCATTTTGATAGCATCAGCAGTTGAACCACTAACTATAGAAGCCAATATATGTGTAAGAAACCAGGCTGCTCAAAGGGAAAGAATAACTAAAAGGCCTCACGAATAAATGCAGGAGATGTTGAAAATTCCTACTGCACTGACAGAAAGTGCTGTGGCAATCAAGGAAAGACTGCCATGGAAAGAAAAAATTAGAGCCAAACCAGCTTCTTAGGGCTTAAGTTTTCTATTATATAATCAGATCATTGTCAACAGGTTTAAGGTCTTCTGAAAAAGTGTGCTCTGAGATAAGTGCACACTGGCAAAGTATTTATTATAAGTCAATAAGACGTATCATTGAGTTAATAATCCTTTTTTTCTGGACAATGGTATAAAATGAGATCATTTACAGATTCCACATCTAATCACAAAACCTCATGGAATCAAGATTTTACTTCTTGGATTGCCATCATTCCTTTCTGATGAATGCTTAGACATAGGTATAGAGTAACAACCACCTTTTCCATTGCAAAGTTTATTTTAGTTTCTTCTCTGACATATATATACTAAGCATAATCTTCTACCACATAGTGCAAAAATGGCTACAGAGTTCCTAGCTTTATGATTATCCTCATTAACATTTGAGATTTAAAATCAATAATCAGCTTTAAAACTAAGAGCTGTGCTGCACAAAATTTCCCCAAAATTCTTTACTAATTGAGAAGCTTAGAATCTGCATGAGAATGTAATCTGCAATTTTGTCATACTTCATTTTAAACGCCACAAGAAATGTCTTTAGATGCAAAAGTTGTTCTCACTTTACTTATTTGATAAATTGCTCAGACAAAGTCACATGAATTGACTGATTGAAACATAATGTAAAATTTTCTCTTTTATTATTGTTCACAAAACAACTTATCTTCATATACAAATTCATTGACATTCAACACAAGTGCCACACTATTTAGGTACCAGAAGGGTATTGTTAATGCATGCTTTTCTCCTACTCCTGCAACAAAGTATCCAAGTTCAGCCTATGCATTATATCCTCTGAAAGTGTTGAATATTAATGAATTTGTTGATGGAAGATGTTGCTTAAGCAGGTCACAGATGTAGTGCCTTCATTGCTGAGTACACCTACTTCCATCTGGTTCCACTAATAAATCTTGCACCTTGGCCATATGTTGAGACAAATATATCTGTCAACCTCAGATTCATATGCCATGGGATGCATTGAGTGGCAACTCTCAAGTGCATGGACAAATGCTTCAAGAGGGAAATCTGCATATCATGTTGAAGTTACACAAATGTGAGACCCAAAATCAGCAGTACTTTTCATTTTGATACACTTTTATGCATCAAGCAATGGAATTTACAAATGACTTTGAATCTTCTTTTTCTAGTTGTGTTATACATGCAATCCTTTAAAAGAAGCAAAACATGGGAAAATATTGCGACTCACAGCCTGCCCTGCTTTTTTCAGCAGAAAAATTAATAGTTTGACCTGCAAATCAGTCAAAACAAATTGTTGACACTTTTCCGTGATTTATCATGATTGGCCAACTTTTGGCCAAATTTTCAAGGTAGGCCAATTCTTTTTTTTTTTTAATGGTGAAACTCTAACCCTAACCCTATTTATTTCATAATTTTTTGTCTGCTGCATGATTTTTCTTTTTCCTTTTTCCTGAAAACCCTAACTCAATATTCTCAATTAAATTGAGATTTTTCAAAAAAAACTTTATTCTATGGTCTGCTGTTTTAATCCCAAGAATGATTTTTGCTGCTATTATCTTTGTTTAAACTGTCCTCATTGAAATACAGATATGCCTGAATACATGCAAAATTAAGAATATTGTTGTTCCACATTCAATTATCACTGTTTTATCTGTAATGATAAGAAGCACTTATTTGGTTAACTGTTTCAGTGAATTGGATTGAAGGTTTTTGGCTTAGAAGAGAAGTTAGTCCAGAAGACTTCTAGGTTGAGTGAATGCAAATTTTTGTAACAGAGCTGGTTGAGAAAATTTAAAATTTAATATGGCTGTCTTTATGCACATTGCAAGTATCGATCTTAATATGAACTTGTGGAAATTCTTGTATTGATACCTTCTCTGTAAACAGATGGTTAAAGCACAATCAAATTTCATATCCACGTATTGGGGAGCTGGTGAGTGCTGCTGCTGATGATCTAGAAGGCTTAAGACTACGAGTTCGATGGCTGAAATCAATCCATGTCAAAGGGAGATATCTTGGGGTGGTGCTTACAAAGAATGAAAGAATTATAAGACGTCCAATAGAAGATCTGGATTGCAATGTCCAACTTCTAGAAAATAATGGAGTTGCAATGGACTGGATGGGTTTCATTATAAGCCATTGTCCTGAAATTTTGTCTTTTGGCATTGAAGAGCTTAAATGCAGAGTGAATTTTTTCTTGGAGCTTGGCATGAGTGATAAAGACTTTGGAACCATGCTTTTTGAGTATCCTAAAGTGATCGGGTTTTTCACTATGGAAGACATGAATAACAAGGTTTTCTCTCTGCATCTGTAAGATTTTCAGAACTAACAACTTATGTGCAGTTTGTTTATTGTAGTACCCAATATATGTCAAGCACAGTATCTAACTATAATTTTTTTCTTCATTCCCACTTTGTTAACTCATTATATTCATCACTTTGTGTTAATTCATTATATTCATCTCATGTTATGGAACATTTTATGTGATCATGGAAATGATTACAAATTGATATTTTTCTAATTCCCTATCCTCTTCAACTTCATCTCATTAATTGGACGATGAACCAAGTAAAAGGGAAGGCAAAAGAACATCAATTAGACAGCTACCTAAAACATACTATCAAGAGCCACAGTAAGATTACATAACAACTAGATGGAGGCCTTAGAGACAATTTTAAATGAGTTGGAGGCATAGTAGCATTCCATTTATGTAACATTAACATGGCAATTTGAAGGTGCAAATGGAATTCAATTGCTCAGGTTTAAAATAGGAAAAAAGCAACAAATTGAAAACATGAACGAATGATGCAAAAATGAAAAGCTTGAGTACTTATAAACAAAAGGCAGAGATTTTTTCAAAAGAAGGGAAAAGAATGTGGATTATTCAATAGAGCATAACCCGTGTTCTTTTCTTGTTTTTACAAAAGCTTGCGCTCTTTTAGTTGAGAGTTCTTACATTTTGGTTCCACTCTATTCTAGTTTACAATCTGCAACTATAACTTGGGTGGCCACAGGGATAGCTTACCCAACCCCTCCTAGATTTGTTTTAGTGGTGTAATGTTACTCTTTTGTAGAGTATACAATTAGATAGATTTAATATATGAATTACTTTTGTATGTCAACAGATTTATTATTGTTATTTGAGTTTAAATATTCTAAAGTATATCTATAATTTATATATAATATACAAAAATGCTTACTTATCAATACTAACTAACCTAAGACTTAAGCATGCCAAGATCCCCATCATTAATATATATAATTACATCCAAGAATATTAATATTATCAAAAGGAAATGAATAACATCTTATGAGAATTTAATTAAATTAACTTCATCTCATTTATTTATAATTTTAAATATTTTTGAATAATAATAAGTTTACTACTTATTTGAATCACAACACTTGGAAAGGTCATTCTCACCTTAGGAAGATTTCAATAGTGTTGGCCCTTATAGCTATGGCACACTTTAGAGGCCTTGTGTAAAAACACAGCATGTGCTTGCTTACACCATTCTTATGCATCATAGCCCTAGCTAGGATAATCCCAAGTGTGCTTTGTGTTGTGATCTCAGGTAGGATTGGATCAATTAATATAATGAAATAAACAATGCAAATCAAAAGTTAAATGATTGAAGCAAATAAATTCATAGACAACAAGATTTATAATGTGGTTCACCCTTTGGGCTACGTCCACAAAACAATTATCTGTTTTATTAAAATTCTCCAGCAAAAATAGAGTTACAGTATTTTGTTTAATTTGCAGCAATTACTATAACTGCATGCTCCAAACACAAATTGTTCTATGCACTAAACTTCTCACTACATTCTGCACCCACACACATTGTTGTGTGTTCCTCAAACAAAAACCCATGCTGTCTCACTCTCATTCGTGCACGACTTGCTGTGTGTAACCACAAAAATGCGTGGCCTTACAACTTCCAACTGTGTGCCATAGTTTTCTATTGATACGCAACAAAGAAAACTGAAAATTGCAGGCAATTACAAATTGTTTTCAACAAAATTTTAATTACAATGGGAATTTTTTCTTTGGGGGTGCTACCCCTAGTAGCCCTCGTTGTGGGTGAGGGGGGGGAGGGGGGCGGAGAGTCGGGGGGTGGTCCCCCCGAACCTTGCAAGAGGGGCTCCGACCCTCCTGCACTCGTTGATTATTTTGGGGGGAAACCACAGTTGGAAAAGTGGCTAAAATTTAACCTCAGAGTATGATCTGGCTCCACAAACTAACAATCTTCCACTCGGAGATTGATTAGATTCCACGCCAAAACATCTCCCACTTGGAGACTGATTAGATTCCACACCAAAACATCTTCCACTTGGAGACTGATCCTTTAGCACTACTACGCTTGTAACTCCCATTGGATTAATACCCTTGGACATAGGTGTTTTTATTTCCACCATTTTTAATCTTGAAGACCAACAAAAGTTGAAGAGGAAATCAACTTCTCCCGTGTTACTGTCTTCGTAAACATATCTGCTAGATTTTTACTTGTGTGAATTTTCTCCAATGTCAACTGACCATCCTCCAACACTGACCGTATGAAGTGATATCTCATCTGTATGTGTTTTGTTTTAGAATGAAGTGCAAAATTCTTGGCACTTTGGTTGTCCACATATAAAATTATCAACTTGTTGCTTGCCTAATTCCTCAAGAAATTATTGCAACCAAATCATCTTCTTGCTTGCTTCAATTGCAACAACATATTCCGCCTATGTGGTTGACAAAGCAACAACTTTCTGTAGTCTAGAAATCCAACTAACTGCTATCCCACCTACAATAAACACATAACATGTAGTGCTTTGCCTAGTATGAATGCCACCTGCCAAATCAGAGTCAACATAAGCTTGTAAAGCAATGTTTGATCCTCCAAAACATAAATGTTTATTTGTTGTCCCTCTCAAATACGCGAGAATCCATTTCACAGCATTCCAGTGTTCCATTCAGGGATTACTCATATAACTGCTCACAACTCCAACATGTGCAATATTCGGCCTCGTGCATACCATGGCGTACATTAAACTACCAACAGCTGAAGAATATGGAATCTTTGACATTTTTTCTTCCTCCTCTTGTGTCTTTGGACACATCTCCTTAGTCAATTTAAAATGACTAGACAAAGGTGTTGGGGATCCCAAGCAGGATGGAACAATAAAATAAATGAATTTAAACAATTATAATGCAAAAATGAATGACAGAGCAGAGAACGAAATACATAGATGCATAAGACAAAAATTCTAATTTGGTTCACCCTTTGGGCTATGTCCACAAACAACAACTATTCTAGTTTTATTAAACTTCCAACAAAAAATATAGTTACATTAACTTGCAACAATATGCTGCGACCATTTCAAAATACTCTCAAATTTCATCACGTGTTGTTGTGTGCGCTCAATGCAAATTGTGACACCTCAATTTTCTTACGCATGACTTCTTGTGTGTTCATCCAACACAACTTGCGAGTGTATAGTTTCCAGCCGCACAACCATGCCACTTCACATCCCATTTTCACAGCATGAATAATTAATTACTTTAGGCAATTTCCAAAACTGTTTTTCAACCAAATTTACAATAGGAGTTTGCAACAAATTTCCTTTATTAAAATTGACTAATTTTTGATTTGGGGGCATTGCCCTTGAGCCCTCGATTGGGGGCATTGCCCCCAACAGCCCCCAATAGCCCTCGTTGGGAGTGTTGCCCCCAACAACCCCCATTGTGGGCTCTGCCCTCGGATCCCCGTTGAGGGGGTGGTCCCCCTGGCACTCCCCCATTTCACTAATTTGGGGGGAAATTATGTTGAGCAAAGAGGCCAAAAACTTAACTTGGACCATGATCTTGCTACACATACCAACAAAAGGTGTGCTAATAGCTTTGACATTTTCCATAGTAAACCACTTTAGCACCTTTTCAACATAATCACTTTGAGATAGAGTTAATTTTATGTTTTTCCTATCTCGTGAAATTGTAATGTCCCCAATTTTATGTGTCAGCATAAGGTTAAGTAATTAATTTAAGTTGTCAAAAAAGTAAATTAAAAATGACAACTTAAATTAATGGAGCAAAAAAGTAACTTAAGTTGAAAAGTTAAAATGAATTAAATAAGTTACTTTAAAGTGAATTCAAAAGAGAATTAAATTAAAAAGTGAATTGGAGAAAAAAGGAATTCAAGAAGACACCAGGAGTTATGAAGTGAAAAGAATAAAAGATTGTTGGAAGCTTTGTTGTAGCAGGTTGGATTTGGGTTTTGTGAAACAGGTTTTTGGTTGGAGATCATCCAGAACTTTGTGAGGACGGAATCCTTCTCATAGAGAATATCATCTTCAGTGTTGGAAGATACACCTAGGGTGATTGCTGATAATTCCAAACAGGGATTATGCAAGTGCTTAAAGTGGATTCATTCAGGTTTTTCAAGATATTATCTTTTTGAGTCTCAATTGTTTTGGATTGAGGAGGAGTGTAAACAGAAGGGAAACAATGTTTCCATTCTCTAATGCCATACCATTGTAATAAGGAATCATGATTTTGGTGCTAATCAATCTTTACTTTGGATTCATTCCTCCGAGATGGGAGACTTATGGTTATTTATAGAATGCTTAGTAAACAGTGAATGCACAAAAATTAGTATTTTGAAGTGGGTATTTCACTGTGGGATAAGAGAGATTTAAAGAAAATTGTCTTAAATTTGTATCTTGCCACCTATTGTTAAAGAGGATTTCGTATTTTACATCAGAGCACCATATTACTGAGTAAGGGAGACGAACTATGGAGTGGATAAACTTGCAGCCTTCAGGGAATTCATTGGCTAGGTGTTTGAAGATATTTGTCTATTGCTGGTATAGCACTTCAAAGATACCATTGCCACTTTAATAAGGTGGGAGTATTGAGTTAAATAAATTCAAATTACCTCACCGTTTGTAGAAATTTCAATATGACGTCTGAGTCTTGAAGAATTTTAGGGATGTACAAAGGGCGAGCTAGCCTCATCTCTATCGATTTGTATTAGGGAAGGTGAATGGTTAATTGCGTGGAGTCATTTTATCAGGAGAAGTCATTCTAAGACGCCACTTCATGTGTAGGACCATAGGAGAATTGAATCAATACATATGATGTTGCCCGTGCCTATATACAAAGAAGCGTTTCAATGTCTAGTTGCTGTAATTTGGAGGAGTTGGGAGAATAGATAATCGAGAACTTCTGAATTGAGAATAAATTTATCGAGAGCTTTAAAATAACAATTAAGAGATGATGAGAAGAATTGCATATGGGCGTTGATGGTTGGCATGTCGATTCATGTTTGTGTCTCACCGAGCTTTGAAGATAATTCCCTTTAGAAGAGATTGCCATCTTGTAACACGTTGAAGGAGCAGTAACGTATTCTTTCTGGAGAGTCGGTGGAAAGAATAAGGGAAGTCGATAATGATCTTCATTGGAACCATTCCCATTTGAAACCGCCACTAGAGAGAATACGATGTGTGAATAAAGTGTATTGGAGACCAATATGAAAAGACGCATATGTGAATCAAGGGAAAGAAATAAAATAAATTACAAACCATGTGGACCTCTTACACTGTGCCAAGGAATGGAATTTTAAGAAGCATTACTTTAATGAGAGCTTTGGATTATTTTAATTCAAGGAGTCAATTTACTTATGGGGAGTAATATATTATCAATTCTTGTAGCCACTTACTACTTGTAAAGAGCTGTCGGGAGCTGCTTGTCTTTAGAAACGTCGGTCATTCTAAAAGACTTTGGCCAATTTTAATTATGAAAGGACATTCAGGTGCTATAAATATTAAAATTTAGTGAAGATAGCGTATTCAAAGTTGATGAGTCAAAGTGAGGATTCAGGAAGAGCCTGGTTGCCAGCCGAGGGAGCCTACACGAGGCTTCAGCAGGAGTTAAAGGAGTCGTATTTGCCAAGTTAGCATAATCGCTATTAGCAAATTTTGAAAAGTCTTGTGGATCCGTATGAGGGAGTCGAGCTGTTGTGATTTACTTCAGGCTATACATAGTTTCTCACTGGACATTGCTTACAGTCTACAGATTAAAACGGGTGTCAATGGAATACAATTGATGAATGGTTCATGCTTTTCAAAGGAAGGTCGAAGTATGGTCAGGATGAGATTGGGCTGCTAGACAAAGATTTGGAAGGTGACTAATTGGTTACAAAGTACCATGTTAGCAATATGCTCTATGATTTTCATGTAATTATTTGTCAAATTCTGATCAATAAGATTCATGTTCATCTTCTGAAAACGGATTTATTAGCTGCATATGTGTTTCAGATTCCTCTATTTGTTTACAAGTTTAGATTAATTTGTTAAGGAAATTGTGGGAGAGTTTATGAATGCATTACATGAATATTTATCATATTCTTGGAAGCAACTGGAAACCGCTCGAAGAACAAGGTATGAAAATCAACAGTAGGAAACTGTTTGACGAAATGCCTGAGCGTCTGTATGGGTGAAATCAAAAAAATTTATATGCAAATTGGGGTAGATCCTTACAGAAATCCTCATACCAAGGATTTGTTTGGCTGCACCCAAATCCTTCATAGCAAAAGACTTTGCTAACTTTTATTTTAACTCATTATTGTGCTCCATATTAGACCTTGCACCAAGCATGCTCTAAATATATAATAAAAGGATAATATAACTACCATTATCTAACCTCTTAAAATAATCACAATGGTCATAATGACACCGACTGTAACCTTGTTTATCCATAAAACTATCAAATTTTAAATACCATTGCTGAGGTGCTTGCTTCAAGCAATACAAACTCTTATTTAATTTGCACTCTAGATTCTCCTTACCTCTGATTTCAAATCCCTGTGGTTGCTGCATATATATTTTTTCTTCCGAATCTCCATATGTTTTCACATCTAGCTATTCAAAATGCAAATGTTTTGCAACAACAATACTTAGAACAGTTCGAATAGAAGTCATTTTAACAACCAGAGAAAATATTTCATCAAATAAATACCTTTCTTTTGTGCAGATCCTTTTACCATGAGTGTGGCCATAAATATTTTCTTGCTTCCTTTCAGCCTGTAAATCCATTTATTTGACAATGCTCTTTTACTTGCAAGCAACTTGCATAAATCCGAAGTTTGATTTTGCAGCAAGGAATCCATTTCCTCTTTCATTCTTCCCTCTCACTGTTCCTTGGTATCCACCTACATAGCTTCTTCATACCCTTCCAAATTCCTAGCATCAGTTAATAAAATAGAATATAAAGAAGGAAACAATCTTTCGGGAGGTCTACTTATCCTTGTAGAACGTCTAACATTCACTGGGGTTTGTGGTATTTCTTGTTGTTGCCGAGCATTAGGTAACACTGGAATATTACTTTCTAGAGTATCATCTAACACCATGTAATGTCCCCTTCTCATCAGTGATCTGTTCTGACACTCATTAGCCTGTTCCGAAAGCCCGTAGGCTCGTTTGAGGTAAAATTAGGGTTTCCATGTTCAGAGGTTCTATGGCATTTCAGGGAGTTTACTATTTATAGTAAATTCTAGTTTTGGCAGTATGCAGTTATCAGTCTTTAGGTCTTCATTTTTAGTTGGAGCATTTAAATGCAATTCAAGTCTGACTTCTAAAGGTTTTATTTTGGTGAATAAAGGCATTTATGTTATAATTTGCAGTTGACCCCTTGGCCTAGGAGAACAACTTCAAGTTGTGTTTAAAAGAGGGACTTGGAAGGGGGACACCTTCATTAGGTGTTTATTATATTTTTTAATTATTTCTTAATGCCTTGGAAAAAGTGGACGCCTCTTTTATGAAGATATATTTTTAAATAAAGTGAAGTTTATTAGCTTGCAAGAGGGACGCCATCTTGAAGAATTAATTGATTTTTGGAATTTAAAAAGACTCTTGTGTCTTTTGGTGTGCCTTTTCAAGAATTTGAAGAGTTTTTTGAGCTTCTATAAAATGAAGGTTTTGCTCCAGCTTTGGTATCCATTATGCTTATCATATTGTTATGTTGTTGAAATGACTTCATGAATTTAGCTTCGAGGAATGCTTACCTCTTGGCATTTATCCAATTTCGTGTTTGAAAGATAACACCTAGTTGGTTTTGGGACTGCTTCTCATCCAGACTATCAGATTGAGTTCGAATGTTGAAGAATTTTGGAGTTTTGTCAATTTTGAAGTTGCTGATGCAGCTCTTTGAATAAATTTTATTCTGTTCTGGGTATCTTTGCTATGCATTTGTAGACCTATGGCGACCCTTCTTGCAAAGTGGCACATTTTATATTGAAGTTCCTGATTTTTAAGAAGCAAATCGCCCCTTTCAAGGGCCGTACCATTTAGAGTGCCTTGGGAATTGTGCCAAGAATTAATGATTGATATTTGTTGCTGTTTCTTCATCATGGAATGGGCGCCTACCTTACAGCAGCTCATTGCAAGTGTTCTCATGTCATTCGGAGGTATTTTGAGTGAGTTGTAAATATTTCTTTGAATTTCACAGTTGCTGATCAAAATTTCTAGAATCTCAGTTTTATATCAGATTTTATTAGATTTCAGTTTTGGCTTCCTTTCATCATTGAAGAGCTATAAAACATTGAAAGAATTCATTCTCCTCTTCTTAGCATTGTTCTCTATTATTGTAATTTGTAATTCGTAGATTTCATGATTGTACGGTTGAGATATAGTAGTACTAATCCAACCATTTAGTTTCTGCAATTACTTGTTAAATTCCATATTAATTACCCCTGGATGGTTTACCGCCAGTGTGGAAAATGAACATTGTAGCTCTCATTGTACCCACTTCAAGTGGTGAATCCCCACTCTTAAGTGGATGCCCGCCGCAACGGATGAATTAGATAGATGTATCTTCATGGCTGGTTATCTGCCTAATTGTTTCAGTTTCAATTAATAACTCCGTCATATGTTAGCACCTCGCCCTCAGTGGGATCTTGAGTGCACATTCTTGACGTTGAGTTTGTTTCATTTCAAGTTATTGTTTTTAGTTTCTCCGCCATATGACAACACCTATCCTTCCTTGGGATTGAGTGTGCATTCTTGGCGTTGAGTTCTTTCAAGCTTGGATTTCAATTTTAATGCTAACGCTAATTCAATTGGCAAAGTGTTGATTGTGTGTGAAATTTTCAACGAAAAAATTGGTTAGCATATTTCAGTGGTATCAGAGTAGAAGACCTTGCCATCCTGTGGCATTTTGTAGTTGGTTGTCTAATGAGTGAAAGAGACATTAGGCCATTCACCAGAAGTCAGGCCAGAAGTCGGGATCAGTTTCCTCCTGTTCCAGAGGCAGAGACATTTTCAGAAGCCTTAAGGGATCTTGGCAAAATAGTGGAAGGTACAAAAAGGTCAGTTGAAGAAGTTGGTCAAATAGTTGAAATATTGTCAGACAGTATTAGGCAAGCTAATGAAGAGAGGGACAGAGTTGAGAAGAAGTTTGATGGGATGATAGACATGATGTCCTGATTATTGTCCAAGTTGGATCAACAAGCAGCACAGAATATCATTCAGCCCCAAAATAATTCAACTGGAGAAAGCAGTGGAGTTAATGGGAATAATAGTAATGGCAGTCCTAAGGTGAATAGAGGAGATAGGATTGTGGGTCAGCATGCTACAATTCCTAGTCGGTCATCCTCTAGACCCCTTTTCCTTGTCTTCACGCCAAGGGAAGAGCAAGAACCGGTTGAAGCTGCACCAACTTTTGCTGATGATGCACGTCAAGCTTACATGGAGTACATTTCTTTGCCTCTTGACTTGAGAGGTGCTTGGACCTTTGATCAATACATGAATCAAAGGAGTCGGAGAAATGGAGGAAGGAATGAGCAACGTCCTCCTATGGTGCCTAGAAATGATTTTCCACCAAGCTTTGGGAAAGATAACTATGGAGCATTTTGATGGTAGTAATAAGTGTACAGCCGGATCATGGGTGCAGAAGCTAGATAACTATCTCTCTCTCAAACCAATGCCGGAAGAAGATGCTATCAAATTTGCTACCTTGCATTTGGATGGGATAGCTCACGAATGGACTCATGGTTTGGTCACTCTTGGCCACAACCTCATTCGCACATATGATGAGTTTACCAATAAGCTGATTGAAAGATTTGATACCAAGGATCCAGAGTTGAGCTTCAGAGAATTGGCACAATTGAAACAGCAAGGATCTTTAGAAAATTTCGTGGCTGATTTTCAAAGGTTGTCAGTAATGGTGCCTGACATTACTAAGAGAAGACTTGTGGTACTCTTTTCAGAAGGATTAATGGAGCCTTTGAAGGGATGGGTCAAAGCCTTTGATCCACCAATTTTAGATGAAGCCATCAAGAAAGCGAGGAGCATGGAGTTGGCAGCCCCAAGGCCTAAGTTTCATTCAAAACCTTTCAGCCATAAGAAGGATAAACATTCTTCAAATCTGCCAAAAAAGTTTACACCAAAGTTGTCAGAAGAGCTCAAAGAATAGCTTAGAAAAGATGGAGTTTGCTACACTTGCCGTGAACCTTGGGTTAAGGGTCACTGTTGCTATGGAAGAGGCAAAACAAACCTAATGGAGGGCTATTCTAATTTTGGATCAAAATCTGATTCGTCTGATCAACAATACGAATCAGCAAGTAGTGAAGGTGAAGAAGCTCCAAAAGAGAAGCTCAATGAGGTGGGAGATGGAAGTGCTTTCGCACAACTATCAAGTTTTCAAAAAAATGAGTCCTTTCGGGTTCGTGGAGTGGTTGGATCTCAAAGGATAGTTGCTCTAATTGATACTGGAGCAACTCACAATTTCATTGATGGAGGATTGGTGACGAAGAGGGGATTGAAGACTGAAGAATTTAAAGGCTTCAAAGTAATGGTAGCTGATGGTTTCACCATGTCATGCACTAAGAAAATTCCTAACCTTTCTATTCATATAGGAAATTATGAAGTAAAAAATGACTTCTATGTTGTGGGTATTTGTGATACCGATGCCGTGTTAGGAATACAATGGCTGCGATCTCTTGGAAAGATCACTTTGAATTTACAAACAATGGAGCTGAAATTTCAAGCTGATGGAAAAAAGGTTGTTTTGAGAGGGATGTCAAATGGGGGCCCTCGAATTGTGTCCTTGAAAAGAATGGAAAGGATGATCTGTCATGATCAAGTTGAGTGGGAAGCAGAATGTATGGTTCTACCAGCTGATCCAGTGGAAGAGAAGAGGCAATATAATCCTGATTTCCAAGCCTTACTTACCAAGAAGAGTTAAGTATTTGGTAGCCTACCTCCCGGGAGACCTCCTGAAAGAGGTTTTGAGCATGTGATTGAAGTAGAAGAGGGAGCAAAGCCCGTCATCACTACACCTTATCGTTATCCCAAGAAGCAAAAAGATGAAATTGAGAAAGACATCAAAGAGCTTTTGGAGATGGGTTTTATTCAGCCAAGCAAAACCCCTTTTGCTTTAGCAGTGGTGTTGGTAAAAAAGAAAGATGGGACAATGCGTATGTGTGTTGACTACCGCGTATTAAATCAGAAGACCATCAAGAATAGATATCCTATCCCTAGGATTGATGAGCTTATTGATGAGCTCCACGGGGCTATATTTTTCTCGAAGATTGATCTTCGTTCGGGCTATCATCAAATCAAAATGAGGGAGGCAGATATAGAGAAGACAACTTTTAGATGCCATTTTGGGCATTTTGAATTTCTAGTCATGCCTTTTGGTTTGACAAATGCTCCAGCTACATTTCAATTTTGTATGAACAAGATCTTTAGACAGCAGTTGAGGAAGTTTATGCTCATCTTCTTCGACGATATTTTCATCTTCAGTAAGTCTTGGGAAGAGCACCTCAAGCACTTGGAAGAAGTGCTTAGCATTTTGGAGGTGGAATATTTGTTTGCCAAAGAATCAAAGTGTGAGTTCAGGATGACGGAGTTGTTGTATCTTGGCCACATCATTAGTGCCAAGGGTGTCAAAGTTGATCCAGAAAAGATTAAAGCCATCCTTGATTGGCCACCTCCAAAGAATATTTCACTTGAGAGGATTTTTGGGTTTGTGTGGATTCTACAGAAGATTTGTTAAGGGATATTCTCACATGGCAGCCCCCCTTATAGATCTTACAAAGAAAGGAGCCTTCCTTTGGACAGATAAGGCACAAGGAGTCTTCAACAAGTTCAAGCACATAATGAGCTCATGTCTAGTATTGGCCGTACCAGATTTCACAAAGCCTTTTGAATTGCAATGTGATGCTTCAGGTGAGGGAGTTGGAGCCGTTCTCATGCAATACAAGCACCCCATTGTTTTTGAGAGCAGAAAGTTGAGAGGAGCAGAAAAATCTTACTCAATATATGACAAAGAAATGCTTGCTATTATGCACGCATTATCTAAGTTTCGTCAATATTTGGTGGGGAGTAAATTTGTTGTTAAGACTGATCATAACAGTCTTAAACACTTTATGCACCAAAAGGATTTAAATGAAAGACAACAGAAATGGGTAAGTAAGCTCCAAGCGTATGACTTTGACATTGAATATGTCAAAGGGAAAAATAACATATTGGCTGTTGCCCTTTCAAGAAGGCCTCATTTGCAGTCACTTTGTGAGTTATCAGCAGATTGGAAGGAGTTAATTGCTGTTGATTACGCTAAAAATCAGTTTGCAACCAGCTTGTTTGAAGGTCATTTGGTTGATAAAAGGTATAAGTTGGTTGATGGGTTAATTTTCTATAAAGGTAGAATCTTTTTAGTGCATGAATCTAAGCTTAAAAAAAAGATTCTACAGTCTTTTCATGATGTTCCCCTTGCTGGTCATCAAGGCATGTTCAAGACTTACAAGTAGATTAGAGAAAGGTTTGCTTGGAAAGGGATGAAGGATGAGATCATGAATTACATAAGAGTGTTCTACTTGCCAAAAGAATAAGAATGAACATTTTTTTCCAGCTGGGTTGTTGCAGCCCCTGCCAATTTCAAATCAGAAATGGGAAAGCATTGCAATGAATTTCATCACTGGGTTGCCTAAGGTACAAGGACGTGATTGTATTTTTGTGGTGGTAGATAGATTGACTAAACTTTCACATTTCTATGCTATCACAACTTCATTTATAGCAGCTCAAGTGGCTGAGTTATTCTTTAGAGAAGTTCTCTGGTTGCATGGTTTGCCTAAAACCATTGTCAGTGATAGGGACAACAAGTTTCTAAGTGCTTTTTGGCAAGAGATCTTCAGGCTGAGTGGTATAGTGCTTACTCCAAGCACTAGTTATCATCCACAAACAAATGGGCAATCCGAGATTGTCAACAAGTGGCTAGAGGGATACCTTAGAAATTATGTTTCAGGGCAGCAAAGAGCTTGGATTAAGTGGCTTCATTTGGGAGAGTACTGTTACAACTCTTCCTATCATATGTCAATTAAGATGTCTCCTTTTATGGCTCTCTATGGTTATGATGCTTCTAACTTTGTAGATTTGGTGTTTGGTGATAATAGAGCTCCTCAGGCAAAGGATATGCTTTGGCAGAACCAAGATATCTTGAAATCTTTCGAGGAAAATCTGCAACAAGCTCAAAATCAGCAGAAGTTATACGCTGATCAGCAGCGTATTGAAAGATCATTTGAAGTAGGAGACATGGTCTATTTGAGGCTTCAGCCCTATAGACAATCTACCTTTAAGAAGAGTGGTGCAGAAAAGTTAAAGCCATGATTTTATGGTCCTTTTAAAGTCACCAAAAGGATTGGTGAAGTTGCATATGAGTTGGAGCTTCCAGCTTAAAGCAAAGTGCATAACGTCTTTCATGTGTCACGCCTCAAGAAGGCACTTGGACACAATGTTGTTGCTACTTCAAAATTACCTCCATTGGATGAGGAAGGTCAGTTGGTGTTGATTCTAGAAGAGATTCTTGATACTAAAAAGCATTCCTTGACAAGAACAATCAAGGAATACTTGGTTAGATGGAGGAACTTGCCTATTGAAGATGCCACGTGGGAAGGAGAACATATTTTGTTGCATCCATCTTTTTGGTTGCTTGAGGATAAGCAATCTCAAGGAGGGCAGACTGTAATGCCCCCTTCTTATCAGTGATCTGTTCTAACACTCATCAGCCTATTCCAAAAGCCTGTAGGCTTGTTTGACGTAAAATTAGGGTTTCCATGTTCAGAGGTTCTATGGCATTTCAGGGAGTTTACTATTTATAGTAAATTCTATTTTTGGCAGTATGCAGTTATCAGTCTTCAGGTCTTCATTTTCAGTTTGAACATTTAAATGCAATTCAAGTCTGACTTCTAAAGGTTTTATTTTGGTGAATAAAGGCATTAATGTTATAATTTGCAGTTGACCCCTTGGCCTAGGAGAACAACTTCAAGTTGTGTTTAAAAGAAGGACTTGGAAGGGGGACGCTTTCATTAGGTGTTTATTATATTTTTTATTTATGTCTTAATGCCTTGGAAAAAGTGGACGCCTCTTTTATGAAGATATATTTTTAAATAAAGTGAAGTTTATTAGCTTGCAAGAGGGACACCATCTTGAAGAATTAATTGATTTTTGGAATTCAAAAAGACCCTTGTGTCTTTTGGTGTGCCTTCTCAAGAATTTGAAGAGTTTTCTGAGCTTCTATAAAATGAAGGTTTTGCTCCAGCTTTGGTATCCATTATGCTTATCATATTGTTATGCTGTTGGAATGACTTCAAGAATTTAGCTTCGAGGAATGCTTACCTCTTAGCATTTATCCAATTTCGTGTTTGAAAGATAACACCTAGTTGGTTTTGGGACTGCTTCTCATTCAGACTGGCAGATTGAGTTCGAATGTTGAAGAATTTTGGAGTTTTGTCAATTTTGAAGTTGCTGATGCACCTACAGTTGAAAGTGAATTTTGCTAGTAGCTCTTTGAATAAATTTTATTCTTTTCTAGGTATCTTTGCTATGCATTTGTAGACCTATGGCGACCCTTCTTGCAAAGTGGCACATTTTATATTGAAGTTCCTGATTTTTAAGAAGCAAATCACCCCTTTCAAGGGCCGTACCATCTAGAGTGCCTTGGGAATTGTGCCAAGAATTAATGATTGATATTTGTTGCTGTTTCTTCATCATGGAATGGGTGCCTACCTTCTAGCAGCTCATTGCAAGTGTTCTCACATCATTCGGATGTATTTTGAGTGAGTTGTAAATATTTCTTTGAATTTCACAGTTGCTGATCAGAATTTCCAAAATCTCAGTTTTATATCAGATTTTATTAGATTTCAGTTTTGGTTTCCTTTCATCATTGAAGAGCTATAAAACATTGAAAGAATTCATTCTCCTCTTCTTAGCATTGTTCTCTATTATTGTAATTTGTAATTCGCAGATTTCATGATTGTACGGTTGAGATATATTAGTACTAATCCAACCATTTAGTTTCTGCAATTACTTGTTAAATTCCATATTAATTACCCCTAGATGGTTTACCGCCAGTGTGGAAAATGAACATTGTAGCTCTCATTGTACCCACTTCAAGTGGTGAATCCCCACTCTTAAGTGGATGCCCACCACAGCGGATGAATTAGATAGATGTATCTTCATGGCTGGTTATCTGCCTAATTGTTTCAGTTTCAATTAATAACTCCGTCATATGTTAGCACCTCGCTCTCAGTGGGATTTTGAGTGCACATTCTTGACGTTGAGTTTGTTTCATTTCAAGTTATTGTTTTTAGTTTCTCCGCCATATGACAACACCTATCCTTCCTTGGGATTGAGTGTGCATTCTTGGCATTGAGTTCTTTCAAGCTTGGATTTCAATTTTAATGTTAACACTAATTCAATTGGCGAATTGTTGATTGTGTGTGAAATTTTCAACGAAAAAATTGGTTAGCATATTTCACGCCACATTCTTTTTCTTTTTGCCCATGCTTCTTTTCCTATAGTTGATCTTTATATAAAACCTTCTCATTGAATACAAAATCCTTGCTTCTAATAATTTTCTAATTATCTAAATCCTATAAATGATAACCAAATTCATCTATGCCATATCCAACGAAGGTATAATTTTTATATTTAGCTTCTAGTATGGTTCTATTTTCTGTATCAATGTGTGCAAAATCTTCACAACCGAATTTTTTTAGAATATAATAATTCACTTTCTTACCTGACCATGTTTCCTTTGGAATACTACAACCCAAAGAAAATGAAGGACCTCTATTAATTAAATAAACAATAGTATTTACAACCTCTGCCCACAAATGTTAAAGGCAACCCAACATGCAATCTCATGATTCTTGCATACTCCATTATTGTTTTGTTCATTCTTTCAGCTACACCATTTTCCTATGGAGTTCTTGGAACTATTTTCTGCCCATGAATTTCATTAAATAAACAATAATCTTCAAATTCTTTGCTGTAATCTCACCTCCATTATCAGATTTGAGACATTTTAACCTTTTCCCTGTCTCATTTTCAACCAACCTTTTCCATTTTTTAAAAGTTTCAAACACATTTAATTTCTATTTTAGGAAATACAACCATGTTTCTGTAGTTGCATCATCTATGACATAATAATGAGAGCCATTGAGAGTAGATACCTGAGCCGGTCCCCATATGTCTGTATGCACAAGCTCCAATTTGTCATCCTTCTTTTGCTTCCCATTTTTGAGAAATCTCACTCTCTTTTGCTTCTGATAAACACAACTCTCACAAAAAATTGATGTTAATATGTTTCAAACGTGGCAATAACTTCTTAGAATGGAGAACTTTATACCTTTATCACTTCTATGCCCAAGTCTGTGATGCCACAGTGTTGTCTCTGTACCCGCAACAACTATTTTTGTGTTTACTGCAAAACCCGCAACAACCCGCAACAACTGTTGCAGAACCTGCAACAACTGTTGTAGCTGTTTTTGTAACAACTTTTCCTATTGTATTTTTTTCTGCAACAACTAAAGTAGAAGAAACAATATGACTTTTTACATAAATAAAGAGTGCCTACTTTCACACCTTAAGCTACTACTAAAACACCTTTTGTAACCTTCCAAATTTTATTTGTAAAAGTAACTATGCAACCTTCATCTCCCCGCTGCCCTGTTGAAATTAAATTTCTACTCAGCTTCGGAATGTGCCTTACCTCCTGTAGTAGGTATTGATTTCCTTTTTGCAATTTAATTTTGATTCTTCCCTTTCCAACAATCTATCAGGGTTCATCATCTCCTAAATACACTAGCCCAAAATCTCCTTGGACATAATCAAGAAAATAATTTCTATGGGGCATAACATGAAATGAGGCCCTTGAATCTAATACCCACAAATCATTAGCATTATCTAAGGAAAAAAAAAAACACATCATCTTTAGGTTTATTTACAACATTAGCTTCTTTGTTGCCATATTGTTGTTTGTCTCCTTTGCTCTTTTGAGACCACCAATCTTTCTTCAAGTGACCCTATTTTCCACAGTACCAACACTCTTTCGTTCCTTTGGATTGAGATCTTCTATTATTTGATCTCCCTCGTGATTTCCCACGATCTCCAAGACTTCCTCTCTCTTTTGATCTGCCCCTATTTTCTACATTCAAAACATTACCTGATGTTGAAGTTTCACTTGTGCCCTTGCTTAGAATCACACCAACAACATCATCAAATTTCAATGTATTTGAACCAAAGATAGAGTTATTTACAACTATAGCCAAGCTATTCCAGCTTTCTCGCAAAGAGCATAAAACTAAGAGAGCCCTAACTTCTTCATCAAAACTAACATTAACAAAAGTTAGTTGACTGGTAACTGTATTAAATTCATTTAAATGATCTACATCAAAACTTCCTTCAACCATTTTCATATTAAATAACTGTTTCATCAAGAACATCTTATTCGAAGTTGAGGGTTTTTCATACAATTTTGCTAATGTTTGCATCAAATCATCTGTTGTGTTTGCTTTAGATATATTAAATGCCATAGTTGGTGCTAGGCACAACCGGATACTTCCCAGTGCCTTTCTATCCAAAATTTCCCATTCTTCATTTGTCATTGTTGAAGTTTCTTTGCTTTCCCTTGCAATTGCCCCCAAAAATCTTTTTGATAATGTAAGGATCGAGACCCAAAACAATTTCACAAAATAACAATAATCAACTCATGATCTCATAAACATGGAATAAAAATGATGCAACTTCATTAAGTAATAAATATCACAACATATCCTCATGTGTGTAGTGCATAATCCAAGTAAAAGCACATAATATATTATAAGCTTCGTCTTTTATTTCACAAAGTCATCTAAATGTACAATTTGAAAGTACAATACAAATAATGTGAGGACATACAATATAGTCTCCGACTGCCATTGACTCTCACAGTTATCCACAAGTCAAGAGATGAGAACATGGCTCAAGCGCTTTTCTGCCCAACCACGAAGCTTACGCTTCCCCTAAATTCTTCCTAACATGAAGAATACCTGACCCTACATGAAGTACCTAGCAACCTGGAAATAAAATGGATGAGGGAATCTTGGTGCAAGCCCGATGTATATACATGCATTTCTAACATGAACATGCAATGTCCCACTATTAGGATATGGCAAAGAAATATATAAATAAATTTGCTAGGTAAATTTCATCTATTTCAATGAACACATGGCTTTGGCAGAAGCACTAGAAGTAATCGGTATATCCCAAAAGAGGATTGATCTTCTCTCTTAGCCCATATTCGACACCCTATCCTGGAAGGTAAACTGTAATGAGCCAAGCTAATTTTTTTTTGTTTTTTTTGTTTTTCAATTACAAATTACAATCAACACGCACTCGTTAAGGTTAGCTCTAAACCAAAACGATGCGGAAAGCAACTCTAACCAGAATGTACACCAAGGTCTCGATGTGGGCAAGGTGTGAGTATTGGTCAGAGGATCTAAATGCAGATGCGAACTAGAAGGGAACTCTAACCAAGAATGCGTCTAGGACAGATGAGCATATGGTCAGAGGATCAATGCAAGATGAACTGAAGTAACCCTAACCAAGAATGGCGCCGAGTGATGGCGAGCATATGGTCAGAGGGTCCCTATAACTACTAACTGAAAATAAATAGGTGGCAAGCCAGCCTCTTCCACTTATTAAGTGGGAAATACAAGAAATTCAAAGAGAAGAAGTGAGAAGTGCTGACAGTATTACTGTTCAGCTTACAATGAATTAGAGAACCTGCTAGAATCACGAGATTAGAAGCTTTCAATGCTGCAACAATTTTAGTTATCTCTCCAATACTCTCAAGCCCTTTGAATATCAACTTCTCACTCAACTACTAAATTTTCCCAAGTCTGATATGACTGATTTTGATAGAAAATGCATAGACCAGCAAAACAACAACTTACTAAAATGCTCACAAATCATTCAAAACTCACCCAAATCACATGAAACTAAATGCATTCAGCTCCTAGCATGATGGCACCCCCAAAGTGACTGACAAACCAACCCAAAAGACTCCTATTTATTTTGCACGGAAATCAAGGCACTCTCGGAAATGTACGACCCTCTTAAAAGGGCAATTCAACTAGGAAAAATCAGAATCATCATTAAAAGTTCCACAAATTTGCAATAAGGGTCGCCCCAACTAGAGGAATGGAATAAGCAAACACCCAAAACAATATTTATTTTTATTTTTTGAGATATGAATGAAAACTACCTTCAGCCATACAACATCAGCAACTCCAGAATATGACAAAATGCTTAAACATCAACTACCAAATGCAAGAAAACTCAACTACAATGCTAAACAACCCTACTACAATCTAATTCTCAACTTGTTGCTATCTTTCAAGCAAGAAGATGAGCCAAGTGCTAGGAGGTATGCTTTCCTCGAAGCTTGCCTGAAGACATTCCAGCAACATAATAGTATGGTAGACAAAAGATTCCAAATGAAGAGCAGAGGCTGGCATTTAGAGATTTTGAGAGGAGCTTCTAGAACCTTCAAGAAGGCGCCCAATATTCAAATTTGAATTTGCTTTATCTCCCTCCAAAGATGGCGTCCATTTTCCAAGGTAATATTTGACTTTTAATCTTAAAAAAATAACCTTCCTCTCAAATAGGCGTCCCACTTCACCAATAAATAATTTGGCCTTAGGAAAATATAAATTATCTCCTGATGAGATAATCACCCTTGAAGTCCCCCTTTTAAAACAACTTAAAGTTGCAATGCTAAGCCAAGGGATTATAATATTATAATATTAAAATATAACATTATAATATGAAAATAACTTATCTCTCCAAAAAATGCATCCATAGGCCAAAAATCAAATTACCAGCTGAACTAGTTGAAGACGAGAGCCATCTGCACTGTAGCCAACAGGACCACTGCCAGAAATAGAATTTACTAAAAATAGTAAATTCATGAAGTTACTCAGATCACCAAACAAACTATACCACCGCGAAGCTCTCTGAAAACCCAGAAAGAATCCGCAATCCAAATTCCAAACTTCAAGCAATAACCTCCTCAAAAATAGGAAACCCTAATTTCACCATCCAAGTAGCCTATGGGCCTCCGGAATAGGCCAACGGTCAACTAAAGCGATCACATTTGAGAAGGGGACATTATAGTCCGCCCTCCCCAAGATTGCTTGCCCTCAAACAATCACAAGTCTGGATGCTGTAGAATCTCCTCATTTTCCCATGTTGCATCCTCCAAAGGCAAGTTCTTCCACTTCACCAAGTACTCTTTGATTGTTCTTCTCCTCAAGGAACGCTCTCTGGAATTAATAATCTCCTTTGGAATCAAAGTCAATTGTCCTTCTTCGTCCAAGGGAGGCAACTGTGATGAAGCAACAACATTGTGTCCAAGTGCCTTTTTGAGGCGAGACACATGGAAAACATTTTGATCCTTACTACTCGATGGTAGTTCCAACTCATAAGCCACTGCTCCAACCTTTCTGATGACTTTGAATGGCCCATAGAAGCGAGGTTTCAGCTTCTCAACTCCACTCTTCTTGAGTGTAGACTGTCTGTATGGTTGAAGTCGAAGATAAACCATATCACCAACCACAAATGAATGCTCAACACGCTGCTGATTTGCGTACAACTTTTGTTGATTTGTGCTATTTGAAGGTTGTTCTTCAAGGACTTCAAAATATCTTGACTTTGCTGCAACCAATCCTTGGCTTGAGGGGCTTTGCTATCACCAAACACCAAATCAACAAAACTAGGAGCCTCATAACCATAGAGAGCCATGAATGGAGACATCCTCATTGACATGTGGAATGAGGAATTGTAGCAATACTCTCCAATGTGGAGCCATTTCACCCATGCCCTTTGCTGCTCCGAGGCATAATTTCTGATATAGCCCTCCAACCATTTGTTCACTATCTCTGTTTGACCATCAGTTTGAGGGTGATAGCTAGTGCTAGGAGTAAGCACTGTACCACTCATCCTGAAAACCTCTTGCCAAAAGGTGCTTAGGAACTTGCTGTCCCTATCATTCACAATGTTTTTTGGCAACCCATGCAATCTAAACACTTCATGAAAAAGAAAATCTGCAACTTGAGCTGTTGAAAATGTGCTAGTGATGGCAAAGAAGCGAGCAAACTTTGTTAATCTGTCCACTACAACATAGATACAGTCTTTGCCTTGAGCCTTTGGCAACCTTGTGATGAAGTCCATTGATATGCTTTCCCATTTTTGGTTGGGAATGGGAAGAGGTTGCAGCAGACCAGCTGGAAGAGAATGCTCATTTTTGTTCATTTGGCAAGTGGGACACTCTTTGATGTAGCGTTGGACTTCCTCTTTTAACCCCTTCCAAGAAAGCCTCTCCCGAATCTGCCTATATGTCTTGAAATAACCTTGATGACCAGCAAGTGGGATGTCATGGAAAGTCATTAAAATCTTCTTTTTGAGCTTAGAATCAGTCACCAAAAAGATCCTTGCTGTTGTGACCTTTTCACACATCGCCCCATTCAAATGGGGACCCCCCTAATTTTTGCTCCATTCCGGTCTTTTGGCTTTTTCTCTTCTCTCTCTCTCTCTCTCGCTCCGTCTCTTTTCTGACGTCCACCTTTCGGGGGATTGCGCCCGTCGGTGAGTTTAAGCATGAAATTGGCCAAGTCTGGAAATTAGGGTTTCATCTTTCTTGGTCAATCCAATAACTAAGTCAATAAATTGAAAATTTATATTCAACATTGTTGTCGGGCAGTTTACAACAGCTCCCCGCCAGACTTCATCAAAATTTGAGGCCTTTACTATTTTAGTAAGTGTGAAATTACATGCAAATTTTTGTCGATTTCTTTTGAGGTTCCTCGACAGCCGCCAAAGATCTCGTATCATTAATCGTGACTACCTCAGATGCAAAATTTGGTTTCAAAAACAGATAACTTTCTATTTTTAGCAAAATTCCAGACAAATTCCCCGTATTTAGATACGAGTTTTTCTTTGCATCGCATATTCCTTCTCGTGGTTTTTCGAGACCTCGCGATGATGTAACATTACAAAACGACGACAACTTTCAATTCAAATTTCTTCCGAGGCTATTTTAGGGTTTGCATGTCGGTTTCCTTTGCATGTCGATGATTCCCCGGGATGGGTTTTTCGAGCTTCACATGGTGTGATACATGCAAATAGAGATAACGATCAAGAAGGAACTTGCTATTTAGCGTGTGTCCCGCCAGCCCACCCTCCCCAGCTAGCTCGTAATCACGAGCGATCAAGTAGCGCTACGTAAAACGGCGAGAAACAGAGGTCATTTGATACGCATGCAGAGCGACTAGGGTTTCCACTCTCGACCCGTAAAGAGGCGAAAGTCGCACTCTTTCAAACCGATGTAAACCATCGCACAAGATCCTTCTATTCCGCCGTGAAATTTCAAGTCGAACGAGCACTTACTATTTATAGTAAGTCAATTTGAACCGGCTAAAATAGTAAATTGAGTGCGCGCGGCTGTCGTAATGAAGTCCACGGGTGAGGAGCCTCATTCAAATTTCAAGTTAATCGGAGCAGTGGAGCTGTCAGAAACAAGAGGTTACTATTTATAGTAAATCATCCTCAAAATGGGCTAAAAATAGCAGGTCAGCTAAAAGTGGCAGTGTCGACAGGACAACAAGGTCATGAGGATGCAGTGTGCAAAATTTCAAGTCGTTCTGAGCTTCAGAGATGCAAAATCAGAGGGCTTACTATAAATAGCAGGGCATGAAATACTGGCAAAAATGAGGAAAATTTTCTAAGTCTGGAACTTCATCCAGTAGACATGGTGAAATGCGCCCAGTTGATGAGAAAGCATGAAAAATTTCTAAGTATGAAGTTTCATCCTGCTCAAGGGCCAAAATGCGCCCAAGGAGAAGAAAGTCAAAGAAAAGTCAACATCTTTCATCCTGTAGGCATAGGAAAATGCGCCCAACTTGAAGAAGGAAAAGTTAAAAAAATTGTCTAAGTGTTGAGGATATCCGCCACCACCTTCAAAATGCACCCAAATTACGAGTTTATCCTCCTCCTTAGGCAAAATGCGCCCAAAGTCATGCATGTCAAGACAAAAACGGGGAGGTGAAGAGTCACTCAAAGGCGTTGTTATCCATTAGCTATGTCCAAATGCGCCCAAGAGGAAAATGGGTCAACAAGTCAAAGTTCTTATCCTTCTCCTACATAAGAATGCGCTCAAGTTAGAAGGGAGTCAAAAGGTCAAAGGAAATTCGTCCTCCTCACCCTCCTAAATGCGCCCAAACAAGCTCAAGTGAAGACAAAAGAGTGAAGTTGAAGAGTCATCCTTCACCTACATGGAAATGCGCCCAAGTTAGGATGGTAAAAGTAAGTGCAAGCTGGTAAGTGAGGTGAAAGGTGAGTGAATTCCTCAAAGGCGTGGTCAATATAAGGTGAATACTAGGCGTGGATTCCTCTTCAAGTGTTAAATGCGCCAAGGGTGGTGAGTGCTAAAGAGTGTTGAAAATTTTTCCTAGGCGTGGCAATATTCTTCTACAAATGCTATATGCGCCTAAGGTGGTAAGGAATTTTCTAAGGCCTGTGAGGTGGTGAAGGATGAATGTGGGCGTAGTTTTTGATTTTCCTCAAAAGTGCTAGGCGCCAAAGGTGATAGGTGTTATAAAGTGTTAAAAATAAGTTCTAAGGCGTATGAAGTATGAAATACGGTGCTAGGCGTGGTAATATTTTTTTTCTCCAAGGGCTATGCGCCAAGGGTGACAAAGTGAAATGTGGGATGATGTGATGAAATTTCTTTTCTAAGGCGTTGAAATTTCCAAAACGATGAAATCCTTCGGAGAATAAAATGTGATATGCGCCCCAGATGTTGAGCAAGATCAAATAAAATTTTCTAAGTGTGAGATGATTTAAAATTTTCTAAGGAAAATTCTCATAGTGCAAGATGATTTAAAATATTTTCTAAGGAAAATATTTTCTCCCTTAGAAAATACGCCTGGAGCTCAAGGTGGTGAAATTTTCCTTCGCGAAGCACGAGCAAATTTTCTCAGTGATGAAGTCAGAGAATGATGATAATGCAGGATGAACTCAAATTTCTCAGGTTGGAGCAACACAGGATAATCACAGGTGAAGAATGAATTTAATTTGACAGAATAATATTTTCTAAGGTTCAAAATTTAAAAATTAAATGAACCCGTTCGTTGGGTACCCATGGATTCGAAGCATTCTGGAGAAAATTCTCTTCTGGGTATTGAACATTCGCGATGATAGATGGATTTCTATATCTTCCGCACTTCGCCAACACTTTTTCAGTGAAGAATTTAATCAGTGCTCAAATTGTGAATTTTCCTAAGGAAAATTTTAAAAATTCTCTAAGGCAAATTTGAATAAAATCACTTTTCAAAATGAATTTCTCCGAATGATGAATTCGGGATGAGTTGCCTAGATGATTTTATTTGAATTCTTCAAAGATGAATTTTCCAGAGATGATGAAGAGTTAAATTCGAATTCAAATGACAGAGCCCCGGCTGGTGAATTAAAAAGATGGATTTAAATTAAATTTTTCAAAAATAAATTCAAAGATGCCAGTCAAAGTCAAGCTTCTAGAAGAACAAGATTCCTGACGTCGGGAGACAAGTGTCAGAAATACCAGAGGGAGAATTCGAATTTTTGAAGTGGAGTAGTGGAAGTTTAATGCACTGGCTAAAATTGGCTTCTTCTAGAATTCGAATTTTGGCTATAAAATGAACAAGTTTCTCACTTCCTTTTCACAGCTGAGAAGAATTCGACTTGCTCTGAAGTTTGAGAATTGCTTGAAGAGTTCGAAGTTTTATTGGAGACTGCTGTTTGCTGATTGCTAAGAGCTTAAATTCGAAGTTGCTGGAGAGGTGCCATTGCTGAAGTCAAGAGGGGCGCACTTGCTGAATGATAGAGTTTAATTTGTTGCTGATAGAAAGTTGAAGTTGCCTGTGCTGAGAGGACGCCTTGAAGCAGAGAAGTTGCTGAAAGTTTGAAGAGGGACGCCTTGAGTTGCTTGTGAGGTGCGCACTTGCCAAGTAAGAAGTACGAATTTATCAAGGTGTGAGCTTGCTGATTTAAAAAGTGCAAATTTGCTGATTGCTGATTGCTGGTGCAAAGTACAAATCTGTCAAAGTTCAAGTTGCAGATTGGAGTTGCTGAAGAGTAGTGAAGTCACTGAAGTCTACTTAGAAACCTCTTCTAAGTGTTGAAGTTCGATTTTATTGGGAAAAGAAGCTGAGGTTTGCAAATAAGAAAAGTTATTGCAGCTTCTAAAGTCGACTGCAGCCCCTACACACAATGTCTTATTTTATTTTTATAAACTAAATTGCTGATGAATGTTTACTGTTTGCAGATGGCTGAGGCAAGGGCGACTGGCAAGGACAATGGTGCATCCAGACAAGCTGTGATCAAGAAGTTGAGTAAGACATTCATGCCAGAATCAAAATTTATTTCAAAGTTGGGCAAGTTGACAGACACCAACTTGGGCTCCGTCAACCTGGAGACCTTCAAGAATAGAATATTGGGGATTGGGAGTCATCGGCCTTCGACCACTTCGCACAACATTGTTCGAAGCGGATTATATGCAGCTGTTGGTTTCCCACCAGCCATTCAATGTTCGGAGCTGATGATGGAGTGCGCCAATTACTACGAGAAGGATCATCGATCAATCATGTCACCAGATGGCCAAGTACTAGCAAATCTTACTCCTGCTGCCCTTAGTGAAGCTTTCGGGATCCCGGTGCACAGGAACATGGTTTACAAATCCAGAGAACGAGCTGAGCGGATGTATGCTTCAGCATTCGAGAGATGCACGGTGTAATGTCCCCTTCTCAGTTGTGATCATTTCAGTTGACTGTTGGCCTATTCCGGAGACCCGTAGGCTACGCGGATGGTGAAATTAGGGTTTCCTAGTTTTGAGGAGGTTTCTGCTTGAAGTTTGGAATTCTGGTTGCGGATTCTTTCTGGGTTTTCAGAGAGCTTCGCAGTGGTATGTTCAGTTTGGCATTCCGGGCAACTTCGCGAATTTACTATTTTTAGTAAATTCTATTTTTGGCAGTGGACAGTTTGGGTACAGTTCAGTTGGTCTTCTTCTTCGGTTGTTTCAGCTGGCACTTCAGTTTTTGGCCTTGGGTGCATTATTCTTGGAGAGATAAGTATTTTCCTTATAATATTATATTTTAATATTATATGTCCCTTTTGCCTAGCAAGTACAACTTAAGTTGTTTTAAAAAGGGGACTTAAAGGGTCTAGGCGGCATGGAGGAATAAGTTATATTTTATAAAGTCAAATATTAAGCTCATTGAAAGGGACGCCTACTTGAAGGTTTGACTTTATTTTAAAATGTGAAATAACCAAAAGTGAAAATGGACGCCATCTTTTGGAGGGAAAAGGTGAAATTGAAAATTAGGGTTTGGGCGCCTTCTTGAAGCTTCTAGATGTTTCTCTCTTGCCTATTTAACCAGGCCTCAGCTCTTCATTTGGGATCTTTTGTCTACTACATCGTTATGCTGCTGGATTGTCTTCAGGCACTCGCTTCGAGGAAATCACACCTCCTAGCATTGGCTCATTTTCTTGCTTGAAAGATAGCAACTAGTTGAGAGGTTAGCTTGTAATTGGGTTGTTTTGGCATTGTAGTTGAGTTTCTTGCATTTAGTTGATGTTATTCAAGCATTTTGTCATGTTTTAGAGTTGCTGATGTTGCATAGCTGTAGGCTGTTTTCATTCATAAATCAAAAATACAAAAGATATTGTTGTGGGCATTCAATATATCATCTTTCCTCTTTGGGGTGACCCACCTTGCAAACTTACAGATTTTTATCTGCTGTATTGGATTTTATTTAGTGAAATCGCCCCCTTATGAGGGCCGTACCATTCTGTTGTGTCATTGGAGTTTGTGCAAATTAATGTGGGGTTGTTAAGAGTTGTTTTGGGCAATCATCTTGGGCGCCATCCTTCATAGATTAGTTAGCACTTGATTTCATATCAAAAGGTTGTGTTTAGAGAGAGTTATGAACATATGATTGTAGGTTGGTTTGCAGATTTCACCCCATTTGATGTGCAGGTCTGATAAATCAGAACTAAGAGAATTGTCTCTTGGTTAGTGCATGAGTATTGAAAGTTGTATTCTGCCATTGGGAACATTCTACACATTTGCAGCAGTGAATATTTGAAAATACTCCTGATTTAAGTGATCTTCTGATATCTTGTAAGCTCGTAGTAGTACTATCAGCAATTCATCCTTATCTTGCAATTTGAGTTATTGTACATTCCCACTGAATAAGTGGAAGAGGCTGGCTTGCCGCCTATTTACTTGTTTTGCATTGTAATTTCCTAAGTCTCCGCCATATGGTCGCCTCCTATCCTTCACGGATTGAGTAGCACATACTTGGTGTTGAGCTAATTTTCAGTATTGCAATAGATAGGGATCCTCTGACCGTATGCTCATCGTTCACCGGCGCATCTCTTGGTTAGAGTTCTTGTTCAGCATTTTCCCTTGAGATCCTCTGACCAATGCTCGCACCTTGCCCACATCGGGATCCTGGTGTACATTCTGGTTAGAGTTACTTTCCGCATCGTTTGGTTTATGCTAACCTTAACGGGTGCGTGTTGCATTGTAATCATTTGTGAAAAATCAAAAAAAAATTGGTCCGGTTCTTTACACACGGAGACAATTAACACTCACTGGATGAGCACTCCCAAGCCTTCTCGTACGAAGTTGCCGAAGCAGATCATAGCGGAGGACTTGAAGCAAGAATACTGTGACCTCATCATGATGCTGAGCGGGGTTGGAGGTTGTGCACAATCATTCATTTTTGAACCTTGGATGTTTTACTACATCAACCTCGTGCTTGAAGGGAAGGATTATGTCAATTGGGCCGAGATGATAAGTGATAATTTACATGAGCAGCTCCTGAGCTTGAGGAGAACGAAGACATTTTACGTGAGCTCTTATATTATGTATATGTTGGCACGGATGACGAAGTACAGGGGGATCTCTTACAAGGAACCTGTCGGTTGTGGCTCCCATCAGTTTAAAATATATGATGCTTGTCCGCAGTTGCATTTGGCAAGCACAACTCACCACAAGCGTGTCAACGATTCCTTCACCATGTACATCACGAGGCTGCTTCAGGAGCGATTACATCACAGAATCTCGAGGGAAGCCCAAGAGTTGATTGAAAGGTATGGGTGCTAGTTTATACAGTTTCCGAAATTTTCTTATATTAGGCTGCAAGGTTTCTCATCATATCCATATAGGTTGCCTAAGTACCCAACAGATAGAGTTTTAATGCTAGAAATATCTAGGCAATTGCTTGCCTTTGATAAGATTCAAAAGAAGAAGAAGAAAGGAGGGGTAGAATTTCCAGTTGTCATGGGCAACTCGGATGAGGTGTGTCCTTCAATACAGGCAGCTAGAGAGGCTGAAAGTGAACTTCAATTTTATCATTTCTCATATCATATTAGCCGACAGCACTACGACCCACATCATAACATCAAATGGGTACTGTCAGAGGAGTTTAAACATAAGGCCACCATTGAGGATTATTGGGCTGATGCGGTTGATGAGATTGAAGGAAAAGGATGTTTTCTCGGTTGCCGATTACTTTGATCAAGGAGTGTGAAGTGGTGCCGGTTCCAGACCAGGTGAACGAGGATATGGACGTTGTCCATCCTGATTATGCAGCAGTGAGAGATACTCCACTTCCACCTCCAGATTGGTCAGAGCCTGAGATTGCTGATTTGGATACACTTTCTATCCCGGTCTTGACATTCACCAGAGCTTGGGTTGATAGGCGTGTAAGCAGATTGAAGAGTAGGTCAATTGCTTTGACTTACAACATGATGGGAGATCATAGGACACCCACCACAGGCAGAAAAAAACAGATTACACGAGGTCCAGAGCCCAGGAAGAAAGAGTTAGTTCGACAGGAGCCTGTTCAGCCGGAGCCTCCATGAGTCACAGTTGCATCACCATTGGAGACACGTTCTCCAAGTATACAGGAGGTCTCTTTGTTTGCTGATAAGAGGAATACACTGAATCAGGTGCAGGTGGTACAGGATAATATTCAGCCTCCACGGAGAGAGTCGGTTGGCCAGAGCGTCAACGCACCTGTTAGGGTTGATCAGCAGGATGATGAGGGGACTATTACTGACCCTCAGTTTCAGCAGGAGTTAGAGGCGGCAATGAATGAGGATGATGATATAGTTTCAGGTGACACTCAGCCAATTGAGGACGATGAGCCTCGCCAGAATGATGTAGAGGTTGAGCAAGTTAGAGAAGTCGAGGCACAGGAGCAGCAGCCCTTCGATATACAGTACGATGTGCCTGATTGGCTTAAGGATAGAATGAGAAGAAGCCCAGCGAGGAGATTGATCCAGCAGTTGAGATGGAATAATTTTTGAACAGGATCAGTGCACCTCCACAAAAGAAGAAGGCAAGAAAGTTTTCGAAGATATCCACTGAAGAGGATGGTTCCCGTACTCTTCATGTAGCTGTGCCACGGGTTGAGTGTGACCGAAATGAAGCAGTACCTGAGAATTATGTGGTCACGACTCTGGATTTGGGACGCCCCACTGGTGCACAGATTGTAGAGGAGTGTGATAACTCCTACCTCGCCCTCAAAGATAGATTATTCAAGAAAGAGGGAAAATATAAAAAGTTGAAAAGAGAACACAAGGCCTTGATTGGATATGTACAGCAGTTATCCCGTTCTCGAGGGCAGGATATACCAGTGATAGAGCCTCCAGTGGAGATACCTAGAGAGTCCATCAATGGCTTGGTGGAGTTAGGAAAGATGGCGCAGGAGGCAGATAAGTGGGTCATGGGAGTCCGTACCGAGACAGAGAAGTTTATGGAGGACCTTGCATTTGCTTTTCAGCAGGCCTCTAGTATTTTGACATGGATGGATGCAGTGGATCATGCTTGGGGCGATGCTTCTATCTATCAGAGCAAAGTAATCCAGCGTCTTGAGGCATTGAGACATGTTCCGTTGCGATTGCTAATTGATGGAGGTGTCATTCAGGAGAATGACAGGTATGATTTCTCTAGATGGTATTCTTCAGCGATCACGGGGCGTGGTTTCTTCGACGCGGCACAGGCGGATTCAGCCAGGATACATAAGGCCATGGCCAATATCATTGATGGAGTTCAGAATACTTTTGAGGCCATATTTGCTAGCCGGTTGAATTCAGAGGAGGTGAATGTTGATAATTTGAGGGGTAGGCTGGTGCCTTTCTTTTCAGATGTTAAGACCTTTGTACAAGATGATTTCGAGAATACTTCTACTTTCTCCACCTTGATCCAGAACACGCAGGACTCCTTGATTGCTTGGAGAAAGTCTTGTGCAAGGCATGAGCATTCAGTCACGGTGTTAGAGTTTCAGCTAGATTGCATTCCACCTATTTCAGTTCAGGAGGTTGAGGCTGTACTTCGCAGATTCGTGGAGTTTGCAGCCAGAGAGAAGGCAAATGGGAACGCACTGCTGGACGAGGATCTTCTAGAAGACTAATTGTGGGCATTAATTGCCTTTACTATTTGTGGGAGTGAGTGAGAATCTTTGATTCATTTAATGTACCACTCCCTATTCTGGCAGTTTTTAGGGTTAGGGCTGAGGTGGCACGATTCTGGCCACTCTATTAATTGTAACCCTAGCCGTCTTTTGGGACTTGGCTAGCTATATAAAGGGGGAGTCCCCCTCATTTGTAAATTATTAGATCAGAGTCGGAATTGAGTTAGAGCTTAGAAGCTAGAGAGTAGAGTATAGTAGAGCATTGTAGACATTTTGCATAGTGTGGAGAAGAAAGAAAGTTTTCCCTTTGAAAACTTTTGTGGAGATTGTTGTGTAACACTTTTCATGATAATAGATTTTTTCATTGATGGTGGAATTCGTCTTGTCATGAATAGCTAGCAAGGTCTCTTCTTCCTTTCGTATCCAAGTAGCGTAATTTTGATGCAATTAGTTTACTTTGATGTGTGGTATTTTTGTTGAGGTAGCTTCTTTCATTCCATACCACTAGTGGCTTGTTGATGATAAGTTCGCCTTGCGTGGTCAACTGGACATTATCTTGAGTTTAACTTCGGTTGTGATTTGTATACTTATATGCGTCGTTCTGATGGTGTATGTATGTCAAATTATGATTTGAACATCTTTTGCTATCCCTTTGAAGATTGCACTGATTTCGCTGAAGCTGTCCGACATGAGGCTAGGTGAAATTTGGTTGAAGTCTGCCAAAACTAAGTTCCACATATCCTGCATTTAGAGTAGATGTACAAGTTTCTTAGGCCCTATACTCTTTACTTTCCGCATATTTCCGATTAGTTTTAGGAAAACGAACCACATTGCCAAATCATACGTACAAGAATCCCCTTCAAATCATACACTGACTGTTAACTGCAAGAAGTCTGAACAATTGCGTAACTCCCCTCGTAAGAACACAGCAATACACATCAACCAAACTGGGTCTATTCGCATTAAAGGAACCTTGGAGTTGAAAGCATGAACTTACTTGCAATCTTAGCATGCTGAATACTTTGTTCAAGAGAGAATAGAGTATCCATTGGGACACTTTGTTCTGTGTTGGTGCGGTCTCAAAAACCACGTCAACACTTCCCTTATAGTGTATCAAACCGTCAACTACCTTGTATCTTTCATCATGGAAAGTACCTTCAATGATGCTGGTTTCAAACTGATTTTTGGCATAATCAGCAAGCAATATCTCCTTCCAATCAGCACTAAGCTCATATAATGAGCTCAAATGAGGCCTCCTTGATAAAGCATTTGCCACAATGTTGTTCTTCCCTTTGACATACTCAATGTCAAAATCATAAGCTTGAAGCTTACTCACCCACTTCTGTTGTCTTTCATTCAAATCCTTCTGGTGCATCAAGTGCTTGAGACTATTGTGATCAGTCTTGACCACGAATTTGCTCCCCACCAGATATTGTCTGAACTTGGCTAATGCATGCATGATTGCAAGCATTTCTTTGTCGTAGATGGAATAGGTCCTTTCAACACCCCTTAGCTTCCTACTTTCGAACACAATGGGATGTTTTTCTTGCATCAGAACAGCCCCAACACCTTCTCCGGATGCATCACATTGTAACTCGAAAGGCTTGGAGAAATCTGGTATAGCCAGCATTGGACAAGAACTCATGATTTTCTTGAACTTATCAAAAACACCTTGAGCCTTTTCGGACCAAATGAAAGCCTCCTTTTTAGCGAGGTCAGTAAGAGGAGCAACACTTTGAGAATAGCCCTTCACAAACCTTCTGTAAAAGCCACAAAGACCCAAGAACCCCTTCAAATGAGTCAAGTTCTCTGGAGGTGGCCAATCAACTATTGCTTTGATCTTTTCAGGATCAACCTTCACCCCATCAGCGCTGATTATGTGACCAAGGTAGAGCAGCTCCTTCATTCCAAATTCACATTTGGACTCTTTGGCAAACAAACTTTCTGAGTCAAGAATGCTAAGCACTTCCTCCAAGTGCTTGAGATGTTCTTCCCATGTCTTGCTGAAGATGAGAATATCATCAAAGAAGATCAACACAAACTTCCTCATCTGTTTTTGAAAAACTCTGTTAATGCAAGATTAGAACGTGGCTAGAGCATTAGTCAACCCAAAAGGCATGACTAGAAACTCGAAATGACCATAGTGGCATCTGAATGCCGTCTTCTCCACATCTGATCCTCTCATCTGAATTTGATAGTAGCCCAACCTCAAATCAATTTTTGAGAAAAACTTGGCACCATGTAGCTCGTCAATGAGCTCATCTATCCGAGGAATGGGGTACTGATTTTTGATTGTGCTTTGATTTAGGGCACGATAATCCACACACATGCGGATGGCTCCATCCTTCTTCACAAGAACTACTGCTGAAGCGAAGGGACTCTTGCTCGGACGAATGAAGCCAATCTCCAAGAGTTCTTTTATGTTTTTCTCGATTTCGTCCTTCTGCTTCTTAGGATACCGATATGGTGTAGTGATGACCGGCTTGGCCCCTTCCTTGAGTTCAATGACATGCTCAGCTCCCCTTTCAGGAGGCGGCCCAGGAGGTAAATCAGCAAAGACCTTACTTTTCTTGGTGAGTATAGACTGGATATTTGGAGGATAGTCCCTCTTGGTCTCGACTGGACTAGCAGGAAGCACCATACATTCCGTAGCCCACTCAATTTGATCGTGCCGAATCAGCCTCTCCATTCTTTTGAAAGACACAATTTGAGGACCCCCATTGGACATTCCTCTAAGCACCACTTTCTTTCCATCAGATTGGAACTTGAGCTCCATTGTTTGTAAGTTGAGAGAGATTTCACCAAGTGAGCGTAACCACTGAATACGAAGTACGACATCCGTGTCTCCAATAGTCACTACATAGAAGTCATCTTTGACTTCATAGTTGCGTAACTGCAAGGACATGTTAGGAAATCTTTGGTTGCAAGAAATGTGAAACCCATCAGCCACCATGACTTTGAAGCCTTCAAATTCTTCAGTTTTGAGACCTCTCTTTGCAACCACTCCTTCGTCAATGAAATTATGTGTTGCCCCAGTGTCAATTAAGGCAACAATTCAGTGACCTCCAACCCCGCCACGAACTTTGAATGATTCGTTCTTTTGGAAACTAGAAAGTTGGGCAATAGGGCCCCCAACTCCTTGCTCATGTTCGGACTCTTCTGTAGCTCTTTCTTCCTCACTGTCCCCAAAATATGACTGCTGATCAGACATATCAGATTCTGATCCATAATAAGAATAGGCCCCCATTTGATTAGAACGTCCTCTTCCAGGACATCTGTGACCTTTGATCCAAGGCTCCAAACATGTGTAACACTTGCCCTCCTTTCTAAGCTATTCACGTTGCTCATCAGTCAACTTGGGTGGAAACTTCTTGTGCTGATTTGAAAAATGCTTCTTATCCTTCTTGTGGCCAAAGGGCTTTGGCAGAAATTTAGGCCTAGGGGCTGATAACTCCATACTTCGAGACTTTTTGATTGCTTCTTCGAGACTTGGTGGATCGAAAGCTTTAACCCACCCTTTCAAGGGTTCAACCAATCCTTCAGAAAACAGAACAACCAACCTTCTTTCAGTGATGTTGGGCACCATCACGGAAAGCCTTTGGAAATCAGCTATGTAAGAATCCAAGGAGCCATGTTGCTTCAATTGTGAAAGCTCGCGAAATCTCACTTCAAAATCCTTAGTGTCGAACCTATCAATCAGCTTATTGGTGAATTCATCGTAGGTTCGAATGAGGTTATGGCCAAGCGTGACCAAACCATGGTACCACCACTCATGGGCAGCTCCCTCCAAATGTAGTGTTGCAAACTTGATGGCATCTTCTTCTAGCGTGGGACAAAGTGAAAGGTAGTTGTCCAACTCCTGAACCCACGACCTTGTTGAACACTTATCACTTCCATCGAAGTGAGCCAATGACACCTTCCCAAGGGCTTGTTGATAATCGGTTCTAGGAGCCATATGATCACGGTTATCAACTCTTCCTCCGTTTCTTCTGTTTCTTTGGTTCAAGAATTGATCGAAGGACCATTGGTCTCTAAGATCAGGGGGCAAGGTGGCATACTCTAAGTAGGCTTGCCTGGCATCTTCTGCAAAAGGAATGGCAGCTTCAACTTGCGGTTCCTCCCTCTGAGTGAATGTAGGAAAAAGCAACCTAGAGGCTGATCCTCTCGAGGTGGCCTCATGTTGGCCAACAATCCTGTCCCTTCCATTGCCATTGTTTCCATTGACACCACTATTTTCACCTGTGGCATTGTTTTGACTAGGGGTATGATTTTGAGCAGCCCGTTGATCCATCTTTGCAAGCAAACGGGACATCATTTCAATCATCCCATCAAACTTCTTTTCCATCCTATCATCTCTCTCATCCATGGCCTGCTTATGACTGTTTGACATGTTCTCAACTGCTTTCCTTGTTTCTCTCAAAGCCTCTGAAAAAGTATCTGCTTCTGGCACTAGCGGAAACTGCGACTGCTGTTTTTTGGCCTGACTTCTGGTGTAGTATTTGCAATCACTGTCACTCATCTGACAACTGAATCACTATAGGGCATAGGTTGGCCGAATTATGGCTCTGATACCACTGTAATGAGACGAGCTATTTTTTTTTTTTTTTTTTCAATTACAAATTACAATCAACACTCACTCGTTAAGGTTAGCTCTAAACCAAAACGATGCGGAAAGCAACTCTAACCAGAATGTACACCAGGATCCCGATGTGGGCAAGGTATGAGCATTGGTCAGAGGATCTAAATGCAAATGCGAACTGGAAGGGAACTCTAACCAAGAATGCGTCTAGGACAAACGAGCATATGGTCAGAGGATCAATGCAAGATGAACTGAAGTAACCCTAACCAAGAATGGTGCCGAGTGATGGCGAGCATATGGTCAGAGGTTCCCTATAACTACTAACTGAAAGTAAATAGGCGGCAAGCCAACCTCTTCCACTTATTCAGTGGGAAATACAAGAAATTCAAAGAGAAGAAGTGAGAAGTGCTGACAGTACTACTGTTCAGCTTACAATGAATTAGAGAACCTGCTAGAATCACAAGATTAGAAGCTTTCAACGCTGCAACAATTTTAGTTATCTCTCCAATACTCTCAAGCCCTTTGAATATCAACTTCTCACTCAACTACTGAATTTTCCCAAGTCTGATATGACTGATTTTGACAGAAAATGCACAGACCAGCAACACAACAACTTACTAAAATGCTCACAAATCACTCAAAACTCACCCAAATCACATGAAACTAAATGCATTCAGCTCCTAGCATGATGGCGCCCCCAAAGTGACTGACAAACCAACCCAAAAGACTCCTATTTATTTTGCACGGAAATCAAGGCACTCTAAAAAATGTATGGCCCTCTTAAAAGGGCGATTCAACTAGGAAAAATCAGAATCATCATTAAAAATTCCACAAATTTTCAATAAGGGTCGCCCCAAGTAGAGGAATGGAATAAGCAAACACCCAGAACGATATTTTTTTTATTTTTTGAGATATGAATGAAAACTACCTTCAGCCATACAACATCAGCAACTCCAAAATATGACAAAATACTTAAACATCAACTACCAAATGCAAGAAAACTCAATTACAATGCTAAACAACCCTACTACAATCTAATTCTCAACTTGTTGCTATCTTTCAAGCAAGAAGATGAGCCAAGTGCTAGGAGGTATGCTTTCCTCGAAGCTTGCCTGAAGACATTCCAGCAGCATAATAGTATGGTAGACAAAAGATTCCAAATGAAGAGCAGAGGCTGGCATTTATAGATTTTGAGAGGAGCTTCTAGAACCTTCAAGAAGGCGCCCAATATTCAAATTTGAATTTGCTTTATCTCCCTCCAAAGATGGCGTCCATTTTCCAAGGTAATATTTGACTTTTAATCTTAAAAAAATAACCTTCCTCTCAAATAGGCGCCCCACTTCACCAATAAATAATTTGGCCTTAGGAAAATATAAATTATCTCCTGATGAGATAATCACCCTTGAAGTCCCCCTTTTAAAACAACTTAAAGTTGCAATGCTAAGCCAAGGGGTTATAATATTATAATATTAAAATATAACATTATAATATGAAAATAACTTATCTCTCCAAAAAATGCATCCATAGGCCAAAAATCAAATTACCAGCTGAACTAGTTGAAGACGAGAGCCATCTGCACTGTAGCCAACAGGACCATTGCCAGAAATAGAATTTACTAAAAATAGTAAATTCATGAAGTTACTCAGATCACCAAACAAACTATACCACCGCGAAGCTCTCTGAAAACCCAGAAAGAATCCGCAATCCAAATTCCAAACTTCAATCAACAACCTCCTCAAAAACAGGAAACCCTAATTTCACCATCTGAGTAGCCTACGGGTCTCCGGAATAGGCCAATGGTCAACTGAAGCGATCACATTTGAGAAGGGGACATTACATAAACCCAATTGCACATAGTAGACAATAACATGCATAATAATCATAAAATAAATAAATACTCTTTTTCTTTTCATGCAAATGACTATATGAACATCTTTCATTGTTTCAATATTTTCATGCAAAATGACAGTAAAATATAATTGACATGCAATTACTTTTTACATGCAACTAGATATAAACATGCAAATTGATCCTTAATAATATTTCTCAACTTCATACAATAATTTAAAGTAAGTGTAATATTGTTTCCATTTCATGCAATAATTTAAAGTAAGTGTAATACTGTTTTCATTTCAGGCAATAATGACTAATTTTAATGCCTTGCAGGTTTAACCATAAGAAATCAGTTTGTACAATAGAAAAATACAAAGGTGTTACCTATTTTTCCAATTTAATTCTAAAGATTATTAGAAATGAAATCAATGTTGCAAGATGTGGATATTGAGACTAGTCACCCGTAACAGTACAACACATGGACATATATGAGAAGCTAATTCTTAGGGAGAAAATAAAGAGCCAAGCTAGATTCAACAATTTAAATTACGACAAAGCTGGAAAAGGAAAGCTAAAGCTAAGGAGATCCTTTTCACCTCATTCCAACTAACAAAGAATCCCTATTCAAATACCATAGAGAGCATAAATAAAGAAACTTCTTAATCGTCTAAAAACTCTAGACCCACCTCAAGCGAATGTTTGAAGCTTTACTCAAATACGACACACCACTATGGGATTTGCTTGCAATTGTCACCAAGATATTAGACAACTTACAATTTCTTAGTTTGACCAATTATACCCGTTACAATAAAATGGAATTTTCACCTGAAAAACAAGAGTAGGAATAATTCAGAGGACTTATCAATACTATTAATACAAACCCGACAATAAATCGTGAAACCGAAAACCAGGAAATCTTGGATAAGTAACACTAAAATGTAAAATTTTTCTAACTAAAACAATAAATTTGACAGTTGCAACACACTACCAATTAGACTAATCCTAATGATGGTGACACAATTACAAGAAAATGTTTGAATTAGTCCCTACAAATGAGAATCAATGCAAAAGATATGAACAACCTTACCTCACGATTGTACACTTGAGTTGGAAACCAAAAGTCGCCACTATCAAGTACCACATACCATGCCATCAATGATCCAGATTGTGAACTTTGCTTTTTCTCTTTTGGCTAACGCTACACTTATGTAGTCATGCTCAGTTATATCCCAATAAGATTGGGCTAGAGTTTTAAACTTCAAACATAAATCAACGCAAGTTAAGATTTATTGTAATAGGGGCTGGCTCTAAGTCTTCCAAAATCGCCTATTATTAAACTTTATTTACATCGTCACCCTCATCATACACATTTAGCTTCTTACGTTGCCCTCTTGGTAACATTTGATAAACTGAATATGCTTCTTGAATCTGCTGAAACAAATCACTCAAATTATAAGCATGATCTATGATGTCCAAAAAGCTCTTCCATTGCTGCCAGGAAATCCCAAAAGAAGTTGTCACTGCAAGCTAGTCACTATGTGCTACTTTGAGGATCTCTACTCACTGCTACTCGCCAGTGCTACCCATAGTAAGCTTAGTGCCTGACAAGCAACCTGTGCCCTTGTACAATCTATAGAGCTATGTCTTTCTTAAAGCAACCTTCCCGTATCTTTTATCGACCGTCCCTTGTGTTTTTTAATATTTTTTTTTCTCATGCATCTTTAATTTTTAACTCTTGTCCTCCCCTCCTGTATGTTTTCATGCATTAGTTATATATAAAAAAGAAAAACTCCACTCTAATATTCTTATTTTAGATCTCTTTGTTTTATTCATCGTGCAAGACTTCTAATATATCTTCTTTTATTTATTTATTTTAAACTTATTGAATTTATTTCTTTTGATAATACTTATGCAGATAATTTAAAATTTATTTATTAAGCTTTTTATGCACACTTATATATAATTTATGCAATTTAATTTACAACTATTTATATATTAATAACAATTTAAATTAGTTTTATTTATCATGAAATTAACTTTAAAAACTATTTATACATTTAATAACAATTTTTTTTATATATATAAATAATAATATCTTATTATTAATATATATAAATATAAATCGTGCAATTTATATAACAAATAAAATCTTTTATTCTTCAAATCAATCATTAGTTTTTGAAAACAACATACTCTAAGACATATTTTTACTTCACCAATTAAGTCTATTTCCGCTAACATAATAACTGTAACATAGCCATCTATTAAGTCATAACACAATGGCATATTCAGAGAACACAAAAGCAACGACATAACCAAGATAACATAGTGAAATCATAACATACTTAATGCAAATATGAATGCAACTACATGCGTGTGTGTATGCATCGGGATCCATCATGCTATTCATTGCCAAGTGGCTAGGATACCCCTACCTCAACCATGTTCTCGCCTTCGACAATTACGTGCTCATATTCCTGCACTTAGTCACACTCAGATTGCTATCAATAGGTTAGTCCTCAAAACCATAGTGGAAGCAAATACAAGAATTTAAAGTCATAATCACAACATGATAATTATTTCAATTTCAATTTCAAGCATTTAAAATAACATCTAATTTAAAACACATTTATTCATAATCAATTATTCATAAGATAATCACCTGATAATCTTAACCAATTCTGTTTATTTACTAATTAAATTTATTTAAGAAAAAATGAGATGTGATAGATATAGGTAGTCTTCCATCTGCATTTTTCATGACTGATAATTCTGGCTATTGAACTTCTCGACCTTTAATTTCCCTTCTTCAACCATTGCTCCCACTCAACCGTGAGATTCTCTTGCCAAACTACCAAACACCACCACTCTGATACCAATTGTTGGGATCTCAAGCAGGATTGGAGCAATTTATATAATGAAATAAACAATGCAGATCAGAAATTAAATGGCAGAAGTGAATAAATTTACAGACAACAAGATTTTTAACGTGGTTCACCCTTTGGGGAACTTCAACTGACAATTTTCCTACAACAGACCAAGCCTTTAAATTTGAAGAAAAAACAGTGAATTTGTAATGTCCCCTTCTCATCAGTGATCTGTTCTAACGCTCATCAGCCTATTCCGGAAGCTCGTAGGCTCGTTTGAGGTAAAATTAGGGTTTTCATGTTCAGAGGTTCTATGGCATTTCAGGGAGTTTACTATTTATAGTAAATTCTATTTTTGGCAGTATGCAGTTATCAGTCTTCAGGTCTTCATTTTCAGTTGGAGCATTTAATTCAATTCAAGTCTGACTTCTAAAGGTTTTATTTTGGTGAATAAAGGCATTAATGCTATAATTTGCAGTTGACCCCTTGGCCTAAGAGAACAACTTTAAGTTGTGTTTAAAAGAGGGAATTGGAAGGGGGACGCCTTCATTAGGTGTTTATTATTATTTTTAATAATGTCATAATGCCTTGGGAAAAGTGGACGCCTCTTTTAAGGAGTTATATTTTTAAATAAAGTGAAGTTTATTGGTTTGCAAGAGGGACGCCATCTTGAGAATTAATTGATTTTTGGAAATTGAAAAGACTCTTGTGTCTTTTGGTGTGCCTTCTCGAGAATTTGAAGAGTTTTCTGAGCTTCTATAAAATGAAGGCTTTGCTCTAGCTTTGGTATCCATTATGCTTATCATACTGTTATGCTGTCAAAATGACAAGTGATATTTTGCTTCAAGGATGCTACCTCCTAGCCATTAACCAATTTCGTGTTTGAAATACAACACCTAGTTGGTCTTTTGCTACTTCTCATCCAGACTAGTAGATTGAGCTCGATTGTTGGAGAATTTTTGGAGATTTATCAATTTTGGCATTGCTGATTCATCTACAGCTAAAGGTGATTTTGATTCATAGCTTTATTTTCAGTCTGAATATGATTCTGGGTATTTCATCATTTGATTTGTTGACCTTGGGTGACTCATCATGCCAAGTTTGAGATTTTTTAGTAGAGAATCTGATTTTTAAAGGAAAATCGCCCCTTCAAGGAGGGCCGTACCTTTCTCAAGTTCCTTGGAATTCTTGTTAATTCACAGAGGGTCTTTGTTGCTGTTTCTTCATCCTAGCATGGTCGCCTACCTTCTAGTTGTCCATTGCATTCAATTTCATTCAAAATGGAGGTAATTTGATGAAGTTATGAGCACTTTATGGCGTTTACAGTTTGCTGATTAGAATTCCAGAACTCTGTTTTTTACATTAGATTTATGAGATTTCAGTTTTGGCCTTTAATTTATCATTGGGAAAGTAAAAGAACATTGATAGAATACATTCTTCTCTTCTTGGCTTTATTCCCTATCATTGTAATACTTGTATTTGCAGACTCTTGAATTGTAAGGTTGAGATTTAGTAGTACAAATCCAACCATTGTTATTGGCAATTACTTGTTTAATTTTATATTAATTACCCTTGGATGGTTTACCGCCAGTTTGGATAATGAACATTTTGATATTTCTTTGTACCCACTCTCAAGTGGTGAATCCCCACTCTTAACTGGATGCCCATCGCAGTGGATGAATTAGATAGATGTATCTTCATGGCTGGTTATCCGCCTAATTGTTTCAGTTTTCAATTAATAACTCCGTCATATGTTAGCACCTCGCCCTCAGTGGGATCTTGAGTGCACATTCTTGACGTTGAGTTTGTTTCATTTCAAGTTATTGTTTTTAGTTTCTCCGCCATATGACAACACCTCTCCTTCCTTGGGATTGAGTGTGCATTCTTGGCGTCGAGATCATTCAAACTTGGATTTCAATTTTAGTGCGAACGCTAATTCAATTGGCGAAGTGTTGATTGTGTTGTGAAAATTTCAACGAAAAAATTGGTTAGCATATTTCAGAATCCAACAACTTCAACATTGAAAGGTGCAAACTAAAGGTCAGCGATGCATAAACTCTTCCAATCTGATCTTCCCTTGGCAAAACCATTAAGGATATTATGCCTCACTAAGACCTCCCATAGGTTATAGCTGATTGCTAACTTGGCAATCCACTTTATTGCTAGAATTATTAATTGGAGCCATAAATACCCAGCTTCCTGACCTCCTGGGTTCGACATGTTTTCAATACATATATGATACTTTTTATTTCCCTTCCTGACCACAAGAAGTCCCATACAATTTTGTGCAGTTGGCCAAAGTAGGTATTAGGAAACAATCAACATGAGGCATAATATATATTATACAATTTATACACCATATGGAGAGATACTCCTGACAAACTCGGATCCTACCTTTCAAGGATAGAAGATGTTTTTTCTGCTTACCAATGTTCTCATCACATCCCAATTCCCAACATATTGGGCTTCTAAATTCAATTCTTGGAGTCTGAAATATGATGGTAGATATCCAACTAGCCCATTGAACTATTAATACTCCCAGGCTCAATTATAGGAAACATAGTGGCATATTTCAACAAATTGGAATTCTAATGATTGTTCAGCATTAAATACTTGAACGTTTTTCACTGTTTCACTAAGTAGCCGGTTCGGGTTCGGGTTCGGGTTCGGGTTCGCGGGTTCGGTTCGCCGGTTTGGCAAAATTTTTTGGGGGGTGGGTTCAGTTCGTCTTGGGTTCGTTAGTACAAATTACAAAATATGTAAATATATATATATATATGCAGCCTAGAAGCATGAATTAGGATTAGAATATCACATAACTGATAACATCATATAAACAACAAAACCACCATAAACTTGAATGTCATTTAAAACATGCATGATAAATATTCATTGTTCAAACTTCAAGTTCAATATTACAACACTTTTAAAGTTTTAATCATCCTATGGATTCTCTAGATCATCCATATCAATGTCAACATTGACATTAGATGAAGTAGGAAGACTAGATGAATCACAAGTAGTGCCAATGGCACCATCACTAGCACTACTATTGTGCCCATGCTCCTGTTGGATATCCTCATCCTCATATGCAATATGTTGGGAACTGCAAGCATCCAAGTCAGTATCCTCTGGCACTATATCCCACAACTTCGTCTCCCCTGTCCTTGTAGTTAGGTTGTTTGTGTGAAAGGAGACGCAAGTTGGAATGCACATATACTAAGTTCTCCGCTTTTTTTGACAGCAATTTATTGCGCTTTACTGAGTGGATGAAAGAATATGTGCTCCAATTCCTCTCAGATGCGGATGAACTAGCAACCTATGAAGACAAAGTAAACAATTAAAAATTTATAAATGGAATTATGAAACTTTTAAAACTAAAATATGAAAATTTATTAAACTTGTGATAAAATTTTGATTGCAAGGGGCTGCAAATTTTGGAAGTATTGTCCATGGAAGTACCACCAAGAATGAGCATCCTTTAAGAACCTATCATGGGAGGCATCAACATCTAGATGATTTGAGTGCACAAAATCAGTGAACTCATCTGTGACTACACTTCGCAAATCTCGATCAGGGAAGAGTCTCACAAATGCTGCCTTGTACCCTTCAGCCACTTCTAAATCTCTATATGGAGGAAGCCTTCCTAGTTGTGAAAGAACCTGAGAGCTGTAGTATTTTGGAGTCAATGCAAAGGCAAGAAGGTGTAATGGAGTTGGCATTTTGTTCCATCTTTCTTCAACAATTGTATGCACTTGTTTGAAGAAAGTCTCTTCAGGGTCTTGCTCTCTTGCATTTATGGTGCACTTGATCTTCTCAAGCATTGAGTCTATACCATCATATATTTGTCCAATGCATGGCTTGTCCATGTCAGTATAGCGAATCATACTCAAAATGGGCTCGGTGAAGCTAAGGAGATACTCCACACGATCCCACCATGAGTCATCTAATATCATGCTCCTAATTCTTGTTGCTCTTTCAGTGCTGCTTTGCCTCCATATAGACCAATTGGTGCTAATTACCATGCTAGAAAGTGCTTGCCTAACTTTCACAAGTCGTCTCAAGACGATTGTATTAGAGGCAAAGCGGGTTTCTGCAACCTATTGCAAATTAAAAAAAATAATTAATATTTAAAAATAAACTTTAAAGAAGAATTTAAATTAGATTGAACAATCAAATTATGAAAATCAGAAAATGACAAATGTAAATATTACTTCTCTTACCTTCAATAGCTCCAATTTTGAAAATGTTCTAAAGATCCCTTGAGACAAGTGGTGGTTGGTGACGAACATCTGAATGTCCTCAGCCTCAGTATACAATTGTTTGATCCATTCAATTTTATTCCCAATCTTTTGCAGCATAAGATTGAGTGAATGGACCGCACAAGGTGTCCAAAAGATATGTGAATATCTTTCCTCAACCAACAACCCTGCAGCTCTACAATTCTTTGCGTTGTCCATTACAACTTGAACAACGTTGCGGGCTCCCACTTGCTCAATGGCTGCAATAAGAATATTAGCAATAAATTGCCCATCTTTTACTTGCCCCTCACAATCCACGGCTTTCAAAAACATTGCCCCTTTAGGGGACACCGCTATGACATTGATCAAAGGCCGATTTTTTGAGTCCTTCCAACCATCTGAAACAATGGACACACCTGTCTCAACCCATGAATCTCTTATAGGCTTCAATGCATCTTCAACCAACTCAACCTCCTTTTCCAATAAAGTGCTACGCACCTTCTCATAACCCGGGCCCTTGTACCCTTTTGGAGCTTCATTAACCGCTCTCAACATCTCTTTCCAATATGGAGAACGAACAACATTAAAAGATAGTCCATTGGCATATATGCATCTTGCTACACATTGGTCGGCAAGGGCTCTACTCTCATTTTGAAATGCAACTTCCAAAGGTCCCTTTGCTCTCTTGTTTGCAAAAGGTTGTGCACTTTGAGCTTGAAGATTTGGAATGGCCATAAATGGGTGGTCTTCTACCACAATATTGGGATTGGGATTAGATGGGGGCTGCATTCCCTTTGATTTTTTATTTGACAAAGGGTGATTTCCTTTTTGGGCTTCCCGTTGATCTGCTAGTTCTTGCTCCATAATGTATTTTGCAATTGTCTCAGGTTGAATAGGGGCATCTTTCTTTCCAGGGCAAGGTGAGATGCCTTTTCCACTTATGCCACACAAATGTGCTTTCACCCTATGGTATGAACTAGAATATTGAACATCACACCCACTGCATTTCCAAACATAACCACCACCACCTGGAAGCTGTCTTATCATTTCAACATACTGCCATAGAGGAGAATTTGCACTTGTTTTGAACTTTGGGTTTGGTTTAGCTATGGAGCCGGAGGTAGAACCCATTGACATTGTGATTCCTATGGCAATTTGTTTTGCAAACAACACATTCAAAATTTGAATGAAAACAAAATATAATAATTTTTAAAAAATTAAAACCTAGCTCTTTTGAATCTTGCACAATGTATACATTCATAGAAGAACAGAAAAAAAAAGAAGCAAAACAAAGTTTCTGTTTGTAAAACAAAAAAAAAAGAATGAAAAAATGAGAAAAAAATTAGAAAAACTTACCTCTTTGCAAAAATAATCTTCAACAATCTTTGTGGCAGCCAATGAACACTTGCAAATCTGTAGGAATGGCAATGCAATCGTTTGTAGAAGCTTCAACAATCAATATTCAACTCCTTTTGTCAATCCAACAAGTTAAAATAAGAACTCAGCCTCTTGGAATGAAAATGCTTGTTTGCAAAACAAATGAATGAAAATGAGGTAGTTTAGGTGTTTAATTTGTTTTAGAGGTCACTTTTAGGGTTCCCATGGGCGTGGGTCAAAGTCAAAGTGAAGAAAATAATAAACAAATACAGAAAAAAACGCCTTTTTGCCGCCTAGACGCGTGGGTTCTGCTCGGGTTCGCTTTGGGTTCGCCTGGGTTCTGCTCGAGTTCAGCCGGGTTCTGCTCGGGTTCGCCCGGGTTCTTCACTGGTGAACCAAGGCTCAAATGCAAGGACCTTGGTCGAACCCACAGAGGGACTGGACCAGGACCCGGACCCAGTGCAAACCCGGACCAGGACCGAGCCTAGAACCAGGCAAACCGGCTACACAGCTGTTTCACTAAATCCTGAACATCCCAGCGAGTACTGTATAACATCATCTGGTGGAACAAAAAGGAATGGAATTAAGAGAACTTCTTTTCTAATTGATATTTTCAACTCAAAGGAGTCTGTAAAGTTGCCATTGGTTTCTGCTTGTGTAGAATCATACTGAAATAACACCATGACCATTCTAGTGTATCTTTCCACTAAACCATTCACATTGTAAGCTCAATAGAGGGCATTTCTATCCTGTCGTTCTTTCTCAAAGTCTGCCAATGCAATACATACTTTATGACCAGAAACATTATCCTAATCCATCAATTGTGATTAAATAATTTAGAGTGTATCTTTCTGCTAGAAATCTTCTCTGCTTTTTTCGTAACAATGTTATCTAAGATGGAATAAAATCTGTTGGCCTAAGCTTGAGCTAAAATCTTATGAACATTAAACAGAGTTATAGGCCTCTAATTCTTAAGTTGGTTTTTCTTTCCCTCTCTGGGAATGAATTTTACTACACCTATATTGATTTCTAGGCCTAACATAACAAATTGAATGTCTTCCTTATACATGTGCAGCATTTTCAGAAATTGTACCCAGTAAGTACATCATGCTATTTTGGATACTTTGTGGAAGTTTCTAACTTAAACTTGTATTTGTCTCTGCAGTTGCTGCTCCAAAATTAACATGTCTGACTGGAAAAATTTCTGAAGGGACTGGAATATTTGGCTGCTACTGCAACATGTCTCCTTTCACTTCATCTTGTCATTGCTTTTTAATTTTCTTCATGCACTTAATCATTCTTTGTTTCTTTGTAGTTGGGTCAATATATGGTGGCCTCTTGGCTTGTGTTAGAGTAACAACCATTGTGGTTTCTTCTAATTTGACTAAGCTCACATTGAGACCTGTTGCTTTATTATGGTCACTCAGTCATCCCATTGGCAGTTCAACATGGAACTAATGTTTGCTGGTCAGGAAAATCATTTGCAAGTGTTCCTGCTTCTAAAATTTGGTTAGTGTATTACAAGTAATCTTGCTGCATCGTATTGATTTCTGCTCCCAACGTTGATAGTTTTGGTGTTGGGGATTTTTATAGCCATCATGTGGAATCCTTGGACATGTTGAAACGTGTCAGCAAGACATAAGCTTCTTTTCTTAACTTCAACTTAAATGGGCAATCCTTCAAAGCACTCCCTGAAACTTGACAAATTTTACAGCATATATTGATCGACAAGCTTGCTCAGGTGCCACCCTCTGTTCTAAATTTGGTTCGCTGGACCTTCTTTTGTCTTTCTTAGTGTCTATTTTCCACTCATTCAATATCTGCTTTAGTCTTTTCATTTCACTTCACTGGATGTCGGTTATTCTCATTGTTCTTTGTTAGATTCACTAATACCTGGGATCTTGCACTCATTGTCCTTGCTTTCTAGATTCATGCCTCTTGTTTAAGCTAGTTTAAGCTAAGTTACCGGGTTCTTCACATACCAGCCAAAATACGTATGGGTTCGGTCCTTCTGGGGGTTCACCATTTGCTACTTGGGTTCTCTGTGGGTCCTTCTGAATACTTATGGGTTCGGGTTTGGGTTTGGTCCTTCTGGGGGTTCACCATTTGCTAACTGAGTTCTCTGTGGGTCCTTCTTCTGAATACGTATGGGTTCGGGTTTGGGTTCGGTCCTTCTGGGGGTTCACCATTTGCTACCTGGGTTCTCTGTGGGTCCTTCTGTGAAGGACCCACAGAGAACCCAGGTAGCAAATGGTGAACCCTGGTCGAACCCACGTCGTCCAACCCAGAATAAGGAAAAAACTCAATTTAAAAACATAAAATAAAACTCTAAAAAGTGCCCAAAATGCCTTATATTGTCTTGGCCGACCAAATGAGGCTCATTTTGCATACTGAAAAGAGCAAAAAACACCATTTTTTTGCCTCCAAGCTGAAATAGTTGATTTTTGCGAGTTTTCTCTTTTTTTTCGAAGGTGAGATCGTGAGAGCTATGAAGGAGTTCAACTAATAGAATCAAGAGAGGAATAGGTGCACTAAGAAGATCAAGCAATCAAAGGTGAGTGAATCTATCCTCTTTTTTTTGAAGATTTTTCAAGTTTTTTTCAAAAAAATTCAAGTTTTTTTTTGTTTTTCTAGTAAGGTTTGAATTAACATTTTATGCAAATAAAGGGGTTATAATGCCTATTTTTTCTAAAAAAAATTACTTGTTTTTAGTTATTTTAGGTTTATAACTTAATAAAGAATGGCCAATAGTTTTGCTTCAGTTGGCATAGGTGCAGAGAGTCAATTTAAATATGATCCAGGCTCACCTCTTTGGTGACATACGACAATGATTCAACAACTTCCCGGTGGTGGGGGTTATGTTTGGTATTGCAGCCAATGTGGAATTACATATAGGAGCTCATACTTTTGAGTGAAAGCCCATTTATGTGCTATTGGTAATCAAGGAATAAAAGTTTGCCCTGGGCCAAATAAAAAAGGATTGACAAAGGATCAAATAATGGGTTATATTAAAGAACAAGAGGATACTGACAATGCATTCAAAAAATCAAAGGCTATAGACCATCCTCTTATGAAGAAAGGTAAAAATAAAAGTAAAAGCTCGCAAAGACTTAGTGGCTTATCGAAACTGGCTGGCCCACATCCTTTCATGGAAATGGCACAATCTTCTGAAGGAGAAAATATTTTGGTGACACAAAAAAGAGGCCCATTGGAGAGAGCCTTCAAAAATAAAGCAAGGGAGTTGGCAGATGAGAGCATTGCACATTGCATTTATGGCAATGGGCTTCCTTCCAACATTGTTAGATCACCTTATTGGTGGAAAATGGTGAAAGCCATTTCTAAGACAACTGATTATGTTAGTCCTGGGTATGAAAAGGTGCGAACCACCTTATTGGCGAAGGAGAAATCTTCAGTAGAGGCAGCTTTGAGAGTAATCAAGGATACATGGGTCAAATCAGGTGTGTCCATCATTTTTGATGGATGGGAAGGATTGTAAAAATAGACCATTGATCAATGTTATAGCAGTGTCCCCTAAAGGGGCGATGTTTTTGAAGGTAGTTGATTGTGAAGGGAAAATAAAAGATGCAAGTTTTATTGCCAATATCCTCATAGAATCCATTGAAATGGTGGGGCCTAAAAATGGTATCCAAGTCATAACGGATAATGCTAAAAATTGTAGGGCAGCTGGGGCTATAGTGGAGGCTAGATATTGTCATGTCCCCTTCTAGTTGACATCTCTCCGAGCACAGGATTAGCCTATTATGCGACCCTCGTACGCTGATAGATTGGATAGAGGGTCATGTTGGAGCTTGGCTCAGCTTCAGTTGGCAGTATTTGATCAGTTGGCTTTCGTTCGGGCTCATTCAGACACTTCTAGCCTGAGTTGCTATTTTTAGCAGTATTCAGCACTCAGCATGGGACCCCTGCTATTTTTAGCAGTATGGATTTGTTAGCATTCAGAATCACTTCTTTATTCGTCAGCTTCAGACGGCTCGTGCATCGGATGAATAATGAGAGAGATATTAATATTTAATTGAATTAATTAAATATTAATTAATTGGAGTTTATAATATAAAGTTATAATATTTTATTATAACTTAAGTGATTTCAGTGAAGGGGTCGCCCATCATCAGAAAGGGGCCATTTTGTTGATTATATTTTATTATTAAAATTTGGCTGGAGACTATTGAAAAATTAATCAAGAGAGTTCGACTTATTTTAATGATTCCCTATTTTTAAGGAAATCGCACTTTTCAAGAGATATATGGTTTTGCATTGGAATTCGAGCCTATTATGTCATTTTGTGAATTGAAAATTGATCAAGTCTTGAGCAGAGCACAGAAGCCTAGGGTTTTAGTCTTGAAGCATTGGGGAACGAGCCATCTCCAGTGAGCGATTCAGAGGGTGTGAAATATCATCCGATTTATTGCCAGGCAGAGGGATTTCTTCACTCAGAAGGAATTACAGAGCATTCACAGAGGTTTCAAACTTCAGGGGTTTAGCTAGTAAATCATTTACAGAGGAATTATCCATTGAGGCGTATATTTCAAGAAGATCTGGAGAGTCATAAGGAGGCCGTACGATTTACATTTATTGCTGCTGTCAGCCGTACTATTCTGTACCTGGCCGTACTTTTCCAAAAGAGAGGCGTACTTTCTTCCAGAGGCAAATCGCCTACATTTGGTTCAGTCTGTCATTGCCAGCTGGGGTGCCTACATTCCTGGCACTGTTCTGGATCAACAGGGGGGAAAAATAAGTATTTATTGCAGCCGTACCTTATTGCAGCAAATCAGGTTTTCTCATAAAAAAATCATTGCCTTTTAATTTGCATGTAATAGGATCTTCATTGTAATCGTCTCAGAAGACAAATAAATAGACTGGCATCAGTATTTGTATTAGATCCTGTTATTTCCGAAGTTAAATATTTTTATAGAATTTATTTTCAATTTCTTGCAAAATCGCACCATTGCATTTATGCTCAAAAATCACAAAAAAACCAAAAACTTCAAAAACAAACAAAAAATCAGTCAGATTCAGAAAACGGGGAAACTAGGGTTTCTACAGATATGGTCACATTTTTTGGACACCATGTGCAATCCACTCACTCAATTTGATAATGTTTAAGAGTGACTAATCATCATATGTCATGTAATGTTCCCCCTTATTTTTTTCCCAATTTAAACACAATAAACCAGCATCAAACCACTGATTAGCGTTATCTCCAAATCAAACCAGCTTGAAAGTAACCTTCACCAAGAATGTACACCAAGATCCCAATGCAGACGAGGTGTTAGCATATGGTGTTGGGGGTCGTTAGCAATAAACTGAATTGAAAGTACATTCATCTGCTAACAACAGGCATCCACAAGGCAGTGGGAATACTCCACTTATTTAGTGGGTGAGATGATTACAAATATTAAGGCAGCAAGTCAGCCATGAAATCCACTCTCCACTTATACAGTGGGGGGAATAGAGTCCTCACTACCACTTATTTTCATGGGGGGAAACTAACAATCAATGAAAGATAATTATTTAAACTCAACCACTCAATCGTGGGAGTGTATACAAACATAAATTGCAGCAATAGTAAATAACAGCCGTTAGTACTACTAACTAGTTTTACAATGAATGAAATCAGCTGCAAAACTTATTAGAAAGAAGGCCAAATATAATCAATGAATTAAGGATACTATCCTTAACTTTTTACAATGTAAACAATCAGATTTTAGCCTCATAAACTCAGAAAACTAGAATGAACTAAGTTTGATTAGAAACAGGAAATCACAAAAATCAGACCAGCAACATCATAACTCACTAAAATGGACGTAACTTCACTAAAATAGCTCGGAATGCTCCCAACCACAATCGAATGACAGCTAGGAGCTAGGCGTCCAACCTCCAAGAAGAATTCGAACCAAAAACAACAACCACAAAATGACACGAATTCCAATGCAGCTAGGAAGAATGGTACGGCCTCTAGGAAGGGTCGACCTTCTCCCAAAAATCAGAAACTTAACAAAAAACTCTGAAAACTCTCCCAAAGGGTCGCCCTTCACAAAGAAACAACATGAGCGAATACCTAGAATGAATTAAAATTCGTTGGTGAAGCTATGAATAGAAACTCGCTTCAGCCATGATGAACCAGCAACTCAAAAACATGCTATACATCAGCAACCTGTCCGAAAACATCAGAATTGAAGCTCTATCCGCACCTCTGTGTGAAGTACAGTCTCATATCTCCACCTAGGAAGCCATAGTTTTAGGCCCGAAGGATGGATTGATTTGCTAAGCTCCCCCTAGGCCAGGTTCTGGATTCAGTCTAGCAGCATAACTTTACTTTCAAAATCATATTATAATCAACTCTCCTAAAAGCATCAATATATAAGCTTCAGTTGGGTGACTGAAGTAACTTGTAACTCACAGCAAGAAACTCTTCAAATTCCTCAAAGGACGACCACCTCAAAGCATTTTAAAAATATTTAAAACTCTTCATTAACACCTCAAGTCATCCCACTTTGTTGGAGAACAATTAAACGTTAATAAATATTAATGAACTTAAATGACGTGTCCCCCTTCATGACCCCATTTTTAAAACTACTTAAAGTTCATTGACTAGACAAGGGGTACAATTGCAAAACATAAAATTGACTAAGTCTGAAACTTAGTTCAAGGAGGTAGCCAAGTGCAATGCCCAAATTGCAACTAATGAACTGCTAAAAATAGCAAACTGACGTTTGCCAAGCTGAACCAAGTTGATGATGATGGCTCTGCCATAAATGGACTTACTAAAAATAGCAAATGCCAAAAATAGTAAGTTAACTTCAAATCCATCAGAAAGCCAAATTGATCAACCCAACTGAACTACAAATGATTGAACTGCTATTAGAAAGATATTGCTAAAAGATAGACTTACCAAAAATAGCAAACTGCTATAAATAGTAAGTTTGCACAACTTCCTCTGAACACCTAACAGTATCATGACTTACTATAAATAGTAAGTGTTTTCAAATATCATTTGAACACAAACCGGACAACCATCATGACTTACTATAAATAGTAAGTGCCCATAAAAGTTGTCATATTTAGATGCATGTCACACCACCTTGGAGGTCTCTGAAAACCCAGAAAAACCCACAAACCTTTTTTGCATGCAAAGTATTAGTCAAAATTGCATGTCATTATCTTAACATGCATGTTACCTCATCCTGAGGCTCTCCAAAAACCCAGAAAGCTCCACCAGACATGCATCAAAAGATCACACATGCAAACCTTCAAAATTGCATCTGAAAGTGGAAACCCTAATTTCCAATTCTGTTTAGCCTACGAGTTTCCGGAAATAGGCTAAATCCTCAAGAAGAGTGTAGGGTTAAAATGGGGACATTACATGTCACTAGCCATCTTCAAGACCTTCTCCAAGTTGGAGTTGTTGAAAGTAATTTAAATTTGATTTTTAAATATAATTTTTTATTTTTTTATTTTAATTTTTCGTTGCTGATTTGTGACATGCATTTTCTTACCATGTCAAGTTGCCAAAACTCGATTTGCATCTCACACAATCGTCTTAAGACGACTTGTGAAGGTGCAAGAGGCCTTGAGTTCTATGGTCATCAACAACTTGTGGAGTTATGGAAGCAATCAAGCACAAAAAGAGCCCAAAAAGTGAAAGCAATGATCTTAGATGATGAGTGGTGGCTTCGTGTGGAATGTTATAAATTTCATTGAGCCTATTATGAGCATGATTAGGTATGCTGATATTGATTGCCCATGTTTGGGTGAAATTTATGATGGCATGGATTCCATGGTGGAGAAAATAAGAGCAGTAATAGATGCCAAGGAACATGATCCAACGGAAACATTTTTCAAAACTATGCAAAAGATTATTGTTGACCGTTGGAACAAGATGACCACCCCTTTACATCTCTTAGCATTTGCTTTGTCACCAAAGTATTATAACAAAGAGATACTTTCATTGCCGAGGAGGGTGGCACCATATAGGAATGCAGAGGTTGCTGCTGGCTATAAGGCTGCATTTAGAAAGATATTTGTAGATGAAGAAATCCAAAGCATTGTCATGAGTGAGTTTAGCCAATTCATATCTGCAAAAAATCATGATGTTTCCGCTCATCTAGACAAATATAGGAAAAATGCTGATGATTGGTGGTATCTACATGGTCAAGGCTCCATTTACTTGCAGCCTCTTGCAATTAAAATACTCTCCCAAGTATGTATCTTTTTATTTATTTATTTTTTCTTTTTTCATTCAATGCTATTATGCTATATATTATGATTATTATCAACAAGTAAAATTAAATACTAATTACTAAATGTTGTATGCATACTCAACATGTTGCAAGTTCTTCTTCAACTGAGCGGAATTGGAGTACATACTCCATCCACTTGGTCAAGCGCAATTGTTTGGGTGCAAAAAAAGTAGAGGATTTGGTCTATGTACACTCCAACCTTTGTCTCTTATCACATAAGAAACCTGAATACAATGAGGGTGTGACAAAAAATTGGTATCTCGCCCCTGAGTGTGCTGATTTAGATGCTACAGTTGCACAACTTTCCTTGGCTTCTATAGATGACAATGAGGCAATTGATGCACCTAGTGGGAGTGGCAATCCAATTGATAGTTTTGGTGGTGGAATTTTTATAGCCATCACATGGCATCCTTGGACATATTGCAATTCATCAACATGACATAAGACTCTTTTTCTAACTTAAACTTAAGCGGGCGATCCTTGAAAGCATTCCCTGAAACTTGACAAATTTTTCAACGATTCATCAAGAAGTTTGCTCAGGTGCCACCCGCTGTTCTACATTTGGTTTGCAAGATCTCCTTTTTGTCTTTCTTAGTGTCTATTTACCACTAATTCGATATCTGCTTTAGCCTTTTCATATCACTTCACTGGATGTTGGTTATTCTCATTGTTCTTTGTCAAATTCACTAATACCTAGGATCTTGAACTTGTTTGTCCTTGCTTTCTAGATTCATGTCTCTTTTTTAAACCCCTTGATAGGTCAGATGCACTACTTTCATTTTGTTTCTTTACTTTAAATAAACTGCTATATGAACTCATCTTTTTGAGCCCATATATTGAGGTCTTCAACATGTGTGTCATATTTTTCATGTCTGGTTATAGATTTAGACTATATATGAATGACCATGTTTTGCATTATAGATTTCTCTAGCATTTCATTAACATCTTGTAGCAATATAAGTTCTTTCCCAAATGGATTAAAATTCCTTCTGTGTTTTTGAAATGATTTATACCAAATTGCTTGCACTTGTCTATTTCTATGCCTATATAGTTTGCTGGAAGTAATTTTCACCAATGCACCTTTTCTGTTTTGTCATTCATTTTTCAGATGGTCTTGCATATCTTGCAAGGCATCATGGTGTCTTGATTTCTTTTCCTGTTTAATTTTTGTTATTTTTGTCTATCAAAGGGTGTTGGATTTTCTGTTCTTTTATGTACATGCTGAATCACATGTACATTGCCTATTCCAGTACTCCTGCATTTAACATTTGTTGATCTCTGAGATCGATAGAGACAGAATGTTTGGATGTGGGAAGATCTCCATTATGTAAACTATTAAGGTACAGTATCTACAATAAATGTAGGTGCACCATGTGAGTGCCTAATAGAGCTTTGTCAAGCATCAAAACTGAATGTTCATAGGGTAGGAAAAATTATCAAGCCTCTGTCCATCCTTTTGTACTTCTTCTCATGGAATATTTGTCTTTGTTAATCAAATGATGGAAAGTCTTAAAAAAGGAACAAGCATCCACATATAATGCAAGCGGATTTTGAGCTGATCATGGAACTTGTGGAGGGTAATGTTGTGACCTAATTCACACCTCGCCCCATTGCAAATGGGGACCCTTGTTGTTTACTTTTGTCGTTGCGTCTTGGTTTTGCCTGGTCTCCGTTTGGGGTTTTGAGTCTGAATATTTTGAATGGTCACCCGAATCAAGCAAATGAGTTTTAGCCTGTATCATTGTGCAAACATCGCCATCATGCTTAGGAGGCCTGGGAGATGAAGATCGACTGTCATTTTGGTCAATTCCGACACCTCCCAGTTTTTAGGGTTTTTCACCCCGGGCCCCCTATTTTTTAGGACCTACTTTTTTGGCACTTTTGGGCAATTCTGAGATCCCTATTTTTTAGGGTCTATTTTTGGAAAGTTGCTATTTTTGGAAAATTTCTATATTTAGAAAGTTTCTATTTTTGGGAAGGGCTCGAGTTTCAAAAATCCACTCAGAAGTTCGAAAAGATCAACGGAACTCTTAGAAAATGGATTTGAATTTTTTTTGAAATCATGGTGAAATTCTGGAAAATCACAGAAAAAGTTAAAAAAAAATCTGGAAAAATCTTTCAAAAATCACAGATTCATGGTGAAATTCTGGAAAATGTCAGAAATCTGAAAAAATCAGTCTAGAGATCACTGGAAATAGTGAAAAATCTGGAAGTTCATTAAGAAATCTGAAGGGATCATGGATAAAATCTGAGTAATCATGGTGAATTCGCCTAAGTTTGGATTCATGGAGTTCAACCAGCATCGAGAAAGGCAGAAGTTAGTGTCAAAAAGCTTCAGCCAAACAATGAAAATGGCTTGAGATGGTGCAAAGTCTGCCCAAGCAAGCAGGTTTAAATGGCTCCAATACTTGCCAAGTCCGCCCTCAACAAGAAAGTCATGGCATGAGATAAGGTGAAGTCCGCCTTGAGATAAATGAGCAATGGCGAGCCATAGGCTGAAGTCCGCTTAGAAGTGGCAAGGGAATCAATGAAGTCCACCCTCCAATGGCAAGCCATGAGATGAAGTCCGCCCAGGTTCAAGTGTCCAATGGCAAGACCATGAAGGAAGTCCGCCCCTATCTAAATGCAAATGGCAAGAACATGCACCAAGCCCGCCATAAACCAAGTGAAGAAATGGCAAGCAAAAGGAGAATGTCCGCCCTTGGACAAAGCACTAGATGGCTAGACAAGTGAAGCAAGTCCGCCCCAAGTCAAGAGATTGAAATGGCTAGCCAAAAGCCAAAGTCCGCCCTCCAATGGCAAGCCAAGTAATGAAGTCCGCCCCATGTCTAAATATTAAATGGCAACAAAGTGGGTAAAGTCTGCCCTCCAAAGCAATGAAGAATGGCATGAATGTAAAGAAAGTCCGCCCCAAAGTGGCTTGAAGAGTAATGAAGTCCGCCTTGAAGAAAGATTAAGTGGCCTAAGCAACTAGCAAGTCCGCCATACTTAGAGGGGTGAGGAAAATTCAAAAGTTTTTGCCTAAGTATGAATCTTGAAAAATAAAAAAAAATGTATGTTTGGCCTTGAAAATTTCGCCATACCTAGAAGAGATAGAAATATTTCTTCTAAGTCTAAAACATTTTGCCAAACGACTTAGGAAGATGTGAAGAAAATTTCGCTTGTGACTTAGGATGGCAAGAAAATATGGCCAACGAAAGAGGGTAATGGCAAAATAATTTAAAGGATTTATGGCCAAATAAAATTGGACATGGCGAAATAAATTTTGAAAAAAGAAAGAAATTCATGGCCAAATAAATTGGACGATAGAAATTATGGCAAGAAAATTGGAGAAAATGAAAATTCGCCTAAGGCATTGGCAAGAAAAAATTTCGAAAATCAAAATTGCCTTAGACAAAAATAATTCGCCATAAAACGAATGGGTTGGAAATAACACATAAAATAATTATTTTTATTATTTTAATTATTCATTTTCCAACGCCCCAAAAGGATAAACTTGAAAAAATTCGAAATTAGAAAAAAGAACAAAAGAGCTTTATTGAACTGGCGTTGAAATTGGAAACTTTCCTGGACACGATCGTTGAAGATAAAACTTGCCACTCAGAAGCGAAGTAAAAGCTGAGTGAAAGACAAGTTAAAGCTCGATTTGAAGGAAACAATGAAGTTTGCTAAAAGGATCGATTTTCTCACCTCTATAATTGATTTCACTTCTCATTTTCACAATCATTCAATTTTCGAAGAAAGTGTGAGAAGAAATTTTTCTAAGGCAAGAGAAGTGAGAAAGGTCTGAAGCAAAGTGAAAGAAGCAAATTTTTACCAGCTTGCATTGTGATCGTGATTATTTTGTCCAGAAGAGCCAGGCAAATTTACGTTGTCCACTTCATTTTGGCATGAAACTTCATCGTTTATTTTCTTTCCAGCTTGATTTTTCACGAAGTCTGATTTGACAACTAGCTGGAATATCTTTCAAACTGATTTAAATTTCGAACTCTAATTATTCTCTTTGCTTTTTCTTGCAGATTTGTTTTCGAGACGATAAAGATGAAGTTTGCCAGCAAGGGTGTGCAGCCACAGTCAAAAATCAAATCCAAGTGGGAGCATGTTGTGGACACCGATCTTGGCCACATTGACCTCGAGGACTTCAGGAAAAGAATGTACGGGAGCGATGGACGTCTGCCTACGCCAGTTGCGATGAGAATGATGCGCAATGGAATTGTTCACGCAGCTGCATTTCCACCGGCAAAAGAGTGTCCGAAACTTATGGTAGAATGTGCGTTGCACTATAATGCACGAGAAAGGCAAATAGAAGCTCCTGATGGAAGAGTTCTCGCATACCTGTCCGAGCCAGCAATCCAAGAAACTTTCGGAATTCCAGTCTACAATCGAACGTCTTACCACACCAAGGAAGATGCACTCAAGCTTTACCAAAACCAGCAGGACCTCTGTGCATCAAACATAAACAAAACCTGGTTACTAAAGCCTAAGCCTACTGCAGGAAAGATGCCAAAGAAATTGGTTAGAATGCATTTCAAAGAGGAATATGGCGACATCGTCTTGCTACTAAACAGGATAGTAGGCAATCCCCATGGTGCACCTTTCGAAAACTGGATGTACTATTTTATTGATGAAATAATCACTGGAGTCAAGATGTTCAATTGGTCCAGAATGATTAGTGATAGCCTCCACGAGCAGTTGGTCAACTTGGAGGAGACCAAGACCTTTCACATGAGCTCGTACATCATATATTCGCTTGCAAGATATTACAAGTATTCTGGCTTGACCTACAAGGGTGTGGTCGGCAATGGCGAAGGGCAGCTCAAGGCCTATGATTGTTATCCGCAACTGCAACTGAAAGAGAAGTCACATTTCCGACGAGCTCATGACGCCTTTCTGATGTACATCACTCGGCTTCTCCAAGGCGGGACACATCAAAGACTCTCACATGAGGCCAAGAGCCTAATCAGTCGGTATGGATTCTGGTTCATTCAGTATCCTAAGTTCACTTACATCAGGATCCAAGGATTCTCAGGAAATCCTTATAGACTACCCATCTATCCAACCAACAAAATGGTTTTGCTAGAAGTGCTGAGGCAATTGGAGGCATATCAAAATATTCAAAGGCCAAAACAGAAAGCGGTTGTCACCTTTCCTTTTTTCATTGGCAATATGGAGGAGTCGTGTCCAACGGCACAAGCAGCAGAGGTTGCTCGACTGGAGATACAACAATATCCATTCATATCATACAAATCCAGGAACAACTTTGATCCACTCCATCACATCAGAATTGTGGACGGAGAGAGGTACAAGCATCGGGTTGACTTGGAAGACTTCTGGGCTAATGCAGCAGATGAATATGACGTGAGGAGGAGGTTGTGGTCAAGATTGCCACTAAGCATGATAAGGGCAACAGAGCTCATCAAAATACCTGATCAACTACAAGATGACGGAATATACGTGCAGCCAGGCTTCAATGAGAACGAGCCACTCCCCCCTATGAGATGGTTTGAGCCTGAGATGAGTGACCTGGCAACCTTCATGCGGCTTGTTTTCAAGTATTCTCAATGGTGGATAGATCGGCAGGTAGAAATTCTAAGGCAAAGAAATGTGCAATTCACGTATGAATTGATGGGCGATACAGAGTCCTGTTCTTCAAACGCCGGTGCATCTCGTGGAGACGGGCCAACAGATGCCGCCAACGCGAGAAAGAGGAAAGAAGTTGGCAAATCTGCAAAACAAGACAAGGATAAAATGATAGATGAAGGGCCTTCTCGAAAAAAGCACAAGTCTAGACCTCTTCAGTCGGTCACTTCCAAAAATATAGAAGAAATACTTGCCATGGATAAAGAGTATTTCGAAAATGCTAGGATCCCTTCTCCAGTCAGAAATATGGAGCCAATGCAAGTAGAAGATGATGCTCAACCTTCTCCAGCAAGCACAAAAATCCTAGAATCAGATAATGATACAGATATTATGGATGAAGAATTCGAGGAAGGAATGATTTCCGCCCTCAAAGGAATCCAAGAGGACCCATCCGTCCAAGAAATTCATGTTATGCTAGAAATCCAATTGGTGCAAGAAGCTCAAGATATGCAAGAGATTCAAAGCGTACCGGAAATTCAAGATGTCCACGAGGATCAAAATATTTAGGATATACAGGATGTCCAAGATCAATTGGAGGACGAAATTGAGCAGCCAACCATCCCAGAGTGGCTAAAAGAAAGATTGAAAAGAAAGGCGCTAGTAGAGGTTCTTGAGGAGGATGATGCCACAGATTTTCTGGCAAGACTAGAGCAAACTGCCCCGAGGAAGAAAGCCAAGAAATTTTCCACCATCCAAAGGGATGAGGCAGGCAATCGTACAGTGCAAGTTGCAATACCTACAGCCGACAAATTCCAAGATGAGATTGCCCCTGATGAATATGCCATCACGACCATTGACATGGGTCCAACAACAAAAGGGCAAGAGGTCGAGGACTTGGACAATTTCGTTGCCACCATCAAGTCCAGACTGGAAAAGGAAGTGGCAAAGAAAAAATAATACAAAAAAGAGATTGAGCGCCTAAAAGATTACATCCAGCACTTGACCAAGCCACTAAATGAAGGTGACCAAGCAGCGCCTCTACCTCCAAATTCTTCACAAGAACCAGTCGGAAATTTTGAAGATGAGCTGACTACAGCAAAAGAGGCTAAGGACTGGATGGATGAAAGGAAAAAAGAGGCTATGGAATTTGCAGAAAAGTTGGCACATGTAAACGAGCAGGCTTCCTTTATGCTATCACGAGTTGTAGACCTGGCGGAATCATGGAGTGGTCTCAAAGATATTCAAAATAGAATTATCCCATGTATTCGAGAATTGAAGGGCATCTCGAAGCAAAGGTTGATTGAGGACAAGGTTATTGAAGCTGGAGTGGCATATGATTTCAACGGATGGTATTATGCCCTGATTTCAAGAAGAGGAGTCCTGGAAAAGGTAAAGTAGTATGGTGCCAGAGTCGAAGAACAAGCAAAAGAAATTCAGAGTAAAATTTATGAAATGGCTGCAGATATGCTCGACAAAGATGCTGTCCGAAAGAAACACTTGCGGCCAAAGAATTTAAAAGAACAAGTGCAGAGAATTTTCTCCACCATCGGGCCAATCATGAAAGAAAACTTCACCAAAGTATTCAACTTCATGGCCGTCAGGAATTCTTTCTTGCTGCAGGAACCAAAATGGGCGACCACTTTTGCAGAGTGTGCCGAGAGCTTGGACTTGCTGGAGTACAATGTCAACGTGCTGCCAGACATTGCCATGGAAGAGGTCTGCTTGATCGTGTCCAGATTCGCCGAACGTGATGCCGCACAAGTGGATAAGGATGCCGCTCCAGATGTCTGAAGTTCTCTCTAGTTAACTGGTTGAGGTTTTGGAAACCCTAATTAGGGTTTAGTCATGTTTAATCTGGGCCGTTGATCCTAAATCAATCTCGGCCATTCATTGTAATTCAGAAATACTATATAAACCTCCCCCCCCCTCACTCTCTCATATTCATTAGAAGATTAGATCAGAAGGAGAAGAATTAGAATTCATTAGAAGGCATTAGAAGTTAGAGCAGATTCAAGAGAATTAGATTGTAGAAAATAAGAGAGAGTTTTATGAGATTGTTGTGAAAACACTACTTTGATAATAAAGTTCAAATGCATGAGGTGCCTTGAATCCTTGATTGTCAAATGGTTGCATGGTCGCATATTTTCTTTCTCACTTAGTAAATTTGAATTAGAATGTATGTTAGAAGAATGACGGATTGATAACGGAGACTAGTGAAACCCAGCTCATACTTTCTTTGAGTGGATGTTTTTCACTCAATGTGTAAAGTTAGACTGAGCTTTATCGTGGATGCTTAACTTCTATTTGGATAATTATTGTTCGATTTGATGGTAGTTATTCATTACGTGAAAATCATAAGCACATTCCCAGAAGATTGCACTTACTTTGTGTAGTTGTCGTTTAACGTGGTGAAGCAGGGTATTGTTTATTTGGTTTCATTTAATCTTCGTCGTCTCTTGATTTCTTAGGAGTAGCATAGGATCTCTAAAAACCCTTAACTCTTTTTCACTTTTTTTATAAAGTCAGAAAATCCAAAATGATACTGCACCTATGTTTCCGCTTTTCCGAGTAACTTGCAAAAGTAAATCTCAATTGTGCCCCCAGCAAATCACATCAATACCACAGAGCTTATCCGCATTCATCTTAAACATTGGAATTACCATATGATCTTACTTGCAATCTTAGCATACAAGGTAATTTTTCAAGAGAGAATAGAGCGTCTGTAACACTTTGTTCTAAAATGTTTGTTGTGTCATAAAACACGCATCAACAGGTAATTGACTTTAGAGCATGCTTAAATTTTGTATACTAGAGCATACATAAATTGATGTGTCTGTTAAAGCTGAGGTTTTATTGGAAACTATTGGTAGAAAGAAGGTTTAGTGATCTGTTGGTGTTTGCTCATACAAGATAGATTCTGGGTTGCCTGTTGAATTCGGTCCTTGATAAATTTGATATACTCTTAACAAAAATTTAGTTAATTGTTTAGAATGTGGAAACAGAGCTGCTCCTTGTGAACTGACTGAGTTCATGTAAATACTAATTACTGAACAGTGACATCTTGATTCCGTGCGGAAACTTCATTTATTGTATCTATGAAGAAGGGAAAAAAGCATATGCTTTTTGGAGTATTGTTGTTTGTTTGTTTCACATGTTAGTAGATGCTTTTGACAATACAATTTTGTTTGCATTTAAGAAATGATCATAAGAAACAATGCAAGTTGGTTTTCCTAGTTATGAAAGCATGATTATAAATGATGTGATTTTCTTCCTTTCTTTGACAGGCAAAATACTTGCAAGAATTTGGCCTTAGCAATACAGATCTGGGAAGGTTAATATCAATAAGGCCTCGTCTGCTTGCCTGTAATATTGAGGAAGGATGGAAACCTCTTGTCAAGTATTTGTACTATCTAGGCGTTCAGCGATCTGGAATGAGGAGATTACTTGTAAAAGAACCATCCATTTTCTGCCTTAATCTCACAGAAAATCTTGCTCCCAAGGTATTGGTTTTGAGGTCATCTGAGTTTGGCAGTTGTTTTTAGACTTTGGGCTATCAGTATCATGCATTCCCAATAAATAGTTCTAGTAGCAATTTTGGGGCTGAAATGCAAGTTGTATTTTTTGAATGGAAATATGTGTAAATAGTCATGCAAAGAAATGCTAGTGTTTATGGTTCATGCTTTCTGAATGGTCATAAGCTTTAAACTCTAGCAAAGAGAATCATGTGATCATATGTTTTATACACATTTTGATATAGAGTTTTAGATGTAAGAATGCAACCACATATGAATATATAGTGACGGATGGAATTTGACAGTTTTGGTTATCTTACCATTTTTGAAGGTGCGATTTTTGCGTGCAATTGGAGTTAATGATGAAGCTATTGGGGAAGTTCTGGTTAAATTTCCAAAACTATTAACATACAGTCTCTATAAGAAAACTCGACCAGTGGTTAGTGCTTATCTTCCTTTCCTATTTCTGTTGAGCCATCCTTTGATGTTTGAAAGTACGGATTTTTTCATGACTAAATTCTAAAGTGCATTAAATTTGTACCAGGTTTGATAGTAGATTCCTCATATTCAGGTCATCAGATGTTGCATTGTTGATATTTTTATTTCTACTAATGTGTCCGCAATGGCATCAAAGTGTGTTGTCAGATATTTTTATTGTATAGCAGATGTAATTGGATGTTTCTTCAATTGTTTTTCCCCATCTGAAATTGCATTCTTTTTGGGATCACCTTGTTACACATGCACTGGACTTTATTTGAACCATGCTGGGTTTATTGTCATGATAGGAATGCTGTAGGTTTAGGTAAAAAGTTCACTAACAGGATTATTCAGTGCTAAAATCTCAGATCCATAATAGTCTTTTCTCCTTCCCAAACAACTTAGTTTTGGTGGAAGCCAGCTCTTTAGCAAAAAAATATTATTGATTGGAAAGCAACACTTATATGGCTAGGGATAGTAGAACCATGCATAAACTAATGAGGAGGCATATAAATAATGTGATGAATCATTTTTCTCCCTTTGCAACTAAGTTTTGGTTGGCAAGTGTGACATTTTTAGCTGATTTGCTGTTAAAGGGATTGGGTTTTGTGGAGGTTGGATATGTTTTGGGGGCATCCATACAAAACACACACACACACACATACACACACAAGCCTAAAAATAGGAATTAAGCTCAAATAACCACATAACATGCATAGAATAAACAAAACAACCATAAAGTTTAAGAATACTACTTTAATGTCAATTAGTCAAACTCAAATGTTATGATAGATATTTATTGTTCAATAATCAAATAATAAAACCATTCATTGTCACATTGCTCTTCAAAAAGAGTTATCAACATCATCAGTGACAATGACATTGCATGATGGAGCTGGATTAGGAAAACCGCTAGGAGTGGCACTAGCACTAAAACTTTGCTGACTATTTAACTTCTCTAAAAATAAAGATTTTTGAGTAGCAGTAACATCCAAGTCAGGCTTCCTCTAGCTCTACATCCCACAACTTTATTATCACTTACTTGTAGTTAGTTTGCTTGTGTGAAAGAGGGCATAAGTTGGAATGCATGTAAACTAATTCCTTTGCCTTTTTTGATGCCAATTGGTTGTGCTTATTGAGTGGATGGAGTGTGTACTCCAATTCCACTTGGATGAAGGTGAAATGGGAACCTATTGAGGTAAACTTAGAGTTTTTAGAGTTAATAAATTATGAATCAAACTTCAAACTAGAAAAGAACATTTCGAAAAGGAAAAATCCAAATTCAGAGTTTATCAGTTAAAAAGCTTACTTGTGATAATATTTTGATTGTAAGAGGCTATAGGTATTTGAATGTTTGGCCATGAAGGTACCACTAAGAGTGAGCATCCTTCAAATACTTCTTAGAAAGAGTGGAAAGAATTTGTGGAGGCTACAAAAATTAGCAAATTCACCAATGGCCACATGCAATGCTCTTAACCTATGTTATCGGGTCCCTCTATTTTGCTCGCCGTACTTGTGTGGATCCAAGTCCCTTACTGGTCTGCCCTCGGGTATGCCTAGGGTATCGCTCAAGTGCCCCAAGTTCTTTGTAGGCACCCAAGCGATACCCTGGGCATACCTAGGGGTGGACCTGGCAGAACCTCAAAGTACTTGTGGCCCATGGGGCTTAAAAAACATTTTAAAACATTAAAAAGGATTTTTTTAAACAAAACACTTTCCAATGTCATTGGTCGCTCTAAAGTGAGGGTTTTAACAAGTTTGCAACTCATTTGACAAACACAAAAAGGCCAAAAATTGTATTTTTTTCCTCCAAGCTGCCATTGCAGGGTTTTGAAAGTTGGTTCATTTCTTTTCGAAGGTGAGGGCTATGGGGGAGTTGAACCTACACCAATAGGTTAGAAATAGCTGCACAAAGAAGATTTAACCATCAAAGGTGAGTAAATCTTTTATGTTTTTCAAGTTTTCAATAGTTTTTTTTGAAGATTTTTCAAGTTAAAAAAAAAAAATCAAGTTTTTAATTTTTTTTTTGGTTTGAATATTTTTTTGAACTTTTTATGCATAAGAAGGGATTATAATGTCGATTTTTTTTTAAAGTTTCAATTGTAGTATTGTTAATTTGTAATGTTTTTTATTTTAGGTTCATACAAAATGGCTGATAGTTCTAGTTCAATTGCCCCAAATGTAGAGAGTTCATTGAAATTTGATGTATCATCAACTCTTTGGCCAATGATTCAACAACTGCCTAGTGGTGGGGGTTATCTTTGGCTTTGTAGCCAATGTGGAAAAAAATATAAGTGTAATGCCCCCTTTTGAGGTTGCCCTAAATCTTTCCCTAGAATCACAAGTTTAATGTAGTTAGGGTTATAACTTACCACTTAAATGCTTCCAACAAGATAAATCTTGGTTTTAGGTCCTGCAATCATGTTAGATAATATTGGAAATATAATTCATGTGATCAGAACATAATAAATGCCTTATCTATTTAAAATACATAACTATTCCAAGACTATCTAAACTACCAATATCCATAATGCATAGTGGAAGTTTTAATCACAATAGGACTTCCATAGTTGGCATCTAATGTGCAGGTGGTTTCTAAATAAGTGGATTCCTAAGTTGTGACTCTTGGTATTCCATAGGTGGTTTCTAGTGTTGTTGCTCGAAAAGATCTGATATTAGACTCATGGTTGTGCTCACAAGAGCTTGTATTGGTCTCATGTCGATGCTCATATGAGTATATCATTTGTAAATGATTAGCAATAGAAAAGAAAAAAAAAGCTGGTCCCATCTGGAATAGAATTGATATTAATATGTTTTAGAAACTGATTCAGCACTGTATTAATCCAGTTGAGCTAATCACTTTAATTTAACAGCCAAGACAGTGAACAAGAAAAAGCATCATGTAGTCTAAAAATACCAAGAGTCTTGGATACAATATGACTAAAATGTTAAAAACTAGCCAATTAATAAATAGAAGGTTATTTTCAAATATGGTCTCTTGTTACTCAGACTTCTTGACCTGCTAGATGATTAAGAAAAATGATCTTGGATGTTGAGGTGTCTATGGAGGGGGCCATCAAAGCTATGCAAGGAAAAGAAGACTTGGGTATGCTTGTGTCGATTGATCTGACTACAGATGAAATGTTTAATGAAAGTGATAGCGCAACTGGGTTAATATGTGAACCAGTTTCAGAAACATGTTAATATCAATGCCATTCCAGATGGAACTGGATTTAGAAACCAGCTAACTGAGTTTATTTGAATTTGGTTGTTGGAGTTCTAGAGAAATAGTTTAGTTGTGGCTTTGAACATGAATATCAAGGATATAGTTTGGTCAAGAATATTTGGAAGGGACTCATGTCAGCATTCATATGACCTTCATCCATAAATGATCATACACCTCAAGTTGTAGTTCTGTCTCAAACAATTGATCCTATTTCTCATATGGACGATTATATAGATGAGATGGTTACCTAAACTCATGATTCTATTGCCCAAGAAGATACTCCATCTTCCATGGCTATTTGCCCTGCTCCTTCAGTTGGTGAATCTCCTCTTCAAGAATGATAATGCATAAATGGTGTAAACTGTGCAATCTTTTGTTGAGGAATGATAATGCATGCGTTGTGCAAAGTGGACACACACTTTAAACTTGGTACTACCATGATTTATTTTAAACCATGTGTTGAAGTATAAGTTGGGTTCTAAAATGTTGTTTCAAAAATGTAATTTAAAAATGGGATGTGTGGTCCCACTTGGAGCTAACATCTGAATCATAGAGGGAGCAGTTAAAAAATGCCACATGCCCTTAGGTAGGGGTCCTTTGCCCAAGGTTTTGAGAGGGCTAACATGGAAGTTTACTATTTTGTAGGAGCATTCTGAAATGAAGCTTTCATATCAGGTTAAACTCTCAGAGTTAGGGTCAAGTGACTGTAGTCAAACAACTTAGCTATAAAAGCAACTGCAGCTCAACAATCAATTTTTAGATTTTGGCTTTGGTAAATAGTCTTAGACAATACGTTTTTCTGTCATCTGTTTTTTAATGTCTCTCTTGTCTCATCCCTTCTTATTCCTCAACTCAGGTTGAAGCACTGCTAAGATTATATGAGAAACTCAAGCAGGAGTACTATTCTAGGTTGTTAACTAGGGGATTGTTGTAAGAACAGCAATCAGGCTTTGCTCATTAGAACAGCATACTAAAAGATATTGTAGAAAATGTATGAAATGGTGAAAGTAAATGACAATCTGTTGTATTTTTGCATTTATTAATGAATGGGATAATTTTTTGGGTGTTTCATTTTGAGTAAATTATATTAATTTCATAGTTTTATGTGTCAATTATTCTCTTTAAATGCTGCAACTCTGAAGTCTTTTTTCTTACTAATCATGGAGGCATTTACCGTGATGAGTAAGACAAATCTTTAATAATTGAAGGCTAGGGTTGATCTGTAGTAAGCTAGAAAGCAATTGCTCTAAATGGATGGCGATCTAAGATGCTCATAAAAGTGTTAAGCATGAAGTTTATGGGGGAAAATGAATATCTAGAGAGAAAAAAGGAATGCAATAACAGTGAATCCTAAAGGTACGGACGAAATAATTCGTAAAAAAATGAGGTTGGGATATAAGGGAATACTAATAACATTACAATTGCGGATAAAGATGGTAAAACTAAGGGAGGGATGATGTTGTGGCATGTATGAATGCCAATATGCTACATATAAATAACATATACCTTGATGTACTACAGACAAAAACCATGGTTTAAAATAAGGCAAATGCTTGTGCTTCATCATCTCAAATTGAGATATTTGTGGTTATGTCATAGCATACCCTTTGAGATCTCTGAGTTGGTGCTTGTTTATCCTGACAGTTGGCAATGGGAATTCAGTTTCTCTGTACATTTACTAAAACAAACCTCCTCAAAATTTTGAAGCAGTGTGTTAATTTTAATCAGATAAGTAAATCTGTTGTTATGTGCCATGAATTTGTGCTAGAATCTTGGGAGATGTATTTGCAGTATTAATTTTATATATTGAAAGCAATTGCTTGTTGATGAAGTAGACCTAGTTCATTTATTTCATTCCCCTTTGTATGTAACTTGTGGCTTAATTTTTGTCAAGATTTGTTGACTTTTTTGTAGGGTGCTAAAATAGTATTTCGATGATGTTGATACCCCTTATATCAGTTGATGTAACCTTGTTTTTCAATATTCTTTCTTAGACATTGTTTCTTTTGAATCATGCATATTTCTTTTATTTGATTACTTGCTATTTCATGAATTTCAGGTAAAGTTCCTTATAGAAGTAGCTGGAGTTCCTGAAGCAGATATTGGAAAAGTAATTGCATCTGAGCCAGAACTTATTGGATGTAGTTTATCAGGTAAGCTTGAGGTCGTTACAAAATTCTTCTTTGCAATCGGAATTCCTCCTCAAATTTTAGGGAGGATGATTGCCAATTTCCCAATGTTGCTCAAGTACAATTTGTCAGTGATACGACCAAAATACCGTTACTTGAAGCGAGTCATGGTTCGACCATTGAAGGATTTAATTGAATTCCCAAGGTGAATTTCTCTTTTATAGTTGCTTTGATGACATCAACTTCAAGTTTATGATGACTTTAACCAAAATCCTTTTTATGAGTTAATGATAACTAATGCCTAAGATATTGTATCAAGCAGGTACTTTAGTTATTCTCTGAGTTCTCGGATCATTCCACGACATAAAATCCTTATTGAAAATGGTATTAGTTTCAGTCTCCGATATATGTTAGCCCCTACTGATGAAGAATTTACTCGAAGGGTACAAGCTGCTTTAGGAAGAACTGAAAGCTGTGAAGTTGGTAATCCAGATATATCTGATATGCCAGTTGATGAATCTCTGAAGGAAAGAAGTAATTTTGTGTCTCTTGAAGAAAGTAGAGGCTAAGATTTGTTTTCTAAACAAAGGGAAGTGGTATTCTACAATTTTCATCATTTTTTTTGCAAAACTAGTTATAGGTGCTATGAAATGCAAAGACTTGTCTCCTATTGAAAAAAGTGATATTTTCTGGCGGATCACTGAGGGCAGTTTCATCTTTCTGAAGAACATCTTTCATTACTGCATGTGGTGAAAAGTAAACTAGTACTTCATGTAGACTGGGTATCGACAGTGTCCAACCATTGTTGAAGTAAACTAATACTTCAGTTAGATAATTGATTCTGCCAGTTGTTGAAATTTTTCAATACACATAACAATTTAACCATACCTAGAAAGTTTATTCATTTCCTCATTGTTCCCCAAAAGCACTGTGTTTTGTGCAGTGTGAAACTTGTTGATGTTCTGTATGATGTATTAGGTGAACTAACGCCCTCAAAAATTGTAGGGCTTCACAACAAATCTTCAGAATGTTTTTTAAACAGTGTGCGCTTTTATACAAGCATTCACTACATTAGTTTTGTGTTGTACGTAGCCAATATATGAATCTAGAATAATCAATAGCTTGTATGATTTGTATAAAAAATGTATTACTGTAATAATGCATTTTAATAAACAGAGCAACTTGTCAATACTGCAAATCTGTTTTGAGGGCACAGAAAAATGTGAAAAAAAGGCCTGACATTCTGAGGTTGATTACCAGGCTGTGAAATGTTTCTAGTGTCGAGTGGACATGCTTCAATAAACATGCCAATTTGATAAAATCTTGGATACATTCATTATTTAAGAGACCCCACAAGTTTTGGAAATTGGAATTTGTTTATCCTCCTTTGTTACACCCCTGGTTTGTTGATTGTGATTCACATTGCATGCTTTAACTTTGTACAATTGCTGAATATCGACGTTTGTGATTCTTTCCCAATCAACTCTTATTGCCATTCTCTCACAGGAGAAAATCAATTTTTTTCATCCACATTTTTTAAGCCATGGGACTGTTAATGCATTTTCTTGGAATTAAAATATGTTTGGCAAAATGTGGAGATGAAATTGTAACCAGGGTCTGATCTAAATAAACATAGTATTCTGTAAGGCCTTCTCATCTCCTTGTGATCATTCATGACCATACCAAGAAAATTCATTTGAACCTTTTGGCAAAACTATAATTTACATTGCAACTGTTGCGGAAATGGGAATGTAAAACCCACAACTTAAATAATATTGCAACACAAGTTAGTTGTGAATAAATAACAAGAAAGATTAAACAGAATAATAGAATAACAAACAAGACACAAATTTATATGGTAAAACCTTGACAATATGTCAAGGAAACATCCATGGGGCAAAGCATCGGTATTCTTTTTGCTTAGAGAAACTATTATAATCTTTACACAATTGCTGCTATTCAATTACATCATATTGATTTGCCTTCAAGGCAACAAGATATATATAATATCTTTAGGATAACAACCATTGTCAAACTTTGAAAAGTCTAGCTTTGTTTTATTGCTTTAATCTTTTTTTATTGCTTTATCTTTTCCATAAGATAAGAGTTTTGCTTTATTCTTTAATTGTTGTCATTATCCAACAATCTCCACCTTGACAACAATTTACCTGATACTTGCCTATGCCCATTCATCACTTTTTTTGCAAGCCAAGAGAAGCCAAACTGCACTTTAACTTCTCTAATTGTATTGGTTTTGTAAACATGTTTGCACAATTTTTTTGGTGTATGAACTTTTTCAAGAGCTACTCCACTCCCATCAATAACTTGTCTTACAAAATGGTATTTAGTTGCAATATCTTGGTTCTATTGTGATAAGCTGAATCTTTAGCCAAATGGATAGAACTTTGACTATCACAAAATACAATCACCTTGTCTTGGACTTTTCCAAACTCACACAAAATACCCTTTTACCAAATTGTCTCTTTGCATGCATGTGCAACAACCATATATTTTGCTTCAATAGTGGATAAGATAACTATTTCTTGAAGCTTTGACATCCAACAAATAGGTCCTTTTGCAAAAGTAAAAACATACCTTGATGTATCTCCTTTTTTCCAAATCACATGTAAAATCTGAATCAACATGACCACAAATTGAACCATTGCAACCATCAAAGGTGATGCAATAATCACCTATGCCTCTAAGATACCAAAGCACCCATTTCAATGTTGCCCAAAGCTCTTTACTTGGATTTGCCATGTATCTACTAACAACACCAACTACATGTGAGATATCTCATCTTGTACATAATATTGCATATATTAAACTTCCTACTGCATTAGCATATTGTGCACTAAACATATAATCATTTTCTTCTTTATTACTAGGAAATAAACTTGAAAAGAATTTAAAATGAGAAGCTAAAGGGATAGTTATTGGTTTCACAATACCAAATCTTATGAGGATTTTCTCCACATATGTCTGCTGCAATAACCAAAGCTTAACATGTTCCCTATCTCTATGTATTTCCATGCCCAAAATTTGTTTTGTTGCTCCTAGATCTTGCATACCAAAAGTCCTAGCCATCTGAAATTTTAACCCATTGATCTCAACTATGCTTTTGCTTGCTACAAGCATATCAACAACATATAACACCAAGATAATAATCAAACCATTTTTCAAACTTTTAAAGTAAACACAATGGTCATACTCCTTGTAAATTACTAAATAAGTGTTCAATGAAGTTATAATTGTTGGATAATGACAACAATTAAAGAATAATGCAAAACTCTTATTTAATGGAAAAGATAAAACAACAACGATAATAATAATAACAATTAAAGCAATAAAACAAAGCTAGATTTTTCAAAATTTAACGGTGGTTGCTATCTTGAAGATATTATATATCTTGTTGCCTTGAAGACAAATCAATATAATGTAATTGAATAGCAACAATTATGTGAAGATTGTAATCAGTTTCTTTCAGCAATAAGAATACCGATGCTTTGCCCCATGGATGTTTCTTTGATATATTGTCAAAGTTTTGTTAGATGCATATGACAACTGAGAGGGGTAGGGGGCGGGGTGAATTAGTTGTATACTTGTTAAAACATTAGAAACTCTCATTAACATTTAGATATGCATTAGTTATTAAACCCTTATCAACCATTAAACCCTTAACATGCATTAACAAAATGTAAACATGTAAAGTAGTAATACAAACACATTAAACACATAAGAACACCAAATTTACATGGAAAACCTAAGAAGTGAAAAATCATGGTGAGGATTAGCTCACTAATATATGAATTACAACACCAAATACAATAAGGCTCACTGCCCAAAATGATAAAGAAAGACTCACTGCCAATGGACTCATTGCCTAGAAAAAAGAAGAAACAAGGGATGGCTCACTGCCAATTTGAATTGCTAGCAATGCATCTTTCATATGTAGAAGGTATAGTTCCACCGAACCACAAGCAACACATCAAATAGATTGAAATGCAAACACCTTCTGTTCACTACATTAGGAAGTCATAAGCATTAAGGCTCACACTTAGATCAACACACTTGATCACTTTCACATCTTTCGCATCACACACACTTCACACTACTTTCACACAACAATTTACCTTGCATTTATGCCCTCCACAACCTAAAAAAATCTTAATTAGGTTAGCCTTAATGAAACACATACACCTCTACCATGTAACACCACACAGGTTGGCACCAAACACTTCCACACAATAAAGAAGTGAAGCCAAACCATGCCACTACTTAATTGGGACCCAAATCTACATAAACATGCTTCTCAACACTTCCTCAGTCAACAATTATCCTCCACAATTAACACTAGCACGCCAGGTCGGCCAAACCTGCACTAACACTAACAAGCGACACCAAACACACCTCTTAAGGTCAGAAAACACCTCACAGGCCACACATCAATATTCCACACTGTTCATATAACATTTCAAAATACTCCAACACCATCGAAATATTTTGCACAACCACTGCAACCATTTGAAACTCAAGAACACCTTCATTTTGTGCAACCATACATACTAGCATATACATCCAACACATCATACAACCTTGCGGAATAACTCAACACCTAAAAATTCAAGGGAAGGTAGATACAAACATGATAAGCACATTCCTAGATCTGCAACACCAGAAACTTCACTGCAATGAAATGCAGAGCAATCTCATTTCTCCTAGACAACAATGCTTCACAATTCACATACTAGTGAACACAACTTCTTTTGCCACATGATTCAGAACTTGAAACTTTGAGTATAACACCTCGAAACACCTCTAGTAATCACGTCCAAACCACATGAGCATTCCTTCAACCATGAAGAAATGTGGAGCAAAACACTCAACACCACTTTGTCACATTGAACTTTCTTTTATTCAAATTTTCTAAAAACTACTTGGAAACCAAGCACCACAAACACCATCTCCACATCTTCAACACATCGACATCTCAACCACATAAGAGGTTGATATCCACAATCATTACTCATCATTACTACATTGGAGGTTGACACCAGTGATTATACTAATGACAACATAATGCAACCAACACACTTCCTCAGGGGTTGACATCAATGCAACAATGCTTTGTTGACATCAATGACCACAAGTTTCCAACAATCTCCAAACTTCGAACAATATACACATTTGTTATTGATGGCAACACTTGATATGAAAAACCATCAATAAAAACAACCAACAACAACACATACTACACATCAGTGCACACTTCTCCCCCTTACACAAGCATTTATTGTTCAACTTTCTCCCTCTATGGTCTTCAGATTATATCCATTTCTGCACTATGGTTTTTCAACCAATTCAACTTTTTTCCCCCTTTGACATCAATGGCAAAGGACAACACATAGTGTCCTTTCTTTTACTCCTTTTTCATTACTTATCTATATGTGCTCTCCCTCAAAGGCAACACCTATAAGGGACAACTGCACCAACCAACAACCACTTACTACCTACTCCCTCTGAGAGGTAGCCTTCAACACTAGTCTAGGACCAAGAGATACATCTTGAAATGCTTCAAGACAAATGCACTCACTTATGCATCTAGTTGAAAAGAGGGGCAATAACCTCTAACTTCTCTCGGAGATACTCAAAAGGATCTTTTGGAAGAGCCTTTGTGAAAATATTAACAACCTGATCCTTAGTAGGCACATATTCCAACTTCACCTCATTCTTTGCAACTCTCTCTCAAGAAGTGATACTAGATTGAGATATATTTTATTCTTGAATGCATTACCAGATTCTTTGAAATATTGATTACACTTGTATTTTCACACACGATAAGAATATGTTCATCATACAAAAATTTGATATCTTTCAATGTTTGCTTCATCCATAACACCTGTGTGTAGCATGATATTGCTGCAATATATTCTACTTCTATAGTAGATAATGACATTGAATCTTGCTTCTTGCTTAGCCATGAAACCAACCTGCTTCCAAGAAAGAAAGAACCACCACTTGTATTTTTCTTGCCATCTACACATCCAACCCAATCTACATCTTTATATGCACTCAAAGAGAAGTCAGTATCCTTGGGATACCACAAACCATAATTTGGAGTGCCCTTTAAATATTTAAATATCCTTTTCACTGTGCAGCATGGGATTCATTAGGATCTTAACATCTAGCTACAAGACAAATTGAATGCATGATATCTGGTCTAGTAGCAGTAAGATATAATAGTCCCCCAATCATTGATCTATACTTGCTCAGATATGTCTTAGGAGATTCATCATTCTTGCTTAACTTGCAACCAGTAATCATAGGAGTACATACCGGTTTAGAGTCATCCACTCCGAAATTCTTCAATAACTCCTTAATATACTTAGATTGTAATATGAATAGACCTTTCTGTGATTAATTGATCTACAAACCAAGAAAGAAATTCATCTCCCCACACATTGACATCTCAAATTCTTTTTGCATTTCTTTTGCAAACTTCTTGCACATATCTTCATTTCCTTCAAAGATTATGTGATCGACATATACCACCACAATCAAGATTTTTTCTCCTTCAACTTTGAAATACATATTGCTATTTGTAGTACCTTTTCTGAATCCTTGCATCAACAAGTACTTATCTAACCCTGCATACCAAACTTTGAGAGCTTGCTTCAACCCATACAATGCTTTCTTCATTCTGCAAACCATATTTACATCTTTTGACAACTAAAAATCTTCTAGTTGTTCAATGTATACCTCTTCTTCCAATTCACCATTCAAAATACAAACTTCACATCAATCTAATATACTTTGAAATCTTTATGTGTTGCAAAAGCTAAAAACATCCAGATAGCTTCCATTCTTCCAATTGGAGCAAAGGTTTCCTCAAAATCTATTCTTTCAACCTATGAGTAACCCTTACACACAAGTCAAGCCTTGTTTCTAACAAATTTTCCATCTTCATTCAACTTGTTCCAGAATACCCACTTAGTGCCAATCACATTCTTATCTACCGGTCTTGGGACCAATTCCCAAGTTAGATTATTCTCTATCTGTGCTAACTCTTCCTTCATTGCTTTGACCCAATTTTCATCTTTGCATGCCTTAGTCATTGTTTTTGGTTCCACCTCAGGTAATAAACAAATATTTACTTGTTCCTCTGCCATAACAAATTTTCTTTTTGTTAGCACACCTTTTCTCTTATCTCCAATGTTCTGATCTTTTGAATGATTCTTCTACACACACTTAGGAGTCTTAGGATTCTTTTCCAGAGCTTCTTCCTCTTCAACTGCCAACTCTTTTCCATTGTCTTTAACCTTTTCTTCTTCACTACAAGAGGATTCATTAGATTCATATCCTTCTATCAATACTTAACTTTGATGTGGTTCTTCATCCACCTTGACACTTACACTCTCAAAAATCTTCTTCAATCTCTTGTTGTAACACCGATAGGCCTTGCTTCTTGTAGAGTATCCTGGGAAGATTCCTTCATCATATCTTGCATCAAAATTTCCTAAGTTTTCTTCATTTTTCTAATATAACATTTGCTTTCAAAAACTCTAAAATACTTTGCAATAGGAGGTTTACTATACCATAATTTATAGGGAGTTTTTGAACTGTTTCCTCTTGCTTGACCTCTGTTAAGAACATAGACTGTAGTATGGATTGCTTCTCTCCAATAGACATATGAAAGATTAGCTTCATCATTGTCCTAGTTGCTTCTTGAACTATTTTTTTTTTTCCTTTCAACAACTCCTTTTTGCTGAGGAGTTCTATGGGTTGACAAATGCGTCTTTATTCCACGATCTTCACAAAAACTGTTACTCATTTGAAGTAAACTCACCACCTATATCAGACCTGAAACATTTGATTTTTAGATTTGTTCCATTCTCAACCATAACCTTAAATACTTTAAACTTGTTTAGAGCTTCTAATTTTTCTTTGAGAAATGTCATCTAATCCATTCTAGAATAATCATCAATTAATAACATGAAATAACTATCACTGCGTGAGCTTCTAATTCTGGTAGGTCCACACATATTTGTATGCACTAACTCCAAGTAATCTATGGTAGAATATTATTGTCTTGAATCTTTCCTTTGTTTGCTTTCCAACTTGACTTTTTTTGTAGATTGCATTGATAGGCTTTGTAATCTTTGACAAATCTTTCACAACATCAATAGAACTTATCCTAGCTAGGCTATCAAAATTGATGTGACCCATTCTTCTATACAATAGCCAACTTTCAATAGTTTGAGACATGAAGCACTTTGCACCATTACCTTTGAGTTGATAGACATTACCTCTTGTCCTTGTTCCAACAACAACCAAAATACCAGAGCTTCCTTTTCTGATTTCACAACCATCATTTTGAAACACAAGATTATATCCTTTTCTACACATTTTTCCTACACTTAGAAGATTATGTTAGAGACCCTTGACATAAAAAACATCATCTGTATTATTCTTACCATCAAAACTAATTGAACCTTTTCCATTGATCTAAGCAGATATATCATCACCAAACTTAACAAGACCACCATCATACATTTCAAGCTTAAAAAACTTTCTCTTATCACCTGTCATATGATTTGAGCATCCGCTGTCAATGGTACAGTAATTCTTCTCCTCTCTAGCATGAAAACCAGTCAACATAGTTCCTTTAATGTTGTGACCTATTTCTGAAGCACTTTCCTTCATATATATTTCAAGATTAGTAAAATTAGTTCCAACATTTAAAGCCATGAACAAGCATTCATCACTGTCTTGATTTTGATAATCTGATTTTTCATCATCAGATACACTAATGTCCTTTTCAACATAATAACTCTTCTCGAAAAATTTATCCTTTTGATCCTTTTGTTTGTCATTAGTAACTTTGATTGGACATTTAGATGCATAATGACCTATCTTTCCACAATTGAAACATTTGAAAGGTAGATTACCATTATATTTTCTAGTACCTTTTTTCAATCTCCTCAAAGTTTTCTTCCACCTCATCAAGATCATCTGGATCTAATCCATCATCCTTTTCCACTTTACAAATTTTAAAAGCAGTTTCTTTGTTCATATTATCTTGACCAAACTCTCTCATATCAAAAGAAGTTAAAGCACTGGACATCTGATCTCTAGAATGATGATCCAAATTTTGAGCTTCCCTAATAGCAGAAACTTTATGACTATAAGCTTTAGGTAGAGTTCTTAATAATTTTTTCACAACTTCGCTTTTATCCAGATTTCCACCAAGACCATTGATAGCATTGATAATTGTTGCAACTATGAATGAGTATGGTTGTGTTGTCATTAATGTTGATATCAACACAATATAGGTTGTTGTAGAGAAAGGAAACAAGTGATTATAGGTGGTGCATATATAGTTGAGATACTGTAGAGATGTTGTGAGTACATTGAGCTATCTTTATGGTGTTGCAGGTGTGCTGATATGATGAGTTACCAAGTGCTTTTGAGAAAATTAATAAATAGTGAAGATAGAATTATATGTTTTCAAAATGTGCTCTGATATGTGCTCCACATTTCTTCTGTGTTGATCATATGATCGTGCATATCTATAGTGTTGTTTAAGGGCATCCTTGGGTGATATATCCTAGATTATAACTTCTGGTTTGATGAAGAGTGAAAGTTGAGTTCACCGGTTTGTGAACTAGTTTGGACCAGTTGTTTGTTTGTGGACTAGGAGAAATGTATTTGCTTCATAGTCCTCCGCTAGTTTGTTTCAAGTCTTGTAGATCTAGAAGGCTTGTAATGGTGTTATCTATGTTCTATCAAAGGTGTTCGTGGTTTGGTGCTCTGGAAGACTAGTTTCAAAGTTACTATGTGTGTTTGTACAACCTGGATGGGCTAATAGAAAGTGTTCTGTTTATGAAGGTTGTTGCAGTAGTTGCGGATGAATCTGAAGGCATATAAGATGTGTTCTAATGCATGGGGAAGCATGTTATGTGATCCACATGTTATCTTCTTGTTATAGAAGCACGCACTTCAAATTTCATTGGTGTTTTCATTAGGTTTGGCTAACCTGGTGTTTACATGTCATGCAAATGATAAGTATCAATTAAGGAAGCATGTGATTGATCCAAGATGTTGTTTTGGGTCTTGGTTAAGTGTTGGTTTGGTCTTCTCTTATTCTCATCCATCGGGGGAATGTTGAGTTGCTGACCAAATTTGAATTTTCAAAATGAAGAGTGTGTAGCTGACCTTGGAGAAAGTTTCTAAGGTTGAAGATGGTATAAATACAAGACAAGATGTTAAGGATTGCATGTAAAAAATGTGAGAAGCAAGGTAGATGCGATAAATTGTGTGAAAGTGAACTGAGGCAACATGAAATTCAATGTGTTAGACTCTTGAAAGCAGTGAGATGATGGTGTCTGTAATTCTTTGATCAATGTTGTGGATGGGTGCAAGTTGTGGTGGATCTTCTGTTGTATTGAGATAATGTTTTCTATGTAACATTCTTCTTTCTATCTTTCTTTATCTGTAGGCAGTGAGCCTCCAATTTGGATAGTGAGTCCTATCTTGGGAAGTGATCCCTTTGGCAGTGAGCCTCCTTGTAAATGGTTTTGCAATTACTCTTATATTGTGAGTTAATCCTCACCGTGATTTTTCCCTTATTGCGTTTTCCACGTAAATCTGGTGTTTCTTATGTTTGCTTTTTGTTATTTGTACTTCATGCTCATACTTAATAACAAATTAAAGTGGATGTGGAATTGTCTAAGATCTATGGTGAATGTGATTAGATACAACTGATTCACCCTCCCTCTCAATCGTCTTGTTCATTTCAACAATTGGTATCAAAGCTTTGGTTCCTCAAAGAAGAGCTTAACCGCTTGAGGTAGATCCGATGGCACACCAATTGACAATCCTTGTGTTTGGTGGATCTGATTAAAGTTTTTGGAAAGTGAAATTGAGAGGTTACCTGATCTCTCTTGGCTACAAGACTTGGAAAGTTGTTGAGACAAAATATGTTTAGCCAACAAGTGGTGCTTCTTCTATAGATGAGATTTCTGCCTATGAAGAAAATTAAAAAGCAAGGTATGAAATTTATAGTGCTTTATCTAAGACTAAACTAACAAAATTTATTTCATTAGGCATTGCTTATGAAGTTTGGGAAAAGTTGAAAGATATCTATGAAAGAAATAATAGAGTCAAATTATAAAATAAGTTAACAGCTAAGCGTATATATGAGAAATTGAAAATGGAAGAAGGTGAAGACATTGCAAGCTACTTTCAGAGGCTCAACATTGCAGTAAATGAAGTAAAAAGTCAAGGAGGTACTCTGAAAGATGAAGATGTAATGGAGAAGATTCTGATGACCCTATCAGAGAGCTATAGTGACAAGGTCTCAGCCATTGAGGAAGTTTATGATCTAAAGGAATTCACTAAAGAACAACTATTTGGAACCTTGACCGCATTTGAAATGAAGAAATTTGGAAAATAAAAGGAGAAATCAAAAACAACCTTCAAAGCCACAAAGTCAGAAGATGATCCAGATAGTGAAGGTTTAGAGGAGTTGGTTTACAAGGAAATTGAAGAAAGGTACCAACAAGTACAAAGGTATGTTACCTTTTAAATATTTCTATTGTGGAAATATTGGTCACTATGCTTCAAGATGTCCAAATAGAGCCATACACAAGAAGAGAAAAGACAATAAAGAGAAAAACTTCAAGAAATTGTATTATGTTAGAGAAGATGTTGGAATTTCTGATGATGAATCTAATAATGAGGGTGATAAAGATGAATGCATGTTTCTAGCCTTAGAGAATAAATCAATTTCTATTATCTATGGAAGATGTGCAAGGGAATGTGGTACAAAAAAAAGAAGGAAGAGATGGAAGGTACTCTGGTTTTTGCACTATTGAATTTGACTCCATTTTCTAACAAACGTTCGTCGGTCGTTCGAAAAATATTTGTCAGAAAATCGACAAATTGACGAAAAAAATTTCATTGCCATTTTTTTGTCAAAATTTTGACGACGAATTAAACATTGAAATAACGACACAAATTCGTCGATCGTTGACATCATAAAATGACTCAGATGTTCGTCGGAATGTCGATGAAAACTTTGTGTATCCACCGATGAATTACAACCAAAATGCAATTGCAATGGCTCTTCTGAAGCATCGAAACAACACCAGAAGTTCACCGCCATTTTGAAAAAATGGGAAAGGAGTTACAATGAAGCCTTCGTCGTAGCTATAGCAACTTCGTTGGACATTTTCGGTGATTCGTCGGTGGCCTTCGTCGAAATTGTGAAAAAACAATACAATTTTTTTTTAAAATATTTGTTGAAATGTACCATCATGGAGACTCTTGGCGAGGACCACCGAAGCCGACCCATTGGTGAGAGATCAATCATTGACACAGGATAGAAAATCACTATGATATTCCATGTCTTGCCAATGACTTCTATCGAGATGACATATCCAATGTCACATTGATTTGACCTCTTCATGAGTTTTAAATAGACCTACACCATGTCATCGTGAAGACTCTTGGCGATGACCACCGAAGGAAACCCATCGGTGAGAGATCAATCATCGACACAGGATAGAAAACTCACTCCGATAGTCCATGTCTTGTCGATGACTTCTGTCGGAAAGACAGATCCAATGTCACACCAATCTGACCTCTTCAGGAGTTTTGAACACTGTTGGTTATTAGCAAGACATTCTGAGGGTCTTTCCGATTAAACAAGTTTCTAAGAGCAAGTAAATAGATGGAACCTATTAATTTTCTTATTTTGGGGTTCTTTGAATCATAGAATAGATACCATCTTCTTGTGTATAATGTACTTATATTCAGATTTGAATTCAAGACCAATTGACATTGCACATTCCATTTTACTTGCATAAAGTATTCTATAAGCAATATATTGATAATTCCAAATAATTTATGGTGTTGTACAACTCTACCTATCATCACAATTCTCTTGTTCCCCCCTAGAGAATCCTACAAAGACAAGTTTACAATACCAAGTCAAATAATATGAAAAAGACTTACCTCCATACAAATTAAATGATTATTCTCACAATGGCAATTGTCTAATCACAACAAAAATTCCATGAAAGGTTATCCATGCTTCATAAGAGATGATTGATCATACATACAGACTACAATATGCATAGAAAAAGCATTACACTTGAGAACAACCAAGGGCTAACAAGGGAAGGAGTTAAGAAATGTCTGGATTGAAGAGAAAATCTGTAGGGAAAATGCTGAGCAGTGTCAAGAGAACAGAGTTTGTAGAACATATTCTTGACCTAATCAAGCTCTTGAACAACTTAAACAAAATTAAAATACTAACACATACATGAGACATGTAATGAACTTCCAATATCTTCTATCTTTTTCATTAATGCAGAGGTAGGTAGAGGAGAAATAATTATAATAACACTATTTATAGTCTAGTAAATTATGTTCATAATTTTTGTTCAATGGACCTCAGTTTTATCATTATATTTCCCATCTAATACCATATTACTATAAAATAAGGTAAGACTTTTACTTGAGAAAGATTGGGTACACTTGTAGGATTAAAGTTCTCACAATCATCAGGATTTATTGGCACACAGACACAACCTACAACATATGAAGTAATGGATGAGAGGTAGTTAGTGAAATGGTCCTTAATATGTGACTGGTTTGCAAATTGATTGGTAGAAAATAAGGTTACAAATAGATCTACATAAAAAATTATGAGGACAATCTACTGTAATCATCAAAATAGATGAAGAGTGCAAAGGAAAGAGCTGAGCTACATCTCTAGAGCCTAAAAAAACACATGCAAGAAACATAAAAAAAAGAACAAACCAATTTTTGGATGAATACAAAATGGGGCCTTTAGCAAGTGATTCATATGCTTTCACACCTGACATGACATTAAGAAGATTTTAGTTTTCCTCCGTGAAATTAACTACTTATAGAAAAAACCTACAAACCAATATTATATACCTCCATGTCTAGCCGAGGGTAGGTATAAGAGAAAAAAAATTCCTCAATGCAATGCTGAAAAATATCAATGTGTGTGTAGGTTTGTATTACTCAAAATATCATTTCACTACCTAAGGAAAAATACCAAAGTGATGTTTTAAATTTCAATCTTCACATAGGCTCCCTTATTGCTACACATGCATATACAAGCATTATTCGAGCTCTAAACTATTCAAATAATAAGGATTTAATTAGCTATAAGATAAAAAAGTTGTTTTTTAGACATAATCCATCATCTTTTACATATCTTTATTCATTCCTAGTGCTTCAAATAAATTTGTGTAAATGAGATAGAAATGTGAATTTTTTATGAGAAATAAAATTCTTAAAAGGAGGGGGGAGAGAGAAAAGGGTAGGGGGAAAGAGAATGCTTGAATGCATAGCAAAGTATAACATTTTGATCACTATAACAATGAAACGAATCTTAAGTTTGAAGCATTAATATCATTTACAACATTTATGATCAAGAATGAATGTAAGTAGAGAAAATTTTGCATACCTGCAAATGGTACAAAAATTCATGGTTAAGTGTAAGCCTCCCATCAACAAAAAAATATAAATATCCTTGTATCTATCTTAATCGAGCCTCTAAACCCTTCAGATCTGTCAAATTTTTCACTAACTTGTTATGCACAAAAGTCAAATTTTAGAGTTATGTCACCACTAAAAACAAAAGAAACAGAGCTTTGAAACCAAATCCACACACAACACAATGTGGTATTCATAAAAATCCATACAAAAACTAAACTCAAAACATTGGAATGGAAACAACTTCAAATTATGATGCGAGTATGGATTCGGTATAAAGAATCATTTTTACCATAGTGAAAAGTTAGCACTTTCATCTTTGCATATTGGTTTGATGCTTCAAATGATGCATTTCTTATATTGAAAAGTGCATTACCTTATTGAGCTTCTCTTTGTTTCGAGAATAGTTTAATATTCTCTACTTAATAGGGCCAACCACATGACAGTGGAAGCTCATTTGGCCCCTCTTCCCCCCACTCACATCACTCTCAATTCCCCATATCCAATCATATAACATTAATCATTCATTCATCCATTAATAACATATAACATTCATTCATTCATCCATTAATAACATATTTAACATTCATTCATTAACATATAACATTCATTAATTAACATATTCACATTCATTCATTAACATATAATATTCATTCTTTCAGTTTTTATATTATAAAAAATATGGTTGTCATGATATGATTACAATTTTTTGTTTATTTTTAAAGCTAAAAAATCTGAAGTGGAGTATCGTTTTCTAAATCATTTGTCCCCCCTTTAGTTGTTCTGCCCTCTGCTCATGATTTCTTAATGTACACCTAGACATCCGCTCACGATGTGGACGTCATTGCAAGGGGGGGTTTGCTGCAATAATAAAGAAATGTTAAACTGATATGTTTTATTATTATTGTTACAAGTATTTCATTAATTAAAAGAACATTAGAGTGGTTCTCTTTACCTGATGGGTCCACACCATGTTCCTGAACTTCTGTTATAGACTCATTCTCAACATGCTGAACACCCTTTAAATCCTGATCTACAATTGAAACATGAAAGGTTACATTAATTAATAGACCAATTGAAATTTAATATGTTTAAAAGAACATTAGAGTGGTCCTCTTTACCTGATGGGGCCACATCATGTTCTTGATTTTCTCTAGCCTGATCATGTTCAACACGTTGATCACGCTCTACATGCTTTAAAGTTGAAACATGAAATGTTACACTAATTAATACACCAATTGCAATTACATATGTTTAAAAGAACTTTAGAGTGGTCCTTTTTACCTGATGGGGCTACATCATGTTTCTTGATCTTCTCTAGCTTGATCATGCTCAACATGTTGATCATGCTTTACATGCTCTAAAGTAATGGGATGCACACCATGACCTTCATCTACAGGTTGTGCTCCACCCTCACCAGGCTGCATTCCAATGTTATGTGCAGTATTATCATTTCTTAAATGTTTAAAACAAATAGACATGTAATTACTTTATGGTGGAAATTAATATTGAATAGATTGCACAAGTATTTGATTTTAAATAAACTTTATTGAGTTTATTTACCTGCATGTCGGATGTAGTGGAAGATTGTGTTTTCCCAGTCAAGACTCTTAGGCATTTAGCCATGACTCCATAGCCTTGCTAAAAGGAAATCTTCAGGTCATCTTCTATGGGAACTCTGTTGAATTCAGAGCCCTACATTTTTGCATAAGATCATAAATTTTTCTTCTATGGTTTGATAAAACCAATTTTTTTTTTCAATTTATTATTTGGATACAATATTTCATTTATTGATACTTACAATTTGTGCAGCTAATTTCATATAACCACCAGAGCCAAGTTTGTGTTGCTTGTGTTTTTCTAGTCTTGCCTTTGTTTCCTTCGATGTGTTGGGTAGCCTATGAAAAGTTTGAAATACATTAGATTATGTAAAAAGAAAGAGTAATTAGTATATAATTACATTGTTGATAGTATCACATACCTTCCTTGGCCTGGTGGTGTCTTTCCTTTTTTCTTTTTAGCCTTCTCCTTTCCATCCGACACCAGGTCCTTCCACTCTCTCTCCAGAATCATGGGGGGATGCCCGCACTTTTTGTTCTTCTCTAAATGTGACCTATATTGGTCCCTCACATACTTTAGATAGGCACTAGCTTTCTTAAGGACCTTGGTTCAGTTGAATTTTTTCACCCAAGAGCACAACTAAATGGTTAATGAGCTCATCTTTTAAATTTTGATTTTAGGCATTCCACCATGTATGTATGGTGGGCCCGAAGAGCTCCAATATAATATCACTTAGATGTTTATAAAAAATATCATTTCTTGTAAAATGATCATAGGATCAATAGTCTAAAAAGAGCGATCAATAAGTAAGTTTCAATTGGATTCTATATAATAATAATTAAAACATTTTAAAGTACCTGGGACCTTCTCTATCTTTATGGGAACAAAATCCTTGATCACCACAAATGTGACCGAAAATGTTCCCGTAATAGTAATATGGGAAGATCTAGGAAATGCTGCTAAAATATCACCAGTACTAGTGGCCTCTACATCCCTAGGTACATGTCCTGATGCATGTTTTGGTATGTGTTCGCTGCCAAAGGGTGAACTAACGGATGCCTGCATGGTATATGTTTCTAAAATTTCAGACGATAATATAGACATGGATGATGGGGTCAGATGATGTGATGTATGTTCAGGAAGATCAGGATGGACAATTGTACCAATCCCTACTCCTCAGGAAACACTTGCA
>VDFB02281492.1:812049755-812278266 GCA_007258455.2 Sequoia sempervirens
GTGAACCTGACCCCTATGGTCTTTCAAGTGAAGAGGAAATTGAATATGTTCAAGGTGAAAATATTCAAAGTGAAATTTTTGGAATTGAAGATGTTGAACATGATAAAATTGGGAATGAAAATATTGAATTTGATAATGAAAATGTTCAAGGTGAAAATATTGGATTTGAAGATGTTGAACATGATATTGAAATTGGGATTGAAAATATTGAAATTGATAATGAAAATGTTCAAGGTGAAAATGTTGGATTTGAAGATGTTGAACATGATATAGAAATTGGGAATGAAATTATTCAAATTGATATTGAAAATGTTCAAGGTGGAAATGTTGGAAATAAAGATTTTGAACATAATATTGAAGCAATTGTAAATTATGTTTCACTAGATCACATGAGAAATGAAGAACCTTGTGTGGAAGAAAGACATTCCAAATTCAAAACCTTCAAGAACCCCTAAATGGTTACTTGAAATTGATGAGAACATTATAAAAAAATTTGAAGGCAAGAGGTCAACACAAACTGTTCGGTTGTGGGCTAGAAGTGTTTTCAACCAATATTTTAGCTATAAGACATTGATTGAGCAATGCCAAATTTTTGTACAATTGCTAAAGATGCAAAAGATGAGACCTTTGCTAGCCAAATTGAAGATTAGTGTGAACAAGAAGACCGAAAAAAATTATATTATTTTCAAAAATATTTTTAATGCTCTCAAGTCTATTGGAAAAAATAACAAGCAAAAGGGTAAGAGAGCTACTCAGAGAGTCATTACAACTGCCCTAGTGAGCCATCAATTGAAAAAGGTTCACTTTATGAGACAAACTTGTATTGATTTTGACATAAATCATAAAAATTTGGATAGAGCACTCACAAGAAGATAAGGAATAGATGATCCTCTTCAAAATGATACATGGTATTTTTCTGAGAGGCTTCCACGTGTTGATAAGAAGCTAACCGATAATGTAAAGCAAGTAATTTAGCAATTTTGGCATGATAACTCTACAATATCACCCAATGCAAAAGGATGTTTTAAAGTTAAAAATTGGCAATTGAGACCATACACTGCATCCTAAACATTTCTTGGAATCAAGCCAAACAATGTTGTTCAAAATATTTATTGAAACACATCCAAATATGGAAATCTCGCAAAGGAATTTTGAAGGTTTGAAGCCATTTTATTATGTGCATCTTAAGATTCGTAATACTTGTTACAAATACCATGTGGAGTTTTCAATGTACCATGAGCTATTATGCTATATCCATTCTACTTTGCATACTAATGAAATGTTGCAGGAGTGTGGTCAAATGCATCTTCCGAAATCATCAAGGGACTTGCTAGATCTATTTTTATGTTCTAGAGATGATGGTTGCTTTTTCTATAGAAATGATTGTTTAAATGCGAAGTGCTCACGATGTGGTGGCTTTTCAAAGTTTGTTCAATGTTTTCATGAGGGTTCCGAACATGAATTTGGAAAGAAGCTTGTTGAGAAAAAGAGATATGAGATAGTCAAATATACTTTGCAGAGTGGAGGTGAAGGTTCTAGATGCAAGTTGGTTACAAAAGAATGTAGTGTTGCTGATTTTATTTCAGATTTTAAGGACAATCTTTTCTACAAGTATGCAAGGCATAGTCATAGGTCTCAGTGGTTGGATCAACAATTTAGGATATGTAAGGAATATTTTCTGATTGGAACTATTATATCAGTGGTTTATTTTGCAAAAAACTACACATTGCAACCACAAAATGAGGTACAATATCAATATTACAATTCCATTGAGATTGCTATTTTTGTCCAATTAACATTTAGACATGCACCTGATAGTATAGAGGAGGATCGAAAGATAATCAGAGAGTATCATTTTTATATGAGTGATGATAGATCTCACTTGTCCAAGTATGTCCAACATTGTTTTGAGATTTTTTTTGAGTTCTTGCAGGAGCATGATATAGCACTGGGCCAACATCTTGTATGGTCAGATAATTGCACAGGTTAATTCAAGAATGCTCATACGTTTTATTGGTTGAGTAGAATGCATGTAGAGAGGGGTGTACCACATATTTGGAGTTTTTTTGAAGCTAGGCATGGGAAAGGGGAGCATGATGGAGTAGGTGCATGCGTAAAGAGAGCTCTAGTTAAGGAGCAATTGAAGATTTTAGGAGAAAAAATTAGTGATGTACATTCTATTGTTGATTGGTGTGGTTCCACATTATCATAGGGAGGGACACTTGATTCAACAGTGTGCAAATTCTTTTGGTTGGTTGAGGAGGGTACAGTGGGAGGCAGATTGGATTTTCATACAATCAAAGATTCTTCAAAGATGCATTCATTTCAAAGCTCAGATGCAGGCACATGGACCATTTGGACAAAACAGTTGGCTTGTTTTTGTTAGAGTTGTATTCAGTGTGAGTGGGGTCAATGTGAGTCAAGTGAGTGGGTAAATCATAAGCTAACACAATCGATGGAAGATGATGATGGTTTTGTGTATCCTATAGGTTTAGTTGTGGTTGCAGGAACTTGGTTGAGAACATACATGATTAGAAAGAATGGCATACCTGCATTTCAAGACTATGAGAAACATAAAACCATTCTCAGGTATTCACACCTTGTTATAGCAACAAATGTTAAGTTGTTGAAGCATCATGCCAGACCAAAGACAAAACAACTATGGACACTTAGTAATGTTGATCATGAAGCAATATTGGATACTCTTAATAAAAGAGTTGACCCTTCAAGCACACTTGAATAACATTTTCAAGAATGGAAGGTACAATTCTTACATTCATTATGCTTAAGTTCATTAGTGTTCTTTATTTAATACTGATATTTTGTACACTATTGCAATGCATGTGTCTTTAATAGTGATATCTTGTATGCACTTTTGCGATATTTTTGGCATGATTGACCATGGACCTGCTACAACAATAGCCAACTCTGATCCTTTTAGAGGGGTATGCAACAGATTAGAACAATTTATATTGGTGAACCTGAGACTTATATTCTTTTAAGCATCTTTTATAGTTTGCATCACCAATTCATCATCATTCAAGTTGTTTAGATTAATATAGATAATTTTTTAGTCTAAGCATCTTTTCTATTGTGACAATATAGATTTCTCATTTTCCCACTTTTGCGATATTCTTGGCAAGATTGATCATGGACCTATTGCAACAATAGCTAGCTTTGATCCTTTTAGAGAGGTATGTGACAAATTACAACAATATAGATTGGTTATTCTAAGCGTCTTTTATAGTTTGCATTACCATCTCATCATATTTTGTGTCATTTAGAATAATATAGATTGGTTATTCTAAGCTACCTTGATGGTTTGTATAGGTGCTTGTCATTCTAGAATGTGAACATACTACTATTGTGGAAGACTATGCCCTGAATGCCTCTAATAGGAAAATTTTGTAAAATTTTAATTTTCAAATGTGAAACAATGTAAAAAGGTCATAACTATGTATGGGCATAATCTATATCTAGTGATGTTTTTTGAAACATGTGTCAAATGTATGGAATTGTATAAAGGGTATATTTAAAATGTAAGGGGGTCTGTATTTTAGAAACTCATAGGTTGAATTAGTCATATAGGTGTATTCTTTGTTACTATTATTGGGGCAATTCTGTAATAACTTTTTGTACTTAATCGAGCTACAACCGAAGGTTTTCTTCCGGGTTCTTTCCTATCAGTATGCCCATTTGAACCAAGTTTTGTAATATCTCCTACTTATATATAATAAATTAGAGTGGCTTGCCACTTTTTCTCCTCAAATCCAACTTGGGTGCAACTTCATTTTTAGCAACTTTCATGAGGTTTTTAAGGAAATCAATGTTTCCAACATTGCCACACAGTATAAACACATCAAACACATCTATTAGGACCTACACAAGCTTGATCCAACCTTAAATCTTACTTCCCCCATGTTTCATTGACATTAGCAAGTTGTAACCACCATTTTTCACTTAATTTCACTCATTTTTGCCATGCATGGCAACTCACCAACTCAAGTACAGATGTTTCTAGCTCTCTAAACCCACATAGTCACCTTATACAGTCCTAATTAAATCTACCATGGCCATACTATCTAGCTACAGACTTTGCAATAGATGGTATGGCGTTTTAGCACTTTGGACTCTTAAGGGAAATCATCGGTCCAATGTAGCTCAAAGTGATTCCACATATTTGGGTGCAAAAGAGGACCATCCATAGTGTAAATGTACCCGTATGAACATGTTGGAACAATCCATTTGTTCATACGAGTTGTTGAATGAAAGTTGCACCATTTTGCAACTTTACACTACTTGCATCTGGCAAGTTTTCCCTCAATTGAAAACTTACCACCATGGGAAAACGCATCTGAGATAGCAAAAAATGAGAGAGGTTATTGTATATGGGCCAAACACGATTGCATAGCCTCAAACAGAGAGTTTTTAAATGTCATGATTTCTGAGCAATAGCCCTTCAAAGATTGTTTCCTTTTAGCACTTTGGACTCTTAAGGGAAATCACTGATCCAATGTAGCTCGGAGTGATTCGGCATATTTGGGTGCAAAAGAGGACCATAAATAGCATAAACGTACCCATCCAAACTTGACTGAATAGTTTGTTTGGTTTTATGAGTTGTTGAATGAAAGTTGCACCACTTTTCAACTTTACACTGCTTGCATCTGACAACTTTTCCCCCAACTAAAAACTTGCCACCACAGAAAAACACCTCCGAGATAGCAAAAGCTGAGAGTGGTTATTGTAGATGGGCCAAACATGATCCCATAGCCTCAAACAGAGAGTTTGTAAACACCACGGTTTCTAAGAAATAACTCTTCAAAGATTGTTGCCTTTTGGGTGATCCCACAATAGTGGTTTACAATTTTTGGCCAAACTGCTCACTGAATTTTTTTTTAAAACTAAATCTTCACATTTGGGCACCTATAGCAGTTAAATTGTGAGGAATTTGAAGATGATGCAAACTAGAGTCTTGTCACATTTTGTCTGTAGATTCTAAAAAAATCAAAAATCAAAAATTTTGGAATAAGATTGCACTTTTGTTTCCATCTCCCACGAAAACTGGTTTTTTTCATAAAACAACATTTATAAAAAGTGACGCACATCGTATAATGCATAATTTTTTTTTTCTTCAAAGATAAAATTCTAATTCTTTCGAATTTAGATTTGTAACTCCGATATCTAGTGCTTCCACTTGGTTAGATAGTCTTTTATTGATTTTTTTTTTAATCAAGTTTCAATGTCAAATCAATTACAATTCAGACATAACACAACTGTATAATGCATAATTTTTACTGTATGTATCGAAATTCTTTTTTTTTTGTTTGATCAAGGACTCCAATATCTGGTGCTCTCATATTTTTCAAAATTTGTTTTGATAATCTTCTATTTTTCCACATGTGCAGAACAAAGAGTTTTGTTTTTGGTGAAAAACCTATATTTAATAAAACTTAAAAAAATAGATAATATAATCAAAACATATTAAAATTATATTCATTGGATAGCTCATTTTGAGGGAAACCTGATACGAGTTGGGTTTCTGAGATATCCATTTTCATTCTCAAATTGAGCTTCAAAGTGCAAAATTATGAGCAATTTTGGTGGCTAAGAGGATGTGGGTGAAAATAAGGGGGTTCGATTGAACCATTGTTCAGTCGAACATAAATTAAATGTTTAGTCGAATGAGGGTTCGACTGAACTAGTGTTCGACCGAACCCATTTAACATACTATAAAAAAATAGATTCAAATGGGGTTTGGTCGAACATGCGAATCATGTTCGTTCAAACCCCCTCTATTAAAAATTAATATTTAATATTAATATAAATATAAATTATATTCTTTTTAAATAATAATAAATAATATACTTATTATTGCAATATAATTTAATAATTATATTATTATAATATTAAAATTATATAATTAAAAACTATACATATTATTATTATAATATTAAAAGTATATAGTTCAAAACTATATATTAATTTTTTCAAATCATGGCTTTTCAAATCTGTGATTTTCAGGCTCAACACAAATGTCATGAAAACACTCTCCTCAAGCAGGATAACAAGAAGCTTCGCTTGGATAACATGGCAATTAAAGAAGCCATGAGAAATCCCATATGCACCAACTACAGAGCACCTGCTATTATTGCAAAAGTTAGTCTTCAAGAGCAACAACTATGTATTGAGAATATTCGGTTGAAAGATGAGGTCTGTATGCACAACCTAACTAATTTGATGATCTACATATTCCAAATTTTTGTATTCTCAAAATGTAAACTGTGGTTAAAAGGATTATGAGTCACTCCTTTTTTAGTTGTTCCTATTCTGATTCTAATGTATTTACAACCCTACAAACCTCCTAGATTTTATTTTCTCTAGAAATCTTTTTAGTGCAGTGATTTTCCCACAATGGTGAAATTGCTTCATATCATATATTTTATAAGATTTAGAGACCTAGAAGGTTATTTTATTCTGATGCTTTAAATCACTTGAGTAATGAGGTTGAAGATTTGTTAGCTTTGTGCTTATGGGTATTCTTTAACTATTCTTTTTTTTTTTTAATGGGCATGCATGGATTTTTTCAGCTGGAGAGAATGGTAAGTATGGCTAGAAAATTTTACAGAAGGCCCATATCATTGACTTGAGAAAGAGATATAGAGGGAGGGGAGAGAAAGGGGGCAGGAGTGACTTGAGAGGGAGAGAAAGAGGGGGAGTTATGGAAGAAAGAGGGAGGAGGATGAGGAGAGAAGGGGGGGGAGAGAGGAGGAGTGGAGGAAGGGTAGTGAGGGGGTGAAGGGGAGAGGGGGGAGAGAGGATGGAGAGATAAAGGAAGGAAGGTTTGGAGAAGGAAGGAGGGATGAGGGGTGGAGAGGTGGAGGAGTGGAGATAAGGCAGTGGCAAAGGGGAGAAGGAAGGTGGAGGAGGAGGGAATGGAGGAAGAATGGAGGAGGGGGGAGAGATAAAGTGAGGAAGGAAGAAGAGGACAAAGAGGAGAGGGGAGGAGGGTGGAGAGGAAGAGGGAGGGAAGGAAGGAATGGAGGGTAGGAATGGACGGAGAGGATAGAGGTGGAGATGGAGGGATGTGGTGGAGAGGAAAGAAGGTAAGGGAAGTAGTGGAGGGGGTGGGAGAGGAGAGAAGAGATGGGTAGGTTCTAGGGTCTACGGAGAGAGGAGAGGAGTGGAAGAGGGAGGAAGATTCCTGAGGTAATGGGGATCAGAGACAGGAAATGGAGGGGATGGGGCTCAGATGGAATGGAGGGAGGGGTGAGGCAGGAGACTTGGGAGTGGAAAAGGAAGGGTAAGGGGAGGGAGGAGGATGGATGAGAAAGACAGAGGGATGAAAAGGAGGGAGGATGGGGTCAGGAGAAGAGGGGTGGAAGGAGGAAAAGATGGGAAGGAAGGAAGGAAGGAAGAGAGGAATGGAAGGAATGGAAGGAGAGGATGGGGGAGGAAGGAAGAATGAAGAGGGAGGGAGGGGAGGGGAGTGGAAATGAGAAGGAAGGAATGGAGGAGGATGAAGGAGGGAGGGGAAGAACGGAGAGGAAAGATAGGGTAGGGGTACAATGGTTTAGGGTTATAGGCTAAGGGTTAGTAAATTTAGGAGAAAGATAGGGGGTAGGGGGTACAATGGTTTAGGGTTATAGGGCTAAGGGTTTAAGGGTTAGGTTTTATTTTTTTATTTGCATTGATTTATGTTTTATATGTGTACAATAATTTTATAATTAAAGATAATACTTAATTTTAAAATTTACATAATTTCCCATGGAACAATTTGATGGAAAAAATTATATAATTTTTATATAAGTGTATATAAGATTCTTGAACTTAAGAATTCCATGAAAAAAATATAAGTTGTATATAATTATAATTTAGGTGAAATGATTTTAAAAAACTTCACTTTGTTTCGAATAAGGATTGAAAGAATATATATGGGTTTACATGCAACCAAAAAAAGTGAGAGATGATGCTATCAAATATTCTTGAACTTAAGAATTTTCCATGGAACAAATATGTACATATAATTGTAATTTAGGAAAAATGATTTTAAAAAACTTCGCTACATTTCAAATAAGGATTGAAAGCATATATATGGGTTTACATGCAACCAAAAGAAGTGAGAGATGATGCTATCAAAGATTCTTGAACTTAAGAATTTTCCATGGAAAAAATGTGTACATATAATTGTAATTTACACAAAATGATTTCAACTATGTACAAGTTACTATACGTTCTCATTTGAACATGTATAGGGTTACAAGTGAACTTGAAAACCATGGATATAATCTAAGTCAAGGATTTTGGTTCAGCCCGCTCTTCAATAACATGTAGAATTTTTTGATGATCATCACTATCTAGTCTCCATTTTCTTTGGCCATGTGCATGTGGAATTGCATGAAGATGTAGAGTGGCAGCAACTATTAAGTGACTATATTGATATACCTTGTTATCAAGTTGATAGTCAACAAAATGAATCCCATGTTGAACAACTTTGACTTGTTTTAGATATGTCCCTTGCACTGCAATAGAACCTACATGGTAAACATGAACCTAAGGTAAGACATATGAATGTGTGCAATATTTTTGTGCTCAAGGTTTGTACAATATATATTTAATGTTTATAATGTAGTGTGCAAATGTGAATACAATGTATATAAACTCTTAAACTCAAACTCGCCTATGGGAAATGACATTCCATCACTTGTTTTAGGTTGTGTTAGCTTATTCCTCTCTTCTATGCAACAAAATAAATAATAGCTAACACCTTCAATGTTTCCAGGCTCTGCTATGACTACAAAACCATCTCCTATACACCAAATTTACACAAATAAAAAATCTTAAAAAAATAGAAATGTCTCTAAATATCATTAACTAGATATATATAATATTTAAATTATTGAAAACTTACACATGTACCTTTTCTAACCACTCTTGAAATACGGTCATAATAAATTGAAATCAAAGGAATGTCTTCAACTCTTTCTTCCTCGTTTTCATCATATGTTTCTGAAACAACTAGTGGCACCGTATCCCATTTACCAACATATCCAAGTTCTTGATTGTTGCATGCACAATTAGAGTTTCCCTCAATGCACTCAGTGCAAAAACAAGAGTAATCCCTTGTTTCTAATATCAATCCATGGCGACTATCTAAACTCCTAAGACAATGCAAAGATCTTATTTTTTCTACCCTCTTGCATCCATGGATCAATCTTCTATCCACAACTAGATACATATGTACAACAAAAAACTTATGTGAACAAATATATATATATATATATATATATATATATATATATATATATATATATATATATATATATATATATATATATATATATATATATATATATATATATATATATATATCCCTAAACACTCTATGTGGAATGTGTCAGTTTATTCTTGAAGATGTGCCGACCACATTTGATGCAAAGTGTTTCTTGCACCATTCAACATCATGTGCATTGTCTAGATGATCTTCTAGATAACTCATTTGATGCTTTCTTAAAGCTCATTTGATGCAAGCTCCTTCTCCATCATGCTCACCCTTTCCATGCCCACTCTCAAAAAAACTCCAAACATGTTGTATTTTGTAGATTTTATGATATCTACAAAGTGCATAGAATGGCCATGAAGACTTGAATTGTGCCACACATCCATCTAACCATACAAAATAATTTTCAAATTTTACACCCTTGCTTCTGAAATTTTAAAAAAATATTGTAAAGCAATGTTGGACAAAAAGTGTGTCATGCTCTTTATCATCACTAATATAAAAGTGATATTCTTTCTTAATGGCTCGTTCTTCATCGGTACTCTCAACACCATCCAATTTTGATTGTGCATGTCGATAACACACATGAACCATAATAGTGATCTGCTTTGAAAAGTAATACTTTGATTTAATCTCCTTTTGATGTACAAAGGAGTAATTTTCTGCAAAGTAAACTATTGATAGAACTGTTCCACGTGGGAAAGTATCTCTCAATGTTTGGAATTGTTGTGGGGTGATCCCACAATAGTGGTTTACAATTTTTGGCCAAATTGGACACTGAAATAATTTTTTTAACTAAATCTTCACTTTCGAGCACCTATAGCAGTTAAACTGTGAGGAATTTGAAGATGATGCAAACTAGAGTTTTGTGACATTTTTTCTATAGATTCTAAATATATTTTTTTCAAACATTTTGGAATCAGACTGCACTTCTTTTTCCATCTCCCTCAAAAACTAGCTTTTTTTAGAAAACAACATTTTAAAAAAGTGACACTCACCATATAACGCATAAATTTTTTCCATGAAGGATAAAATTATAATTCTTTCAAATTTAGATTTGTAACTCTGATATCTAGAGCTTCCACTTGTTTAGATAGCTTTTTATTGAATATTTTTTCTTTATTCCAGTTTCAAATTAAAACCAATTATAATTCAGACATAGCGCAATCGTATAATGCGTAACTTTTTTTGTATGTATTGAAATTCAATTTTTTTTCTTTGTTGGATCAAAGACTTCAATATCAGGTGCACTAATATTTTTAATTTTTTTGATAATCTACTATTTTTCCACATGTGCAAAACAAAGAGCTTGATTTTTGGTGAAAAACCTGCATTCATGAGAAATAAAAAATTATATATAATAATAAAATTAAATTTATTTAAAATTATACTTTTTCGGAAGCTTATAATAAGGACTGCATACTTATAAAAATAAATTTTAAATGAATTCATTTGATCCCCCAAAAGGTAAATCAAAAGTGGTTTTCTATCAGCATTTTGATTGGTGTAAAGGAGACTTCGTTATAGGTATGGTTTAAAACTAGCGGGGTTCTATCCAAGGGGGTTTGATTTAAGGTAGTTTGATCAAATCCTCTTCAATTGAAATTATTTAAATGGAAATTTTTAAGGCTTAAATCATTATATTTTCTAAAAATATGTGATTTAAGAAAAAATTAGATCCTCCCAAAAATTGTAAACCAGCTTTGTGGGATCACCTGTGCTTGCCACTTAGCAAAAAAGGAATGTTGTATGTATGGTCATATCAATTTTCAAAAATATTCCATAAATTTTCCAATGGGAATTTCATTTTCTACATAGTTCAACCTTGTGGATTCTTTCCAAAAATTTGTTTGCAACTTTACATACTTGTACCTATGTGAGTAAAATATGTGAATAACTAATAAACCACACAATCAATGAAACATTACATCAAAGAGAATCCAAATAACAATCTATGAGAAATTGAAATAAATAAAATCTCTAAAAATAGTAATTACCTCTTACAATTTACTTTCTTTGCTAGGTCAGTATCCTCAATTCTTGAAGAAAATTTAGCCAGATTTCCACATGTCTCATAAATTCCTTTTATACAGTTTATTTGAGGTCCATTTTCATGATCACATAATATAGACTTTATGAACAAACTTGCCTATTTAGGAGGTGCATTTTGAAACCCACATCTTTCTTCTCTCATCTTTTGAAACACCTAATAGTAGAGATCAAATTCAATATGATAACGACAACAACAAGTTTCAAAAAATTTGTTATCTTCACATAATATGGCTTTAACCTTTGAAACATTATCTGCTCAATCTTTATATGAGGATATGCATTACAAAAATTCATATACATCTCAAATTGTGTTATGTCTAGCCAATATTTGATATGATTTTCATAAATACTAGGTCCAATCTTGTGTTTCATAAGGGTATGAACAAGATCATAATGGGCCAAAAAGTGGCAATATGATGGGTATGTGGCTGACAACTTTTCTTTTACCCAAAATTGATGAAACGAAAAAAGTTTTTAAAGGAGATTCTCAGATTTACACCAATATAAATTATGCTTTACTTTGAATTTAATAAGTAATTATTATTCATTTTCTATTCAAATTACAACTAAAGTCTTGATTGATAGACTGATTGAAAAAAATCTATAGCTTTCAAAGGGTATCACATTTTTTGAATCCAAAACATGTGCCACATTCTATGCTTCATATAATATAGGATTAAAAAAAAAATTGAATTTCATGAAGTTTTGACCAAGTTAAGGTGGTCAGACATACGAGTTTTTTTATTTTTTAAAAAGTTGTAATAAAAAAATCATAGTTAATTATTTTCTTGGAAAAAAATTACAAAAAAATATGCATCACATCAGGACATGAGTCCCCTACTTATATCTAAATTATTATAAAAAAATATTATCATTTTATTGTGTTTAGGGTGGTCATAGAGACACCTACTTCTTATTTTTTCCCTAAAATTTAAGTACTACTATATTGAAATTTCAAATTTTCACCAAATCGATTTTTTTTTTTTTTAAAAAAGCCCAATCATTTAGAAAATACATTCAATTTTCTACAAATCATATTCTTACATCTTTTTGAAATAATATAGATAACTTATTCAAATTTTTATGCCAAGTTGTCTAACTCTGATTTTTTTAATTTTTTTGCCACTTAAGGGTCTGTCTTTTCCATGATGATCTTGCACATACCCATAACATCTCTAGTATTTGATGATGGATGAGTCTAATTATGCCAAAAACCTGAGACCAAGTTCCTAACAACATCTTCAATCCTATCAGAATGGGGAGCTCTACACATAATTGCCCAATTGCCTTCTAAACTCATCCAAAAATTTTCTCTTTTTCTCATATTTTATCAATGTGTTTCTACTATAACTAATTTTATTGAAATTGCAAACATTTTTCTTTTTCTTGCAATATCTTGATGTACAATAGATGTCAACATCACCCTTCTTATAGTGGCCTTATCCATTGATCGAGATCCTTTCCCAATGGAATATAAACCCTTTTTAACATTTTGAACAATATCCTTTTGTAATCTCATGTGTTTCTTCTTATTTGATGTTGAATGTACACCCAACAATTGTAATGACTCTTTGAGCTAATCACAAAGAAGTAAACATGATAAAAATTGGGTTTTTTCAAGTGTATCAAGATGATTGAAATGATGATTGATCATTCCATTTACAGATTTAATCATTGACCTCTTTCTCTTATTATAAGGCTGGTTGGCATAATATTTCAGTTTCTCCATATCCATTTCAAGTAAATGATCTAAATTTCTATGAGAAATTTGTTTCCTCACCTTCTCAGCTAGTTTTATATGCTCATCCATACCAGTAGGAGGAAGTGATCCCGACCCCTCTCCAACATGCATTGTTTGAACTTGTGCCTCCTTCCTATCTTCAAGGACCATGCGTTTTTGAGCGGATTCATTTGATCCAATGTCTAGATTTGGCTCAACTTGAGCATGAAAACTTCCTGCTTGTTGAGCCCTTCCTACATGTCACAAAATATTTTGCAAACAAAAGTGAGAGATGATGTTATAGAAGTGAACTTTATGTATGCAAGCAAGCAAACTAATAAGACATGATGCTATAAGTGAGAAGTTTATGCTAGTTTTATATGCTCATCCATACTAATAGAAGGAAGTGATCTTGACCCCTCTCCAACAAGCATTGTTTGAACTTGGGTCTCCTCCCTAACTTCAAGGTCCATGTTCTCTTCAACGGATTCATTTGATCCAATATCTAGATTTGGCTCGACTCCAGCTTGAGGAATCCCTAGAGCATAAAACATGAAAATAATGTGAGCAATGAAGTGATGAAAAGAAAAGACCAAAGACACAAAACAACTACATGCACATGTATGAAAACAAATCCATAAATGCATAGCCAAGGATAGGATACACATAGGTCAAATTCCATGCCAAGCATCAAAGTTTGAGGATTATGCATACAAGTGATTTAGAACTTTTAGGCTAGTGATATAGCAAAGGAAACCCTTAGAGTATAACAAGGTGATCCAAAGAACCCCAAAAAAATTGGGCTATAATATTTTTCAAGGTTTCAAATAAATTTCCAATATCATGCTAAGATGAAAAAAGTTAAAAATTTATGGGACAACCCAAATAATCAACTAAAACCAAACACAAATATTGAAACAAAAAGAATTGGCTTAAGGAATTGGAGTCAAGGATTAGATAAAAATTGCAACTTCCATGACCAAGATGACTTGAGTACATTTAAAAGTATTTATAGTCATTCAAGTGCAATAAAACTTGAAAGCTTGAAAAAGAACAAAATAAGTTCAAAATGAAGAAGAAAAGAAAGACGATATAAAAAAAAAGACCTACTAAAAGTGAAAAGGAAACAAAGAAACAAAAAATGTAAAGGGGAGTCTTTATATTGTCCAAGAAAAATGAGACATATGTGCAAGGACAAAAAATCTCTCCTATTCTTTCAATTAGGATTTCTTGGTCTTGGATCTATATCTCCACAGTGAAATATTACAAAAACTTCAAGATGGATAATTGTAAACTAATAGGTACTCCAATAAATGATGGTAATAAACCTTCAAAACAAATGTGTGTTAAGACATAAAATAATAATCTATCATATAACTATTATTCCTTGGCACCATATAGCTTGAGTTTTGATGTATACATCTGTTAGTCTCTAGAAAACTTGGCATTGCATTGGCTTTAAGTGTAATTTGAGTTCTAATTTTCAAATAATTCTAGAGCTTAGAATTGGGCATTTATTAAAATATTTAAAAAATATTTTTAAGGAACTATTGATCATTAGATTAAATTCAATGGGAGTTTAGAAAAATCTTAAACTAATTAGATGTTGCAATGTAGATTGGATAGGGGATATTGATCACCAAATATCAACATTAGAATGCTACTTCATTGTACATGAAGGTGTAGTTTCATGAATAATTAAGGAAAAATAATGGTTTCTTTCAAAGTCCAAAGTTAGAATATATAGGAATTTTCAAAGCCATAAAATAATTAATGTGGTTGAAAAAATTATGAAAATCAAAGTGGCATAGTGAGGGACACAAAATTTAGGGTTTCATTGGAGAACTAAGCATGTATTGAAGTACACTATCATTTTCTTCATGAACAAAGTAAAGAGAAAATTGTGTAGATGCAATACTCAACAATGATAATGTGATGACAAAACCATTAAACAAAGGTATTGGTAAAAGATAAGTGTAAGGTTTGTAGGGAAGGATTTAATGTACAATATTTTAGTTTAAGAGTACATTTTAAGTTGGGGTATTGTAAGTTGAAAAATGGTCATACATTAAACATTTCTAATTTTAATAAGAAAGCCAATGCAAAATGTATGCACACATACAAATTTATGTTTAGGTGTACTAACCAAATTATTGGGTGGAGTAATGTGCATTATGGATTCCATACCATCAAATGAATACTCATGCTTTTTCAAAGTAAAAGTCCTAAACACACACTTGAGAGTGAGAGAGAGAAGAAACAAGCATGTACCTTGTTTCTTTCTATGATGATTTTCCAAGTTTTGTTCACACCTCTTTTGTTCTTCTTCTTTTGACAATTTTCGTTGAGACACATTTTTTCTTTTTCTTTGCTGTCCCATTTTCTTCTTCAACTTAAAGATGACTCAAAACAAGTTCTCTACCAACTTAGTTAAATTCTCCTCCAAATTTTTCCTTGATTGATAAAAATGAAAAGTTGTCGAGCTCCAATATTTTCCTCCTTGATAAATGTGCAAAAACTTCTCCAAAATATTCACTCTAGTGATATAAATGAGAATTAATCTTGCAATTTGATATCCAAAATAATGAAAAATAAGCTTCTATTTATATGCATATGGGATGGGAAAAAAATTATTCTAGTGTACATGGAATAACTAGATCCTAGTTTAAATGAATTAAGTAGTAAACAAATAAGCTATTTCATTGTGGAGTTTGTTGTTATTTAATTCATAGGTATGCACAACATATCTAGTAAATTTAGAATTTTGTTAAATTTTCAAAAATGTATATTAGAGGTATAATTTGAATTGAATTTTCTTAATTATATTTGAATTGAATTTCAAGTTACTTGTCAAAAATGTATAATAGAGGTATACTTTGAATTAAATATTCTTAATTATATTTGAATTGAATTTCAAGTTACTTGTCAAAAAGATTATATCTTGTTCTCAACTCAATGGTTCATGTTGCTTAAGTCATTTTTAAAAAAATATTTATTGTGATCAACATGAATGAACTTAATTATAAAGTGGCATTGATTTCCATAAAATTCTACTAGAGATCAAATGTATATTGAATATAAAGAAATGTAAATTGTAAGAGATCATAAAATAAGAAAACATGTATGTATATTGAATATTTAAAGCAAATGCATGCATATATTATGTGTAAACATGTTTAAACCACAAGCAAACACATGTTCATACATGTAAAGGGATTCAATGTATAAACATAACACATATTATAGGAAAAGAGGAAAATGTATGTATATATCATATAAAAAAATATATGTACATATCATATAAGCAAAATGTAAATTAAAGATCATCAAATGTCGAATACTAAAGATCAACAAATAAGCAAATGTATGTATATCGTATAAGCAAATGTAAGTTAGAGATCATCAAATCTCGAATACTAAAGATAATCATATAAGAAAATACATGTGGTAAAGATCATAAATCTAGTGTGCAGGGCCTAATATGAATATCTACTCCTAGTCGAATGACCATCTGAATGAGAACGGTCTTGCTTTGATGGATGTGTTGAGCCCTGCAAATAAAATTGTGTATAGGGTGTGTTAAATACATATAATTTATATTAAATAATTTTTATGAAAATTATTTTTAAATGAACTTGTATTTTTAAATATCAATCTATATCTATGCATACATAAATATTGCATGTACATATACACGTGTGATTATATAAAAATGTAAAACTCACATGTCCACTGGCAGCAGATTCATCTAGAGAGTCACGTCAATCATGCACACGATCTAGACCAAGGCTAGGAGTGATATGAGGTATGTCCACCTGTAACAATATATATACATTTATATATCAACTTACATGAATATCTAGTTAATTTTTTTTTAAATAATGAAAAAAGAATTGAAACATGCACATGCACACATACATGCACATCATCTAATATCAGATGACCTAAGTCCTCTGCAAGGGTTGCCTCAACCATATCCACCACACGGTCAAGTGACGAATCAACATCTACATCCATCTGATTTATCCCATGTCGTGCCATAAATGATGAATGTAGAGGACTATGAAGGTGAGATGGCATCAGTGATGACAAACCAAAACCAATCAATGTATTAGTAAAACCCATAGTCTGTGCAGCTATCAAATGATCTATAGGTGGATCCTGACATGCACTAGTGCTGGGCTGAGAGTGATCGGATCTTGGAACTGAATGACCTCTGCATCTCAAATGATCTCTAACATGCTCTATACTGATCCCATTATCTGATGCAATGTGGGCATATGCCTCCAACAGGTCCTCAACCAAAAAATGCAGTCATGCATGCTATATCTCCTGTAAGTGCATCAAGTTGTATAGGAGTAGGATGTCGACCACTATAAAAGGATCCATGGTGGTCCACTATGCTAAAAATGGCATGGATTGGGAATGTCTAGACATTAAATACTGACCTACATTATCATCAAATATCCTAGTGGTGGTAGCCGCAATGTCACCTATAGTGTCAATTGCTTCCTTTTGGGAAGCAACGAAAACCTCATATGTTATGGGGGCTACAGCTGGGGTGAGAGCAGGAGACCTCTCACCAACCAATACCTTAAACACTATGGGTGGTCTATCTACTCGATGATAGGTGGGCCTATCAACAATCCTGCCACGCCCCTGACTAGTGTATGGTCAAATGTCCAGGTAGTTGACTTTGAGGCCCAAATGGACCTCAACATACAACTGTTGAACAAAATACAATGGAATCTGGTCATTGTTTGGGTATAACCATGTGTTGTGAGAAATTGTGGGTAGATCAATGAGGCCATAGCATGATCGACACATCTAGTGACCTAGTATCCCCTAACCTTACACACATTTTGATAAAATGAAAACAAGTGGCTTTTATCATTTCTTTGGTCACACTATCTTGTATTTGTTTAAGGGGGATGTCACCATGTACTTCTTCCCGCATGCAGGAAAAAATAACATCTACTCTATCTAGGGAATATGCACTAGTCCTCTCAAGTTCATCTTTTAGTTTTTGTAGACTATGCAATATTAACATGCATGGTTCACTATATATCCCTGGGTTTGCACCCTGTGCTAATGAATCTGTCAATTTTTTAATCTCATTAGTGGTATTTCCAAACAAATTTTTTGTAGATGGAACATCTTCATTTTCCATGTTATATATGTATGTACACCTAAAGGAGCAATGAGACCTTGGTAAATAATATATCTAAATATAGAGAATATATTGATCTAAAACAATTCTAATAATTCATCTACTCATCAATAATATTTTCATACCATTAACAATTTAAAAATAATTGGAAGACAACTACAATCTATAACATAGCATCCTTAAATGGTTCAAATTTTAAATGAAACAATGAAAGAAAGAATAAGAAAACAAAGATTAGTGTAAAATTATTTTAAAATAATTGGGGATAAAAATATCTAATCTAATAGTTGTTAACATAAATGAACTTCAAAATAGGATTATGTAAGTGAAAAAAAAGTTCTATTGCCTTCATTGAACCTAAATTTATCTATTTAAGATATGTCCAAAATTAAGAATTCACACTAGAATATCAATATTCCATAAGAATCTCATAAAGATGATGAATTTAATGGAAGATAATATAAAATCCTCCATATGAGGATGAATTTTATCATTACATTATGAGTGAATCATCTCAATTATATATTCAAGAACATCAAAAATTATAGATTGGAAAGCAAAATAATCAGATATTTATCATATTTTTATATGTATAAAGTTTAGATACCATTAAACTATTTAAACTTATAGATTGCATAAAGCTATAAATTGAATCATTAAAACTAATTTTTTAAGAATCAAATCTAATAAAGTTTGACTTCATATTGCATACTTTTTATAAATATCTCACTAATCCAACCATACATTTTATATATGTTAAAAAATATATAATTGTTATGCCCATAATTTTTCACTAGAAAAACCAAATAATTTTTTTTTTAAATCCTTTAATTACGCTAATTAATGCTTTAAGCATTTATGATGCAACAATAACCATCTCCAATAGAATTAACATCCTTTCTTTAATTAATTTGTTGGTTTAACTTGCTAATGTGATACTATTATTAATGCATCTATCACTATTAACTATACTTTAAAAATTAAATTTGCAAGTATCACAAGTTAATGGTTACACTAATAATATTCTCATTATAATGGTTATGTCATCATAACCCACAATGAGTTGTTCCTACTTCTATTTCTTGTTGACAGTAAGGTCAATATGGTATTATGATTATTAGGATAGTTCCTCATGACCCAATGATGGCATTTAAAGTATCGATATGAATATTGATAACATTAGTATTAAGGTAACTATCGATATGCATATTGATAAGAGTATCAACAATACTTGATGATATTAAGGCTCCCTCTACAATTAATACAAACATTCTATCAATTTTATTACTCACAAATAATATTAAACTTTACCCATAATAGAAATGGTAATGTGATAGTGATATCATGTTTAAATATACCCTCATTTATACTATTACAAATACCATCCATTAATACCCATATCAATACTATAATAAATTTTATTAATAATATTGATAATGTATGTATATATATATATATATATATATATTTACAATAGTGCATAAACACTATTATTTTTCAACTCATTGTTGCTTGCAAAACTTTTATTACCATCTTAGTATCCCTAATAAGATTATCAATAAAATACTTTTCTTACTCAGGTGATTTTATTTGTGACTTATTTTAGTATGACAATCCCTCTTTATATTACCCTCAATAATAGTATCACTATTTGTTATTAATATATTTAATTTTAATTCTTTTATCTAACTCTTATATATTGTTATAGCATTTGTTTAATTATTCATCTCTATTGCAAAAATAATTATATGATTAAATATATTGCATACTCGTTATAAATATCTCACTAATCCAACCATACATTTAATATATGTTAAAAAATATATAATTTAACAATTTATACAACCTCTAATTATGATAAAGACAAGAATCTTAATTTATACCATTATTTTGAGTTTGGTTTAATAGAAATTGAAAAAAAATATAATCATAAAAAAAAACAATGAATAAACTAAGGATCATTTTAACAATGGTGAATTAGTGCCTAAAGATTGGCCTAAAAAATTACAATATTCAACATTCTCATCACAAATTATATATGAAAACTAAGGATCATTTGGTTATATATATTTTCATAGATTTAAAATTTGAATATCACATTACTATAACATGTTCACTACAATTAGATTTTTAAATAATATTGTAATAATTTATTGTCTTTGAAACTTGTTTTGTGGATTTTAATGTTGTTTTGTAAATTTAAGTTAGAGTAAGTATAATCTAATGAGATGCGTTAAAAAGATTCAAGTTTTATAATTTAAATCTCCCTCTTATATAAATATAATTTTTTTTATTCTTACAATTTATTGTGTCATATGTTCAATTATTTTAGCTATATGGATTTAGCCACAATTTTGTATGAGGTATTAAGAAGAGTAATTAGTATCCACCCTCAGATAAAAAAATATATTTTTCCTTTAGGAATTAATTTATCAACCCTTGATTAATAGAATTTAAATGATGGATCCCTTTGATAAAGCTACTTTTTATATCTCATAGAGTCCTCCTTGATGAGTGGACATATTGTTTTAAGGAATTGTGTAGCTAAACCATCTATTCCAATAATTTTTGAGTATTCAAATCCTTCAAGGAAATATCAACCTCCTCAAGGGTGAATAAATTATCTAAATGTGCCTATTTTTTGAGACCAATTATTTTGGGTATGCAAGTACCAATCAATTCCTCAACTATATCTTGAAGTGGATCTCCTTCAACTAGATCAATTAAAAATTATTTGTAATGTTGGAGGAAAATGGATTTAATATCATTAGAGTTGTCATGGAACTACCTCTCTTGATCAATGATAGATATTATCCACTCTTGAGAATGCAAATATGTTTGAGATAACTAAAAAATAATTTGTATCCCTTATATCCTTTCATCCAATGTAGCCTATCTCTTAATTGAGATCCTCTACCACAATTAAGTTCAAATCTTCTAAGTTTTATTTCAACAGAAGCAACCACTCATTGTAGAAAAGTTATTAGTAAGTGCTAAAGCCAAAACAAGTTTATTTTTTCTATTTGGATCCATATTTTTTTCCATTCTAGATCTCTTTCTAGCCATATTCTTATTGTAATATCATACTAAAGTAGTGTGCAATAGATTTAATCACATCATTCCACAATTGTATCCACTTACCATTTTGTTGAGGTCTAGGAACATCAACCAAAGGGATATTAGGGAAGCAAGGTGATCAATTTCATTGAGATGGGAAGTGTTGAGCTTGAAGGATAGATTATTAGGTATGAGGAATAAGAATTTTGAAAAGTTTAAAGAATTGGGAGGTGATATGTGAGATAGGTTTAATAGAATGTACTTAAATAAGGGTGTTTTGTGGAGAGGGGACAATGGAAAGAGAAATAACTAAGTAAAATTTATCAATACAACTAAGTTTCCCTTAGTTCAACATCTCTTTAGTTGGTCCAAGTGAACTAGTGATGAGTATAAGAATATTTTTTGTCTAAAATGGGATCTAAACCCCTCATGGTATTTCTAGTTAGGATGTAGGAATTCAATTATTTTTTAGAGATTTTATGAGAACTAAACCAAATTGTATCTTGGTCTTTTCCACCATATCATATTCACCTCCTTGTAGCCATTTAGTCATAGGGAGGGCATAAAAATCCATTCCCATAATTTAACTTGAGATGAGGAGTCATTAGGCATACAATAAAGAAAAAAAGGAATAGGTATTCCTTGGATTAGTAGTAAGCACTAAGCACAATTGTTGTTAGGATCCACTCCTCAATAGATGATAAAATTAGCCAAGTATTGGGAAAGGTGGGTTAACCTTGCATCCTAATATTTTGATTTATATTTTTTCCTCATATTAGGAAATGAGGCATCTCACTTTGTGTTGGTAGTTATTTGTCATTTGTTGAATGCTTTGGGAGGTTTCTAAGATGTTCTAAGAGCATATAATATCATTATAGCTTTATAAGATGAAACCCTCTTATGACATATTCTTATGACATTTAAGAGCATGACTATAGAATATTTACAGTAAAGTATAAGAAATCTTTTAGTGGGTTTGAATATATCAAAGTGGAATAAAAAAATTGTGGTTGAATTATTTTCACTCATGGTTTCAATAAACCACTTTTAATGTATGGTTTCAAAACATCCCATTTATTAGTGCTTGAGTATATAATATCACATGATTCATATGATTGGCTTGTAGGTATTGTTAGTGGTTGAGTATATAATATCCAATTTATTAGTGTAGGAATATTTTTACACCACTACTTTCTTTCATTTGGTATTAAGCCTTGGTCATCTTACATTCTAGGTGTTATGGGTATAGGTTTTTTGTACTAATCTTGGAGTGAGTGGGATCTTGCATAAAAGAAAATCTTGTTGAAGGAAAAATAGCAACTGTGTCAAGGAAAAAGATATCATACTAGATATACCCGTGACCCAAATACATAACATTGGAGATTACAAAACCTTACTAAACATAAGACTGATAAGTTGGGAAGCCACTTTCAAAAAGATGCATATTTTCCACCAACATGTTGAAAGCCATTAATCGAGCTTTCTTTTGTTTCCACTCGTTTACCTTTGTGTTGGTGATCATGCTCAAAAGAAGGTTTTGATTTGTTAATATCAGGAACATAACGATAACATACTTTCTTTTTGGATGAAGATGGAAGTTGCAAATAATGAATGCAAACATGACTTCTCAAGAAAGAAATGGCATGACATTTTATTTTTAAATCATCAATCTCCTCCATGGAAATGGCAGATCTGTATCTGTTTAGAACTTGGTAGAGATGCGAAGAATTTTCATGCATTGTGGATAATAACATGCCTTGGAATATGTCAGCATACCTATTCTTATGAAAAAAAAACCTTCTTTCAATAATTAATATTATAAATTAATACTTGGCTCATACTGTATAATCACACTAGAAACCAACAATGTAAGATTGAGAGTCTCAACTAAGAAATCCACATTATAGATAACATTCATACTAGAAGCCAACAACTAAAGACCAAATTTCATAAATAAAGTTCATGTGTCCTATATCATGCCTTTGAGGGGTCCACAAGTATCGTGAGCCTTTTGAAATCCTTCTCCATCTAAATGCATCCATTCCAAGACCATTGGGAGGTGGGTATACAATATGAGCCAAGAATTAATTTCTAATGTTAATTATTGAAAGAAGGTATATAAATTATTTGAGCATCTTAATTCTCATACAGAGTTACATCTTAGTCAATTTCTCAATGTATGAGTTCCATATATTTTTAATTTTTTCTTAATATAAAAACATATTTTATTTCATTAATTAACCTATCTATTACATGTTACAAAGGATGCTCTTATTTAAAATTATAAGTATATAATTCAAAATTAATTAGTAATTTTCAAGATAGAGTACACACAATTTCTTTAGTTAAAATAGAATAATATTCGTATTTCCCTATGAGAGTTATGTAGAATGGTAGCTTGATGTCTCGAAAATATTTCTTTCATGTACATATTAAATTTTTAACATTACATTAAATGAGTGAATCATCTCAATTATATAGCCAAGCACATCATAAATTTATAGATTGGAAAGAAAAATAATCACACATTTATCATATTTTTATATGTATAAAGTTTCTACTATCAAACTATTTACACTTATAGATTAAATTATTTTTGAATTTGGTTATTTGGGTTCAACATGTCATGCTATAGGATTTTCTTATGTTTTCACCATGTTGTCATGTGTAGATAGCTATGTATTTTATAGGTTTAGGAATTTTAGAGGAAGGCAAGGTTGAACAAAATGCATAAGGATGAGATGGAGCCTTGTTTACCTTAGGATTTCGTTGAGGCTCCCTTTGAGCATAATTGAGGGGTGGTCAAGGTCCTCTTGTAGACATGACTAATTTAGAAGGTCTGTCAAGAGAAATTTAGAGGAAATTGGTAGAGACAAGAATCATCTTACAGATGGATTAATTGGAGTTCATTGCCTCTACCATTCTGTTGAATTGCAACATTCACCTCTTGATATTTCTTCTAATAATTTTAAAATATGAAGAAGGTTCAAGTTTAGAAGATTATAGGAACCCTTTATTCCCTTTGGTCTCAAGTTTGGAAACTAAAGATGGAAACTCCATTTAAACATCAACTAGGTTCATTCATGGAAAAGGATAAGGTTGACAATAAGATATAGTTCCTTGAAGAATTTTGGATTCAAGTTGTGAAATGATAGATCTACTAATGTTTATGGGAAAATGACCCTCTTTATTAGATACATTGCCACTATTGGTGGAGTATTTCTAATTGGATGTTATTTTTCTAACTTACAACTATATTTTTCTTGTTGTGGTTCCATGCCAATATGATTGATCATTTTTTGTTTCTTTATTGGTCTTTGTAAATGGATGGGGCCCTTTCAAAATTTCTATTTCTAATTCATAAATTCAACCAAAAGTATTTACTCTAAAATTAAAATATAAATTTAAACTTTAAAATAGCATTTACTCCAATTAATGGTATTGTCATTTGTTTCAAAATTGACAATTTTTAATGTTTAATAAAATTACTATTTGGTTCTCCAAGGTCATGCCATAAAACCAACAATAAAAGAAATATTTATTAATGCTTTCTCTTAATGCGAATGGTTTTGTTTGTTATACATTAAGCACTGTAAATTGGATAATAACATTTGCAACACTTATATTACTAATATATAACAACATTATTATCATTTCATAACATTAATGGTAAATACTATTATTGCAATATTAAAAGTTACTCTAAATAATAATATTACTATTTATAATACAACATACGGCAAATTCATTGCTAGTAATTCACCGATGGAAAATTCACTACTAGCAATTCACCGTGGGAAAATGCACTACCAGCAATTCACCATGGGAAAATTCACTGCCATGACAAATTCATCGTGGGAAAATTCACCACCAAGTAAAATTTGCCACCAGCAATTCACCGAAGGGAAAAATAACCGCATTAATGTTTTTCAATATATATTTGGAAAACTTTGATTTTCTTTTTAAAATAATTTTCAGCTATGTTGCAATACAATTTTATTTCTTAAATATTTTTTATGTTTATTTTGATATGAAAATTACGCACTAATTTTCATAAAAAGTTTAAAAAATAAAAATAAATTGTTTACTTTAATTTCTACTTCAAATATTATTTTATTTTTCCATGTGTTTATTTATATATACAATTTTTTACTTTTTCTTGTAATCCTTTAATTTATACCATAAACATAAAAAAAGTATTTTAAAAAATATATATTATACAATATTGTATCATGAAACAATGATTTTTTATTTTATTTTATATAAAATATTATATATACAATTTTTTTATTTTTCCATGTGTTTCTTTGAATAAATATTAAAAATATATATTTTTCCATGTTTTTATTTATGATATTAAAATTAAGTTAACATATTTATTTTTTATTTTTATTATCATATATTTAAAAATATATGATAAAATATATTGAAAATAAAATATTTTTATTTTTTATTATCATAAATCAAATTATTCTTTTGCAAAAAAAAATTCAAAGTTTTTGAAATATATATTAAAAAACATTAATGGTGTTTAATTTTCTCCTCGGTGAATTGTTGCAATGAATTTTACTTGGCAGTGAATTTATCATGGCGGTGAATTTTCGCATGATAAATTTGTCATGGCGGTGAATTTTCCCATAGTGAATTGCTGGCGATGAATTTTCCATCTGTGAATTGTTGGCGATGAATTTTCCTAGAGCCTTATAATACATACTAACATTTCCCTTGCATGTTCATATGAAATAAGTTTCAATTTATTATGTTTTATTATAACTATTATCCATAATATAATATTTTCATCAATGTTAATATTTGTATTTATGATACATAATGTGATTATAACCCAATTATTAAATTTAAGTATGTTATTGGAGATGGCATTCCTTAATATAAATATTACCTATTAGTATTATTTTCTTTTATCTTGTAACCACAATAATTTTTCATTTACAACCTTACTATTAAATATTAATAGAGTTTATTTATCTACTCAAAGGAATAGGTTTTACCTAATTTATATTAAAAAAAAAAATCCTAATATGTAGTTCATCCTCTAATTCAATGCTGATTTTAAAGAGTAATATTCTTTATGTTTAATTTCAAAATTTTAATGCACTCAAGTATAGGTTACAAGTGCATTCTTTACATTTTTTCTCTTTATTTTGTACTATTTTGTATGGGTGTCTTATATGCATTTCCTCAAACATATAATTTTAATTTCAATTTAGCTTTCAAATGCAAGATTTAAACTTAAGCTTGTACTTAAATAATATCATATTATCCTTGAAAATGGGTTTGTTGAAAAGATTTTAGAAACTTTCAAGCAAATGCAGTTGACATTTGCAAAGCCAAATTCCACAACCTTCCCCCTGCTTGTGCCAAAATGGGAGCTTTGGACAGGGTATGGACATCAATCAAATCATCAAGGGGGAATTTTACCAGATGTTGTAGTTGCAATTGCAAGTGCCCTGGTAGACATGTATGCAAAATACAGAAGGCACATGAACTGTTTGATATAATGCCTTAAAAAAAATTGTTAACAAAGTAAGGTTTTAGAAACATTCAAGCAAATGTAATTGGCAGTGCCTTGGTAGAAATGTATGCAAAATGTGGAAGCATAGACAAGGCACATTACTTGTTTGACAAATTTTAAAAACGGGTATGCAAAATCTTTCAAACAAATGGATTGCAAAGTCAAATTCAACATTCCCTACCCATGCCAAAATTAGAGCTTTAAAACATGGTATGAACATTCATCAAAGCATAATAGAAGTTAAGTTTGTTGTAATTGAAAGGCTTTAGAAACTTTCAAGCAAATGCAATTTCAATTTCAACAAACTTAATTTCAAATCTATTGTAAATTTTAACCATTTCATTCCATTTAGGGTTTAATTTTTTTTCAAAATAAATTCAATTTAAAACGCAATTTCAACCACCAACCGCTTGCTCACTATGGTTTGGTCAAGAGGTTGATGAACTTAGAAATGTGCTACATGTTTTTCCTCAGGGTTCACCGCCTTCGCTATTCATGTTTGTCATCCTCCTCTGTTCATCTTTGCCACTTTACAAATAGTCATGTGAAGTGTGTGCAACAATGACTTCTTTTTTTATATGCCCTAATTCAGGGGGTTGGGTCGAACTCATGTTCAACCAAACCCTATAAAATATTTTTATTTTATTGGGCCATTTAGTGGTTTGGTCAAACAATGGGCTCAGACAAACTTATAGGTTCAATCGAACATATAATAGTGTTCGATCGAACCTATAAGTTCGCTTGAACCCCTTGATATGGTGAAAAATAAATAAATGAGAATTCCTTCCTCAAAATAATTGTAAACCACTATTATGCTTTAACCCCTTTTAGCACTTTGGACTCTTAACGGAAATCACCGGTCCAATGTAGTTTAGAGTGATTTGGTGTATTTGGGTGCAAAAGAGGACCATTGGGTATGTGTACGATCATCATGGAAAAAAAAGGCCCTTAAGTGGCAAAAAAATCAAAAAAATCAGAGTTAGGAAACTTGACGTAAAAATTTGAATAAGTTATCTATATTATTTTTAAAATATGTACAAATAGAATATGTAGCAAATTGAATGTAGTTTCTAAACTACTATGGATTTAAAAAGAAAAATCTATTTGGTGAAAATTTGAAATCTAAATGCAGTAGTACTTAAAGTTCAGGGAAAAAATAAGTACATGTCTGTCTGACCACCCTAACCACAATAAAATGATAATATTTTTTTATAAGATTTTAGATATAAGTAGAGGACTCATGTCCTGATGTGATGCATACTTTTTTTTAATTTTTTTCCAAGTAAATAATTAATTATGATTTTTTTATTACAACTTCTAAAAAAACTAAAACACTTGTATGTCTGACCATCTTAACTTGGTCAAAACTTCAAGAAATTCAATTTTTCTTTTTTTAATCTTATAGCATGCAAATCATAGAATGTGATGCATGTTTTGGATTAAAAAAATGTGATACTGTTTGAAAGGTATAGATTTTTTTCAATCAATCTATCAATCAGGACTTTAGTCGTAATTTGAATAGAAAATGAATAATAATTACTTATTAAATACAAAGTAAAGCATAATTTATATTGGTGGAAAGTTGAGAATCTCCTTTAATAACCCTTTTTGTTTCATCATTTTTTGTTAAAAAATTGTCGTCAGCCACATACCCATCATATTGCCACTTTTTGGCCCATCATGATCCTGCACATACCCCATCCCTAGCGTAAACGTACACATCTAAATGTGTTGGAATAGTCTGTTTGGTCATACAATTTGTTTAAAACAAAGTTGCACCACTTTGCACTTTTACATTGGTTGCATCTGACAACTTTTCCCTCAAATAGAAACTTGCCACCATGGGAAAACGTTGGGTGATCCCACTATAATGGGTTATAGTTTTTGGCAAAACTTGACATTAAAATTGGGATTTTTCACCAGATATTCACTTTCTTACACGTATAGCATCTAAACCATTAAGAATTTGAAGATGAATCAAACTAGTTATTTCTTAGATCTTGTGTGTAGATTCTAATTATATTTTTAAAAAATAATTAAAAAAATTGTGAATCATTTTATGTAATTTTTAATAACTTATTTTTTCTACTAATCAACATTTTTAAAAAGTGATATTTACTTTGGACATCATAACTTTTTTTATATAAGGATAGAATTCTAATTTTTAAAATACAAATTTTTCACACCAATATCATGTGCATGGATATTTTTTCATAATTTTTTGTTACATAAATTTTTTTTCAATTATTTTTCCAAGTCAAAGTAATTATAAATTTGACAGAGATGTACTTCGTCCCACATAACTTTTTTTGTATTCATTGGAATTAACTTATTCTTTTTTTTTTGAAATAAGGACATCAATACCTAGTGTACATGTATTTTTTAGATTATTTTTTCTCTATTTTTCTATTTTTTCGTATTTGTAAAACAAAGAACTTGATGTTCATTGAAAATCTTACATTCACAAGAAATAAAAAAATAAATATAATAATCAAATTAAAAATATTTAAAATTATACTTTTTGGGAAGCTTATAATAAGGGCTACATGCTTACAAAACATAAATTTTAAATGAATTCATTTGATTGCCCAAAAGGTAAATCAAAAGTGGTTTTTTATCAGCATTTTAATAGGTGTAGAGGAGACTCGATTATAGGTATGGTTTAAATCTAACAAGGTTCTATCCAAGGGAGTTTGATCTAAGGGGGTTTGATCAATCCCTTTTTAATTAAAATCATTTAAATGGAACCTGTAAAGTCTTAAATCATTGTATTTTCTAAAAATATGTGATTTAGGGAAAATATCATGATGTCCCAAAAAGTGTAACCCATTATTATGGTAGCACCCCTCCAAGATAGCAAAAACTGAGAGAGGTTATTATAGAGGGGCCCAACACGATCTTGTAGCCTCAAACAAAAAGTTTCTCGGCATCACAGTTTCTAAGAAAAAAATCATCAAAGATTGCTGCCCTTTTGCACTTTGGACTCTTAGGGATTTCGCTGATTAAACGTAGATCAAACTGCTTCGGCCAATTTGTGTGCGAAAGGGGACAATATCTAACCTAAACGTAATCATCCAGACGTGATGGAATAGTTGGTTAGGTCATATGAGTTGTAGAACAAGATTTATTTATGTAGTTACAAGTAGTTTTTAGCCTCCAACCGAACTCCAACGCTGATTTTCATATGAAAACAAGCCATGAGACCATAGCTTGTTGCTTTCTTTTTAATGGAAACTAGTGGGTAGTACAGTTAACTTCTTCATAGATTTAGTGTTTGAGATTACAAGAAGACATCAAAATGGCTAGTGTACTAAATAAATTCTTATGATTTCTAAAGAATGCTGATAATTCTACTCATTTGGATTCTTTTTTAAAAATCATACAAATTGAACCTTGGCATCAATAGACTTTGTATATTGAAAGCTACCAAAATTTAAGTTTCAATGATAAATATTTATCATGCATGTTTTAAATGACATTCAAGTTTATGCTAGTTTTGTTGTTTATATGATGTTATGTGATATTCTAATCCTATTTCATGCTTCTATGTTGCATATATATATATATATATATATATATATATATATATATATATATATATATATATATATATATATATATATATATATATATATATATATATATATATATATATATATAATTTTTACATTTTTTTTACTAACGAACCCAAAATGAACCAAACCACCCATAAAAAAATTTTAGCCAAACTGCTGAACCGAACCCCCAAACTCGAACCTGAACCCGAATAGGTAACTTAGTTTGTAATTCAGTTATTGGGAGTTGGTTGGTTGTTTTGTGTGGGGGAGAGTCTTAAAAAATGTTGAGGAAGTAAGTTTGGGGATTGATGAATGTAATTTTGTGAAGAATCAATAGGATCATATTGAGTTACTTTGCAAAAACTGTGGTTTCTACAGAAAAAATCTATGTTTTCTCCATTGTTCAACCACTATACAAGTAAATGGTTGCATAGTGTGTGGAATGAGGAGGAAGTAGGCCTGAGACCCCTTTAAAGTTTCTTTGAGTGCTTTCTTTTCATTTTTTGTGAGTTTTGTGCCAATTTTTCTCAAGGCGGGTAGTGAACCCAGATTTTGCATTTTGAGTAAATTATGAATTATTGAAGCCCTCCACCTACTATACCTTTCATGTGGCTCGGTGGAGAGGGTGTGTACAATATGATTTGAATGTGTGTAGGTCCATTTAAGAAAGGGGAAATGATTTGTGAGTCTTGGATTTGTTGTCCTAAGCAAATCATTGCTTAAATTGCATGAAAATGGAGATTTTAGCCTAGGGTTTGTTAAAATAAATGAGAGTGGGGGAATATCTTTAACATTTAAGCATATTGGGGTCATAATAGAGGTTTTTGAGTTGATGGAAAGGTTAGGGGAGTTGTGCAAGTGGTACTTTCAATAAACCCTATTCATTTGCATTATAAACAAATGGTTTCATGGGACAACCTGCTAAAGGACCTATAGGTGCAAAATAATCTTACAATTTGCTGTTTTATGACACAACTCAAGATTTTTTGGGGTGTTCTTGTGAAGATCAAGTGTTTAACGGGCACTCACTTTGTGAAAGAGGGCTAATTCACTAGCCCAAAATAGGGGTATGTTATTGGTTCTCAAAATTGGTCCAAAGGAGTCAAGGGTAGTTTTCACATATGTTTTCACCCCCACTCTGCATCAATCCATAGCTTGTTTGAAAGAACTTTTTTTAGGATTTTAGCCATAGCATCAAGCCAGTGAACTGTTTGATAAAAACTTTTTTACACATGTACGAAAAATGTGGTAGCATAGACAAGGCAATGAACTATTTAAAAAAATGCCTCAAAGAAATGTGGTCTCATAAATTCCATGACAAGAAAATGCAATTGATAGTTGCTCCTAGTTATTAGTATTGTAATGTGAAGTAATTGCATAACTGCTTAGGTTGACTTTGTAAAAACTATATTGTAATTGAATTTTTTTCATCTATCAACATCTAGTTGTTAGTTATGCAATGTGAAGTAACGCTTTGAGTTTGAAAGATGTGCAATGCAATGTAATCAACGATATAAATATAAACTACATAATACAACCATTCTTTTTTATGCTATTGTACATTGATATTTAACCATTGCTCACTTGATTAAATTTTCAAAGAGTTTAATCATGCACATGAGGAAGAAATTAAATTTTGATTGTCAACTTCTATGTATCAAATTATCCAATAATCTTGAGTGTATCTCCATATACAAAAATGGCATTAATGCTAACTCAAACAAAGTTTTACAAAATGTGGCATATGCCATCTCGATGTCTATTCAAAATTTACATGCCAAAATATCTATCTCATCCTAAACTACTAGTGGATCATCAAAATAGAGCCTTTTTGAAGCATTCATTGGCTCTGAAGGTAGCTGCACAAGAAAAATTCAAACCACAATTGAGATTAGTTATACTATATGATTTAAAATCGAATAATTAACATCAAAATCAATATACATTGAATTATAATTGAACTCTAAATTGTTTTGAAATCTTGATTACTTGAAATATCTGTCTCTTCAAAGGGTCAGGAGTCCTAAAATATGACCCTCTCAAAGAATCGACCAAACCAACTTGTGTAATGCCAATCTATATATGTGAACAAAAACATAAAATCGATCCAAGTTAGCATACAATTGTTGGTAATAGGAACATATAAATACCAAACACAAAATAAAATAAAATAAACACATACCTTTTTAGGCTGATCTTTTTCTTTATCTCCTTTAGGTGTTTCGAAACCTCCTCCTTGAGGTGTTTCAACAACTACTCCTTCAAGTGTTCCAATACGTACTCCTTCAAGTATTGTGGCACTTGTCAACAATGACGTATAGCTCATAACTACCTTTACATAAAAATTACAAGTACATATGAAACTACCAATCTATGTCGATGTATGTATAATCATTATAAGATCTTAAAAATCTTAATTCAATCAAGTTTGAGTTCAATTACCTTCCCCTTATCTAACATTGCACTTCCATAATTTGGACAAGGTTGCACCTCACTCACATTAGGTATTTCCTACAAGAGGAAAATAAGATAAACATATAAGTTATTATATAATTTCATTAATGACAGTTCAAATGACAAGCAAGTATATAATAAAAAAATGTAAATGAGTGAGTGCAAAAATATATACTGTGTGCATGTCGAGGCCAAATGAAATGGCCCTAAGGGTGCTATCAGTCACCTGTGCGAGCTCCTCCTCAGACATCAACTATTAAATAGACTATGTAAATAAATATTAGTACATTATACTATCTCTTATTAATATTCATTTAAAAACAAATGCAAGTTATGAATTTCAACTTAAATCATACCTATGTCACTATTCCAATGTCCCCCTCTCTAGCAGGAGAGGACTTTGTAGGGTGTGCTCCACTCCCCTGCATCTGATCTATAATTTCCACATCATGGAGGTCATAATCAGTAGTGTCCAAGGGATGCTCGGTGGGTTGTATAAGAGGACCCAAGCATATATGGTGGCACATGGAGCAAGTATGCAGCACACAAATATGTTGACTTGATGAGGATGATGTAGCAACACTTGAGCCATCGTCAACATCATCAAAATGTGGCTGAGCTACTATAGAAGCATGTGAAACCAAAAGACCACTTAAAGAGTGAATAGCCTGGATAGTCTGTGTGGCCGCATCTTGCATGATATCTGGATGATATTTTGGAGGTGGCGGAGGAAGGGAGGAGAGGGAACATATGGGCATGGGATTACTCTAACTGCCCCTAGTTTATCTTGAGGCATACCTCCACCAATGCCCTGGAAGGGTTTAATGTCAAAGTAATTGACATGATGCCCTAGCACAATCTCAACATATAATTTTTTAATAAAGTAAAATGGTATATCACAATTGTTGTTCAGTTGTTTATCAAAAACCATACACCAACAATCCCAAAAGTTATCTACAATGTCCCTATGCGTGCACCATTTTATAGAAAGTTTTGGTTTATTAACCTTAACTGGCAAACTAGTGTGAGGGTTAACAAATAAAGAGGCTATTTAGGCTTTGGTTATTCCAAGATCTTTCACATCATCATAAGACAATTCACATGCATAATATTCACTCATGTCTTCTCACCACAAATGAAAGGCATTATGTTGGGTGGAGAGGGTTTCTATATTTTTAATTATTTTGTTCAATGTGTTTGACATCTTAGATAATTGAGGGGTTCTCATATAAACATCAGAAATGCCCCTCAATTGCTGCAATTTTTCACCAATTAAGTCTTCAATTGATGGTTGCGGAGGTGGTGGAGCATTTGACATTTGTGCATTTTCATTCTCAACTGGTGGATCATTTGGAATTTGTGCATTTTCATTCTCAATAGCCATAATGCCTAATTAAAGTTAAAAACTAATTAATCTAATTGAAATTAGACAATATAAATGAAAATATTGTAAAAATACCATAGTTTTTTTTTTTAAATCCAAAAAAACCCTACTTTTTAACAAAAATCTATAAGATTCTCTAATTTTTAATACAAATACATAAACAACACTATTTTAAAATCAAAATCCATAAAAAAAAATCATTTTTAATCAAAATCCATTCTAAACTCAAGTTTTTCATAAAAAATCAATCAAAAACCCTATTTTGAAAAAAAATCCATAAAAAACTAACTAAAATTATACAAATCTAATTCAAAATTTGATTAAATCAAAGAAAAATAAAAAATCCAATCTTTCAAAATGGATATCGGCTATATCAAATATGTATTACGTGAAAAACCTCCTCACTGTGCACCCACGACCTATGCAAGGGTGAAATGATTTTAACAGCCCGATATATATATATGCCTCAAATCAAATATCTGATTTGGAAATCTTGGCTTGGGCATTGCTTTGGAGCAATGTACTGACACCCAAGCCAAAAAAAAAGTCAACTCGATGTTTTCGCATTTTTGGGTCGATGAAAAAAGTAATTTTCTCCCCATTGCCACTTTTTTGGCCCATCATGATCCTGCACATACCCTACGATTGATGGTTGCTTATGGGTTTTGGTCAAGTTTAAGGCTACAATATGCCTCATGATGCACAAAAAGGGGTCTTAGGTGCCCATAATAAGTGACCTAAAGGGAAATTGATGCAAGGGGTGCTAAAAAGGTCCAAATTAAGTGTGAACATGCAAAGGTATGCATTTTTCTACACTATAACATCTATGAAGATAATATTCTAAAATGGCAACAAAAGTAAATGGTAAATGACATGGCAATACAAATTTAAAACTTTCATTTTTCCCTGCATTGAAGTGTATGGGAATCATAAAATGGTCATATGATTGAAAATAAGTGGAACTCACAAATGTGCATGTAAATTAAATATTTATACATCAATGGATATAGCTAGGAATCAATGGACCCTCTAAGGTGTCATCATATAGTTTTTTGGTTTTTTACTCTACATGGGAACCTTAAAATAAAGGAAAAATATTTTTTGAGAGGCTTATATGACACAAGTATAAATAAGTGAAAGAATAATCACAAATGAGTATCAAAAAATGTAAGGTAGAGAGGAATATAATTATAAAATTTCACTTATATTAGAAAAGCTTAATGATCCAACTATTTCTATTTCTACTCAATTAATCAAGTAAGAGACAATTCATGAAACTCAACCATAATTCTTAATGTTATACCCAGTCAGACATTTAAGAAAAATATTCTAGGTAATTTAGAATTTAATATTATTTTGATTAAGTATATATAGTATTGTTAGACTTAATGTTGTATCTATGTTGATTTATTAAATATGCATGTCATTTGAGCTTTAGATGGTCAACAAAACACTAGGCAACATAGGTTACCATTTTCTATTTATAACAAAACATCAAAAACAATGGATGCAATGGATGCTAGAGATGATAAGTAAATTATGTAATTATTTTCTAACAATTTTTGTATGTTTAATTTTTAAATCAATTTAATAACTAAACTATGTAATTTACAAGTTTTGTAGACATTGTAATGGAGGATCATGTTCAACACCATTGTGGATAATTAATGCAGTTTATTGTACTTCTAGCTTAAATTGAATATTTAGAAAATTGGCTCATTGGCCGAATCATACTAACTGTAATTATAATTAAGTTTCATAGTTGTTGACCCATTGTATTATTAGTTACTAAATGATTCAGTTTTTATATTGTTTATAATACTAATTGATATTATTTTATTAATAGAAATGATGTGAGGCATAGCTAAAATTATTTGAGAGTCTTTGGTTGTAGGGTCATAGCCAATTTTGTTTATTAGAATATTTATTTGATAATATAGTATGATGACTAAATGATGAACATTATCATCAATATTATTATTTTTATTATGGAATGATAGTAAACATGAAGTATTGATTATTTTTATGGAATAGTATTATAAAAAAGCTTGTTTGAATTATAAAATAGTTTAGCAATTAGAAGAATAAGTAAGTGATTCAAATAATTATTTTTAATTGTTATTATGAAAAATTTATAGTCTCTATTATTTTATTTTCAAGAAATATGAAGAGTTTAAAATGAAAGATCTATGAAAAAAGAAAAAGAAAAAAAAGAGTTTTAGGAGGGGGGAAGGAGAAAACTGCTGGAAATAAAGGGGAAAAAATAGATTTTTGGAAGAGAAAAGGAGAGCTAGTGGAAAGAGGCTAAAAGAAGTTGCAAAGAACGAGGATTCAAATCTGAAGAAAGAGGTAAGAAAATTGGTTGTTTATACGTTGATGTTTTTTTGAGCTTAATAATAGAATTCAACGATTTATTAAGATGGTAACATTATTAGCGAGCTGTGTGAGCCAATATTTGCTCTGTGTGAGCCATGCTCTGTGTGAGCCAAAAACAATTGCTCTATGTGAGCTTATGAACAAGTTGCAGCTCTATGTGAGCTAGTGTTGAGCTCGGGGGTGGACTTATCAATCCTATGGTTGGGAGGTGAGCTAGTGTTGAGATCATGTTACATTAATTCATGAAATGTTTTCCCTAATTTTATGTGATAATGAAGGATTGTATATTTCAATATTAATAGATTTTTGGAAGGATCTAACTTTCAGACAAGTTTTCAACATTATTCTTTATATCCATATCATTAAGGAAATTTTTGTTAGTATAAAAGTATTTATATCATCTCTATTTATTTATTAATTTGATTTGATTTCTTCATAAATTTAGATATTTAATTGTGTTCTATTAGCCGGTAGTAGAATGGGCATTACAAATGACTAATTTTTTGGTATTATATACTTACATTCATAGTTATAAAGTATCTTTTGAATTAAAAACATATGTGATTAGTTCCAAGCCTCCCATCTTAAGCACTTCAACCATTCCTCAACACCATAATTTACTTATATAGTTAAAATTATATATTCTTATATAGCTAGTTAGGTCATCCAAAGGGTTATAGTTAAGTATCTATCTTTTTGGGTTTTGAATGCTATTTGCATGCTAGAATATCATTAATCTCATCTCTTGCTAAGAAGTACATGTGTGAATTTTCATTTGGCTCAAAAATTTGGTATCCTTGTTAATGTTCTCAAATATAAATTGTTCCTCCTTTTATTCCTATAAGTACCATCACTTGCATGTTATCGTACTTATAAATAAGTGCATTCAAAGGTGTAATGAATAAAAGGAACATAGATATATGGGAAAATATGGGTAAAGTATGGGAATTTATGTAATATAGACACTGATATTCATTTTTGGTTATGTTATTCCTCACCTAATAATTATTGTAAATGTATAATTATAATATTTGATTTAATATTTTATATGTATAGAGTGATTCTTATCTAAAATTTATGTTATTTATTATTATAGACTATGCGATGTTTGTTGTTATTTATTCCATGACTTCATGTCATAATGAATAAGTCTATATGGCATAATCTAGTTTAGACAGGGCTACACCATGTGACTTAGGTCACTAAAATTAAATCTCCATTTTAAACCCAAAATCTAATGCCTTTCACAAAATGAGTTGACCTTGTTAGCTCATTTAAGAATTAATTCAAATTAATGATCATATGCATGTACTAAAGAATACCTCCTAAGTCACTTAAGACCATATATTATTTGAAAATAGATAGAACACAAAGTAATCACACAAAAATAAATTTGATTCAACAACATTCAAAATTAACATTTTGTAATTATGCACCACACTAATATACTAGATTGACATTGTATAGTGTGTTTTTAGCATGTTTAGACTCCAAAAAGTTTGTCAACATCCTTCTAGCGTAGGTTCCTATGCTTATTCATAATGGGAAAGCTATCTCAGAGTCCCTTATAATCCTACAATACATAGACGAGACATGGCCTATAGTACCCCTGCTGCCCAAAGACCCATATGAATGAGCCATGGCTCTGTTTTGGACTGCATTCATCGATGGCAAGGTGGGTACACTTAAAATTTTCTTTTTGGATTTTCTACTGACATCAGATAATTTTTAAGCTTATTTAAGTCATATTGGTTCAAAATGTATCTGCTCTCTACCTTGTTTAGATGATTATTGCTATGAAATTTTAGACCTATGATTGTAAACAATTATGTGACATTTGACAGATAACTCATATACTATAAAATACAAATATATAAAAATAATAATATTTAAAAGTTAATATCGTTATGCAAAAAGGAGAAAGAAAAAGAGTTGGTATCATGCACTTTAATCATTTCTCTTAACCATTGCAATTTCTTGGCTAAGGAATTTGAGGAGTTAATTTCCCAGTTAAGAATAAGAGGAAATCAGAAAAATCCAATCAGAAACAAATCATTTGCCTTGCTAAGTTTAACCTTAATGAAGATGTGGAGAGAGCTCATACAAACCAGTGGAAAAGAACTTTCCAATCCAACGAACCATCGGCAATTCTATATTGAGAGCTTAACTAGAAATGAACAACAACAGAAGTATTGGCCCAAAAATGAAGGTTTCCAACACCACATGAAGTGTTTTAGATAATGATACCAAAAACTGTTTTGCTAAAACAATTGCCAATAAACAATTCTCCAGATCCATGTTTGCCCAACTATTTTTTTCTCTATATATAGTGAAAACATGATGAATTTTGTAATTTTTGAAACCATGGGGAGGCAAGTAATGGTGTTGTTGAAGTTGTGCCATGGATTTGATTGAAAATTTGTTTTCTAGGATTTACAGATGCTTCTAAATCTAAAATTTTCTGTTTGATTTCTAGTAACAGCTACGAAGATGGCCTTGTCTTTGGAGAAGTTCATTAATAAAAAGGCCAGAACATTTGTTTTTTAAATTACAAATGCACTTAAATCTAATTTTCCTGTACTCAAAGTGTGGGAAATTTGTAGAAGTGATTGAATGATACTTTTCGTAGATAGAAGGGTATTCAATGTATTAATCAATTTGACCGGAATTCAAGAGTTTTCTTAATATTTACGTTGCAGAGAACATAGTGTGTGCATTTCTCAGAGCTCTTATCCTTAGTTTAACCATTTTCAACTAACTTTTCGTCTATGGAGCTTCTCTAAATGTGGTGCGATCTCTAGAGTTTATTTTGATTTATTGGGCTGTGGTTGTTCTGTATTTCATTCCTCGAGCTCAAAGTTGTTCGCAACTATAAAATTAACCCTGACTAGGTAACCATGTGCCAAAATATAGTAACAAATTGCGCATGAACATATTGCAAATGACGATGGAAATTCGTAAGATATTATGTGCAGAGAAATCATCAATATGATTTCATTTAACAGATAACAACATGTACAGGTTCCCAAAAAGGCTGAGTAAAACCAGGGCAAGTGGCGTACCTCAAGATTCTGCACAATTTGTGTCTTTTTGTCAATGATCCAAGGAGAAAAATGTGCAAGTTTGCAGGAAGAATATTAAGAAGCAGGTTTTTTATAAAATAAGGCGAAGCGATTCCAACCTGCATACGGATAGCAACACAATTGTTTTAGAATCAAATAAAACATAAAAAGACATGATTCAGGCGTATACAGGTTCCCAAAACAGCTCACTGAAACCAGGAAAGTGACTTACATCAAGATTTTCCAGAAATTGCGGCTTTCTAGCAATGATATAAAACTTCTAGTCCACCACTACAATGAACTAACAGTGGGATACATTAACCTGGGCGTGAGGGTTCTAAGATCATTAATTGATGTTCATACTTCAGGTTTTAGCATTCAAGAATATTTCAGCACATTATCTTCACTTACATGCCTCATAGCTATCGTCCACCTATGGATTAGCAATTGCAGAATATGTCAGTGCAGATGGGAAGAAGTAGATTAGCAGTTATTAGCGTTCAGATTCAAAGGATAAGATATTGACGCATCTGTAAAATATCTGTCTCAAAATTTTATTTCCCATATTTTACAAACAACAGGTAAATGCATCACCAAGACTCCCATCGGCAATAAACACTGCATTGTAAATGCTTCACCAAGAGTAGAGAAAGCAACGAACGACCAAGATCTATGAAATGGCCTTGCATCCTTTCCCCTGCATTTGTAATCGTCGATAGGCAAAATGAATTGGGAAAACTCCATTGAAGAAACGCGTTCAGCGTAATTAAAAATACACTCTCAAACCCTATCCTCTAACAATATCAATCACTTTCTTGCAATATCATCATCATTCATGATCAGAAGATATGATTGAAGGATAGAAAGTGATCAAACCATGACTTTTTTCTATCTCCAAAATGTGCAGTCCAAAAAGATGGAAAAAGAAAGACAAACCTTGTACCACCACATGCCCTTGCTAAGGGCCAACGAAAAAACAGATAAAAAGGAAGCAAGCCTATGGGGATAAAAAACAAAAAGAAAGGGAGGCCCCCCAAAAGAAAACCGCCGACAAATACACAGCAAGAGCAGACTGCCAGCTTGTCAAAAGCTATCGATTGTTATCTGTACGCGTGCCAAGTACTTAACTGCGGTTTTATGGATGACTCCTAGAATATGAACATGTGAGCAGTTGACAATGGTGAGCAGCAGATAACTCACTGGACAAAGGAATGCACTGCAGTTATGATGTATGCCTCCTAGAATATGAACATATGATCGCATTTGTGAGGGTTCAATTACGTCGGCTGGGAGACACTACCTAGTTTGCATACGATCGCTCTGAACAATGAACATCATGCCAATAACGGAGCCATTTCACCGGTGCCATGTGATTAACTAGCAATGGCACCTTACTGTGCAATGGGTACGCCGAAGAAGTGTGGAAGGTCAAAGGATAAATTTTGGTCTCTTTTCTTCTTCTTTTTTCTTTCTTTTCTTTCTTTTTTTTTCTTTTCTTTGTTTCTTTCTTTCTTTTCTTTTTTTTGCATAAATAGCACATGATAATTATAATTATATTTATATATTTTTTTATTATTTTAAAATATAATAATAATTATTTTATTTATATATATTTAATAATTTTGTTCAAGAATATAATATATATAATAATTAGACAATATAATCATATTATTTATAAAAAAAATTTATTATATAAAATATATATTATATATTAATTATGTCGTAGTGTTAAAATCTAAATGTGCTCATTATTAAGATCTTGGCTGTAATTTTCGTTTTAGTAAAATCTAAATGTGTTCAATATTAGCATCTTGACCGTAATTTTAATTTTTTTAATAATTTTGTTAAAGAATATAACATATATAATAATTAGATAATATAATCATATTATTTATAATTTTTTTTTATATAAAATATACATTATATATTAATTATACTGTAATGTTAAAACCTAAATGTGTTCATTATTAAGATCTTGGCATAATTTTCATTTTAATAAAATCTAAATGTGCTCATTATTAGGATTTTAATCATTTTTTATCAATAGATCTTTGAATTTTTTTAATTTATATCTTGTATATCAAGAATATTCTCCTCATTAGGATTTAATAATTTTTTATCAGTAAATCTTGGAATTTTTTTAATTTATATCTTGTATATCAAGAATATTCTCCTCACTAAAGTTGGAACCCACTCCATATCTCTTCCTCAACTTTTTATGAATAAATCTTTGAATTTTTTAATTTATATTTTGAATCCTCTTTCAACACTCTACTTGGATATGACATTCTTCATCAATCAAATAGTGAATAGATGACTAATCTAACATTAGAGACGTTATTGCAAGCATCCTCATTCACCCACCACCACGACTATTCACAGTCCAGTCAAAAAGGAAAATTGTTTTAAAGAATTCTCCTCACAACAAGCATTGTTTAATTTTAATAAACATACTCTAAAACCCTCATCGAAACCTTATTTTCAGGCTGTAGCTTGCCAAATTAGAGAAGTGAAAGGTCAATACAGCAAGGCAGAGTTTGGAGGAACGGAAACCAATAGGGGCGGGGAAAGCAGTTTCCAAGATACTGAAAACCAGTCAGAGCTTGAGATCATGTGAACATTCCTCGCTTTGAATGGTACGATTCACTATAGCAATGGTAAGATCGCAGTAGGAGGATAAAACAGTGTGATGTTTAAAGATGTTAAGCAGATTGACTCGCCCAGAAATCCTAGTCGAAATACTGAGCAGAAGAAACCCTGAGAGAATGTCATCCACAAAATGCGGGTTCGTAATGACACGAGCTGCCAGGATGGTAACGGTAGTATGCATTTCCATGGTCTGTTAGTGCCAACTTTGCTGGCAGGAATTTGTGCCTCTCCACAATTAATGCCCCGGTAGTACAATAGTGTCCGTGTGAATCAACGGCCGTAAAAATTTGTGACGGTGTGAAAATCCATGAAAGCGTAAACAAAAAAGCAGCCAACGCATGAAAAGCGGTGAGAAAGTACATGGACATATGAGATTCGTTTTAATGTCAACCAAGAACTGTCCTTCGTTTTGGAAAATGAGCTTGGAATAGGGCAGTTCTTAATGGTCCAAAACGCTCATTTTCCAAAATGAAGGACAGTTCTTGGTTGACATTAAAACCAAGAACTGAATGGTCCAAAACGAAGGACAGTTCTGGGTTGATATTAAAACGAATCTCATCTGTCCATCTGATTTCTCACCGCTTTTCACGCGTTGGCTGCTTTTTCGTTCACGCCTTCATGGATTGTCACACGGTCACAGATTTTTGCGGCCGTTGATTCACACGGACACTGTTGTACCACCGCGGCATTAACTGTGGAGAGGCACAAATTCCTGCCAGCAAAGTTGGCACTAACAGACCATGGAAATGCATACTACCGTTACCATCCTGGCAGCTCGTGTCATTACGAACCCGCATCTTGTGGATGACATTCTCTCAGGGTTTCTTCTGCTCAGTATTTCTACTAGGATTTCTGGGCGAGTCAATCTGCTCAACATCTTTAAACATCACGCTGTTTCATCCTCCTACTGCAATCTTACCATTGCTATAGTGAATCGTACCATTCAAAGCGAGGAATGTTCACATGATCTCAAGCTCTGACTGGTTTTCAGTATCTTGGAAACTGCTTTCCCCGCCGCTATTGGTTTCCGTTCCTCCAAACTCTGCCTTGCTGTATTGACCTTTCACAGGGAAAATGAGCTTGGAATAGGACACGCCTTCGGCGTAATTACAAGCACGTTTCACGTTTTTCATATAGCCAATGTCTTCGCCGACATAGCCGCCTACAGCCCTCTCGCTGAATCCTATTTCAAACTGCTCATAATAAATTTCTGAGGTAACTCTTTGCTACAGTGTGTATTGTATTTATTTCAAATTCATCTATAAATGTGTTTAGCAGCACTCATTTTTGAGCCAATCTGATCTCTTTTGTGTTTCTTTCATTCTGTGCTTCTCAGTTTGCTTTTAGTCATTCATATAGTTTCCTCATAAGTTGGGTTACCTATCGAAGATGACTTCTGCATCCATTTTGACAAACGTAATGCCTGAAGATCTGATTGTTAAGATTCCTGTCTCAAAACCTAGAATCCTGAGTGTCGATGGAGGAGGAGTACGAGGCCTTATTCCTCTGCAATCGCTCAAACTCTTAGAGCAACGATTGCAGGTACTTCTTCCTTGACAGATTGGTATAAACTCTTTGACAAATTAGTTGAATGAAAGATAGTTTTATTTGCACAAATACATTTTACTGAAATGTGTCTTGCTGCTTCCTTCCTTTCAGGAATTGGATGGGAAAGAAGCAAGACTAGCAGATTATTTCAATATAATGGCAGGTACCAGCACTGGAGGTCTCATCACCACTATGTTAGCCACTCCAGACCCAAATGGTCACAATCGTCCCTATAGTACTCAGAAAATTGAAGATTTTTACTTAAAGAATGCGAGCTCCATTTTTCCTCAACCAAGGTTAGTAGCGCTAATAGCTTATTCTATTATAAGTATTGTATTCAGCCTATAGTTTATGGGAAGTGATCGCAATATTTGTTGTATTTATTCAAAAAAATCTCTTGATGTTGGATTTGTAGCATATGGAATCGGTTTCCCGGCTTTTTTGGTCCCAAATACGATGGCAAAAAGCTGGTCGAAATCTTAGAACAAGAGAAATTTCACGAAAGACGTCTGTGTAAGACGGTAACTAACCTGGTGATACCCACCTTCGATATCAAAACGCAATTTCCGACAATTTTCTCCACAAATGAGGTATTTATTATATTGGTAATTCTAAGTACTTGAATTGTGCAGAGAAATTATAGACGGGGATTCTTAATTTCTTACTATTTATGCAGGCGAAAGTAGATGAACTGAAGAATCCATATCTATTGGACGTATGCCTGTCCACAACTGCAGCTCCTACCTATTTTCCACCTCACCAGTTTACATCATATTCCAGCGACGGAAATAGCAGAGTTTTTAACATGGTAGATGGAGGAGTAGCGGCTAACAATCCTGTAATGCTTGTATTATTTTTAGGGATTATGATTAGACTTTTATTTGACATAAATATATTATAAGGGTCTGATAACAATGTACTAATAATAATGCAGACCTTGATAGCAGTGAACTTAGTCACTCAAGAAGCTGAACGGATAGGGGAAAAGGTATTTAATTTAACTTTGATACTATTTATGATAATGGCAAATGGATTTGCATATAAAGTCCGAACGGCAGTTCATTATAGTGGTATTAACCTTCGTTCCCTGAGAACCGAAGCATATTACTATCGAAAAGTTACATATGAAAAAGGCATGAAGCAATATAAATCGACCAGTCTTAACTTTCTATATTTATCGGAAGTTACCGATTAAAATTTAGATATGGTTCATTATTTGTATTGCTAATCTCTAATCATATGTAGAAATATGCAAACACTTCTGTTATATAGTTTCCTGTTATTTAAAGAAAGCGGGTGCAAATCTTACACTGCCATCAAGCAAAAGCATCTCATCTGTACAGCTCAATATATAATGAATGTTCAATGTTGGGAAATATTTAACACAAATATGTACCGGAGTTTGTTATTTACAGAAACAGCTTGACGACTTTATTGTGCTTTCTCTTGGAACGGGATTAGAAGAGGGTATTCAATGGGACGCCATAAATGCTGCTACATGGGGGAGTTGGAAGTGGATTAGTAACAATGGAAGAGCACCCCTGATAGAATCTTTCATGAATGCAAGTGCAGACATGGTTGACATTCATACAGCTTTGATGTTCAGTGATGCCAAAGAAAACTATCTTAGAATCCAGGTTCTTTTTATGGTTGTTGAATTGAAAATGTGTCCAAATATATGATTTTACAGATCCTATTTCTCCTTTCTTTTATGTCTGGTTAATATATGTTCGCTCATACTGTAGGAATGGGGACTGACACATGACGAAGCACAGATGGACCTCAGTACGCGTGAAAACCTAGAAAATCTTCAGAAGAAAGGCCAGGAGTTGTTGGATAAGCCTGTTAGAAAATTGGATTTAGAGACGGGGTGTCCTGAGGTGGTGAGCAAGGACTACACAAACAGGATGGAATTGATTAAGTATCTTCTGTTACTCTAACTTTTCCTTGTATTTACATAGTCTAGTGTTGTACCATCACAGCAAGTCCTCTTACTTTATTGCCCTGTTTCCACTTGGCAGAATGGCTGAACGACTCTCCCAAGAGAAGAAGATGAGGGATCAAGGCGGTTAATCCTTCTAGCCTTCAAAGAATGAGAATTCCAATGGCTCTTCAGGATCGAATGCGGGAATTTAAAACTTATTTACTTAATAAATCAAATTAAAATAACCGCGCTAGTCTGCGAATAAAGATCTGAACTTCCTTCAAATTCTCTCGACTGGTTCATGTTTTATCGTCTGTTCGTGCAAATGAATAAGAATAAAATGATTTTTTATTTCCCGTCACTACTTCTACGGCTACATATATGGAGTCATTCCAAATTGCTTAGAGTGCATGCACAACGTCCCCTATGACAGAAATTTGAGCCTCTTTAAGGAATTCTATTTTTACCATTGTATTATTTATTGTGAACATTGGACATGTGGAGCGGTTTTTATTACTGTATTAGTTGTTATCAGTTCATGGTTGAATGGTTGAAGGTTGAAGTAGGTTAGTTAATAATATGTAAGCCTAGATGGGCCGGCTTAACCGGCACACTCTAAGCACTGACCATTTAGGTGTCCGGGCTCGTGGGCCCCACAACACTGACTTTTCCGTTCCCTATTTCTGTTTCGAGGCTTTTTTTCCCTCTATTCTCACATGAGCTGTTTTCGTTTCCATCGTTAGACAAAATCTCTGTTAAAATGCATTGTGAATGAAAGAAAGGCGAACTAGGGGAAAACCCTCAATTGCCATTCATGATCCGATTGCCGTTCACTCCTCATTCACCTGTCCCCCCAATATCTATTTACATTTTAGTCATTAAAATGTTGTAGTTATGCCAATTAAAAATTAGACATTACACCAGTATATGTTCACTACTTAGTCTGTAACCAACCAACAAAAAAATAAAATTTAAACATATATTGGTACAATTATGTTTTCAACACAAGTCAACTTGCACAAAATAAAGTCATTTATGAATTAAAAAAGGTACACTAATGTTTACAATAACCACTCCATGCAAGTGGCTCAAAGCTTCGAGTGCATTGTATTTACATGTATACATAAGCAGCTAATGGTGCACAATGTCATAATTTAAAACATTATAAACAGTTAATGGTCAACATTCTAACACAATACAAAACATTGAACAACTTTATAAGCTATCAGTTGCACAATCACCCACACATCCTTTGACATCTTCATGCATTAACTCCATCTACTTCTGGTACCCGCATAAACAGTTAATGGTGTAAGGCTCCCTAATATACCAAAAAACATAGTATAATTCATATATTTGACTGAATTTAATAGAGCCACCTATTTTGACAATTAAACCATTTATAAAATTGATTTCCTAAAGGTCACGACAAAACTCGGGAATACATGGCCACTACAAAATGAAATGACAGATTGTTTCCCACAAAAAATTCAAATTTGAAACTCACCCACCACAATTCAATTGCATTCAATTTACCCATTCGAATGAAGTTTTAAGAGGGAATTTCCATGGTCATTTTTATTACAAATTCCCCCGTGCTTTCACTGAATATCCTCTGCAGACTTCAGAGCTTACTAAAACAACTTTTGCACATTCCTCTTAAAAGGGAGCTTATTCAAGTCGGTACACCCGGAATAAGTTAATTCATGTTTTTATTTATCAGTATACTGGATTTACATTTATGTTGTCTGTTTTATTATTCAATACTCTCTTTTATATTTATGTACTCAGTGTTTACATTATTTTCACCCTCTTTGTTTTACATTTATGTTGTTTGTTTCAATATTCATGGTTAATCTTTTCTATTGAAGTACTCACTGGTTACATTTTTTTCAAGCATACCAATAATTTTGCTTTCAGTGAGTTGTTCAACTTAGCATTATCCATTATTTAATCATATCATAGTTACATTTTTTTCACCTGCATTCAGCATAAATCAAAGATTATAATAGCAGCATTATACCATACATCAAATATAATAACATCAGCATAACCCATTTTTTAATCATATCATACTTATATTCTAAATCTGTCTTTAATAATGTGTAGGGTTTCATCGTAGTAGATTGTATATATATATAAATATATATAAGATCTGATAAGAATGTGTACGTTATCATCATAGTAGATTATATATATATATAATCTGATAAGAATGTGTAGGGTTTCATCATAGTAGATTGTATAGATATATATATAAATCTGGTAAGAATCTGGTGTTTGATTGCATTTTGGCATCTTTAAAAATCATTTTTGTGTATGGCATGAAGGGTTTGACTGTAACCATTTCTATTTACATGTGACTACCGATTGGTAGGAAAATGATCCCTCATGAATTATTCTGTCTTATTTTGTCATATTCTTATCAGACTGTAGACATACATACATACATACATGCATACATACATACATACATACATATATATATATATATATATATTGTAACGCCCTGCCATGCAACCCCAAAGGAAACTAACATACCAGCATTTAAGGAACAATTTTTTTTTAAAGAAATAATATGCAACAACATACATCACATGAAATGTAACAATATAAGTACAACATATAACAAAGTTCCTTGGGGTTACATAGTTGCATTACTTTTCATATCAACATCTTACATTACATGAGAGATAGACATCCACCAATAATCAAATGACCTGAACATGGATCATACATTAACAATACGAAGATACATTGCTCAAGATTAACATCAATACAATGTTGTTTCCCAACATCTATGGGAAGAATATAATAACATGGAAAGATAAATCTGAAATTGAAGGAATACAAAGCTATAAGCTGGATCGAACTCTGACATAACTTAGAATTCACTGCAACAGGTACAACTCTGCACATCTCGAACTTCAGATGGGGACCCAATGGGGTGCGTAGCACGCTCCACCCGACCACCCCCATGCTTGGAGTAAACAAGAAAGATCCTCACCCAAGAAGTCAAAAGAACCAAAGATAAACAAGACTCCACAAAAGAGATAACAAATCACAAGATATTAACCCATAACATTGCCAACACATAACCACAACAAGAGTAATGAAATTTCCAACAAGAATCAATCGCAAATATTATAGACCAACACTAAATAACCATAAGAGGTACCGACAACAATAGAATCCAAAGCTCTCCAAATGAGATTGCAAAATCATCCAACAATAAATATCCAAGGGCACCTTTCATCCACATCAACAAACAAAACTATAATAAACAACTCCAGAGGAAACAAGAACAAGAGAGACAAAGGGCATAGTGGGAGAGTGTCATCGCATGGCCTTACATGAATTCACCAGACTACCTATCACAAGGTGCCACCTCCATCTATACATGGATTATCCAGACAACCTAGCTCAAGGTGCCGCCTCCATCTATGGTTATCCAGACATCCTATTTCAAGGTGCCACCCCATAGGGTTACTCATGCGGAGCCACTTACCTTTCACAAAGACAAGGTAGTGACCTTACCAACCAGGTCTTCCCACCCATCCTTAACCTTTGAGAGCGCTAACGGCAGGGGTGAGGTGCATTTTTTATCTTGTTATGAGTTAACTAACCCAACCCACATTAATTAGGTTATCACTTATTTAAGGAAACTCTTTCAAGGGTGACCACTTGTACACTTTCCCCAAGAAGAGCCACTCTCCCCTACGGTTCCCCTAAAATCGAAGAAACAAATGGGTGTACCTCAATCCTCAAGACATAAAGGCATTCTTAAAACATACACATGAGACACGACCATCTCATGGTTATCCAATCATCAAAACCCATAAACTAGGAGGTACCACCCACACAAAAATTCATGAGGTAAAAAGATAGACAAAAAGGTGCAACAACAACCGTGCACACACACAACATTTCCCTTAGCCCCTGGAGGTACCCAAAATAACTCAATATGCCAAATCAAGTCATACCTTCAAACTATACCAGAAGTTCAACCTAAATTAAACATAAGACATATCAAATAAAAATTCCATCACTCAAAGTCAAGCAAGATAAATCAGCTCATGAAATCAAGAACAACTTCTATAAATAAAGGTCATCACTCCTACTAGCACAATGACAAAGTTCAGTCCCACTCTGTGAACAACACATTACAATTAACATCACAACACATGTCTACACTTATTCACAATCCTACTATGAAATAATTAAGAATGAAGTCTCTATTCAAATACTATGTTTCATTTATTTAAGTTTATTAAATTACAAAATAAAATCAAATAAAGATATCGATTACTCCAAATTTTCTCTATTTCTAATTATAACTATTCCTCTTGTAACTAATTAAATTAAGAATAAACCAATCCATTAACACAACTTATCAACAGACATGATAAAGTAATTTCCCCTCGACAATATATGGTAACCAATTTTATTTTATTTTTTTAATGGAAATTAACAATAACAACTAAGTTAAACTAAGCCTAAATGGTAATGACAAAGTTTCAACTCAATCCATAAGACAATATGCACAATGAATTTAATAAAATACCTTTCCAATTAAGAAGAAAATACCAAATTTAAAATTTCTTAACTAAATAACATTTTCCTACACAACTAACTAATAACGAATAGTTACAAACAGAGTTAGCATTTACTAGATACCAAATTCCCATATACTATTCAATATATAAATGTTTTTATAGAAAGAAATTTTAATACAATAAATAGAAAGAAGCACAATTATCTTCTCATAACTATATAATTTTGGTTGTTTTTAAAACATTCTAAGGTTCAACATTTCATAATTTATTCCATAAAACAAAAGCATTATATATATATATATATATAATAATAATTCTACAAAATTTAACCAATATTCAACAATACTATAATAATTTTGACAACTATTAAATCTGCATCTATTAGTTACAGAGAGATAGTAAATCTCATATTTATTCAACTAAATCATATTCAACAATGAATAAAATTTATTTTACATACTCATATATACACAATTCATTAAATATGTATTTATATAGAATCATAATTTTTTTTTGCATATATATATATATATATATATATATTTCTGTCCAAACTGTACATGCACACAAATATATCTATATATGTGGAAAGACCGAAATTGAATAAAACAAATTCTAAATAGCAATCGGCAAATCCAAGGAAAGGACGTAGTTGGATTGAGCTCCATAAAAAAAACAAACACCTTTTGGGAAGGAAACAGGTCACATCCACCAACATGAGAGGTCTAAGCAGCGATGAAGAGAATGGCTTGGCGAGTGGAGACAACAGGTATTTCCAGATTCAAGACCTTGACTTAGTCCAGAAGAATCATTATCGACCGCCCCAAATGAAAGACTAGCAACTACATTTGGATGATAGCTATGGTGAATGGGTTTTAAAAGCCATGTTGTGTCTAAACTCATTTCTAAACTGTTGCAAGAGAAATCGTTTTAAGAGATATGAACCATTTCCATCATTTTAAACAAAGATAATGTTCTTGTAGAGAATATTGGTGATGCTGAAAGAAACAAGCTGAAAATGAATTTGCGCCTCCATGATATCTCTACAGTCACTGTCTAACTTAGTCTTCCTACACCAAAGGAAATCGAACCCCACGTATCCACAAAAGATAAGAGCATGAGGAGCATTATTAGCATTGCTAAGAAGTACTGCCCGGGAAGAGAACACAACCTTGAAATAAAACAACGGTGGCCATGTTCTAATGAAGAGTATGGGCGATGCCAAATGAGACAAACTACCTATGATGTAAGAAGTGTTTTATTTTAATTTTTATTTTGTCCTATTCAAGGCTTGAGGCATCGAATTTTAAAAAAAAAAGCTCACACATTTGCTAAGGAGCGACAATAGATAAGATACATACAGAAATACTAAAACCCTAGCGAGTTCATAAAGATTAGGCAGCGATGCGGAGGTAACAGGAGCCAGCAGAAATAATTGTTTCGACGCACACACAGGTGTAACTAAACGACTCCTTCAGGAAATGTAAACACAAGGCATGTATTCACGGAATACAGATCGACTCCAAGAAACAACACTTAACAATTTAATAAGTACGAATGTCAACATAGATGTTACAAAATAGATTAGAACCAACATAACCGATATTCTTTTAAATGAAATAACAAATTATCACTTTCAGCAACTAAAAAAGGAAGAGTGATCATTCACAGCAATAGATGAACGAAACCAGGAGAAAAACGATTCCAACCTGGAATCTTCCGCCTCGTTGACTGAGGAGAGTGGGTCGAAACCAGCTTCTTGCAGCTACCAGATCCTTTTCAGAAAACCTGATTCAATCGTTGGTTGAAGCAAGAGTCCAACGTTGAGACCAACTCCTACCACTAGAGCCCACTCTTCGAAAAACCCCTCAAAATCTTTTTCAATCACACAGAAAACGCAAATATTGCCCCCCCAATTTCTTGCAGACCCCCGAATTTATTTTTCCCCGTCCAGAACCCAAAAAATAAACCGTCCTATTTCTGAGGGAAAAAATCTTATTTAAAACAAGTTTTCAAAACAAATAAAATCAGTTTTTTAAGCCTTGCATGGCTCGAATCCATCTCTTTCAATCCTTTTTTTTAAATTTTTTTTTTTTTTTGCTTTAAAAACTCAATTTGAAAATCTTATTTCTTTTATCTGATTAAAAGTCATCTTTCATTCCATATTTATTCAATTGATAAGATCACTTATCTTTATTTGATTTCTTTATCATATTTAAATTGTCATCTTTTCCTAGAAATAAATTATCAACTATAATTAAATATTGATACAGTTACAATAAAAATTAATTTATTTAATAATAACTATTTACTTTAAGTTTCATAGATTTATTCTATTTAATCATTTTAATTTAATTGACTAAATAAACGAGGCCACTACATTTACCAAATAATTCAATACCACAATACACAACGATTTTACACTTACACAAGCATCTAAACAGGGCCACTACATATATAGTCATATAGCCATGCCATCTACTATTTCCTCATATCAAGCCATGTAGAGTTTACATGTGACCAGTACAAATTTGATCCACCTCTCTCACCTGCAAGATTGTTTGTTCAATTGATGCAAGAGCATCCAGTGGTGTAAGGGCAATCTTGCATCACCAAAAAATAGTTAAATTTCAAGTTTCTTAGTTTTTAGATATTTTTACATTTTTGGATACCCTTTTTGTCATAATAAAATTCCCAACTTACGGTTTTTATTTTCTATTCCTAGGTTGAAAGATATTGCAGTTTTAGTTTCCCAGATTTGCACCTGAACATCTTTCGAGTTAGATTTGAGGCACTTAGAGTTCCTGGAACGGCCCCAAAATTTGCTAAAATCGACGTCACAAATTTTAAGCACGTTATTGACTTTGAGACCTTTCCAATGGTTCAAACAGTTCATGAATCAGAGTCCCGGATCAAAAGTTATGGCCCCGAGAAGTTGGCGCACTTTCTAGAAGATACAATTGCAAATGCTCTTTTGAAATTTGAACTTCATTTTGTAAATTTTCGACGCCAAACCGTCTAAACTCAAATTTGAATGTTGTTTTGGTTCCAAACTAAAGAGGAGCTCTATTTATGGGCGGGTTTCTAATTTTTGGGTAACTTTTTGGGGGACAAGCTCGCATATTGCGAAAGGGTTATTCTATAGCTTTTGGTAACTTGCATGTGTTGTAGAACTTGGGGATTTGAGATCCTCTGCATGTAAGAAGCTTCATTTTCTAAATAATAAAATTATTCTCTTGTTTGTGGGTTATTTTCTGTGTCTCGGGCCGTGCCCTCATCATCAATAGTGGATTTTTGTTGGGTTTCATGGTGTTTGATTGCATTTTGGAATCTTTGAAAATCATTTCTGTGTACGACATGAAGGGTTTGACTGTCTTATTCTGACTTATTCTGTCATGAATTACTCTATCTTATTTTGTCTATGGCATCGACTTTTTGACTACTATGCCTTTTATTGATATTATACTATGAAGTAATCACATGTACAATCTGATTTAAACAAAACATTGATGGAATTTTGACCAATTATCATCATGAAATTTATTGGGTATATAATAAGATACTTAAATCTTAAAAAAAAATTTCATTTAATCTTATATGGAGCTGCAGTAAACGTCTCCACCTCTTAATAACATTCTATTTCTATAGTCCATGACCATTAGTAATCAAGATTTATGGATAAAACTGTGTGCAATTTTTCTTCATCAACGTTTTGGATCATGGAGTATGATCTAAAACATTGATGAACAAAAATTACACACAGTTTTATCCAGAAATCCTGATATTACTAAGTCTCCACCTCTCTTCACCTGCAAGATTGCTTTTTCAATAGTGGGTTTTTTTGGGTGTCGTCAATGTTTGAGTGCTATGATTTCTGTTCACATTATTCAATGAACTAATCTCATGTTATTCTTTGTTGCACTAACAAGTTATTCAATTTTTACTATACATCCAGGTTAACTGGAAAGTTATGGCACCTGCTAGAAGGACTACAAGGGTTGTAGGAAGAGGAAAACATGTAATTAGAGTAACTCGTGGGGTGAACTTCATTGAAACACAACCTGATGAGGAAGTTCATGCAAATCCCAGTGCACAAGATGTTCCTGACTCTGCAGATGAAGCCACCAACAAAACAGAAGCTGAACCACCTATTCAGCCAAATGTTCAACCTGTTGTGCAACTACTCTCACCTATAGCCATTAGGTAGTGGACATATGCTAATATGGAAGGAGCAGTTAAGAGTGTTGAAGAACACAACATGTCAATCAGGGCCGCAACAATCAAGTAGGGTATGCCACCTAGTAGTTTGAGGGCATGGCTATTAGGAGAAACCACCACAAAGAGGAGGGGTCCATGTACAATTTTAACTGAGGAGGAGACTGAAGTTGTCCAATGGTGCAAGGACATGACAAGATTGGGCTACAGACTGCAAGTAAATCAACTACAAGCCACAGTTTCCCATATAACTACAGGTCAACCTAATCCTTTCACAAATGGGGTCCCCAGGAGGTCATGGTGGGCAAGATTTTGAAGAAGGCACCCAGATTTGACAATCAGAATAGTTGGAGGAGTGGACAGTGATAGAGCGATTATGGTTCGTTCTTCTGTCGTGCAAGCATTCTACGACAACCTCGAGAACCTGATCAAACTTAACCACTATGGAGCAAGTTGAATATGGAACTGCGATGAGACTGGTATTCAAGCTGGTAGGAATTGTGGCATGAGAGTTATTGCCAAATTGGGTACAAAATGTGTACCACATTTGGTTCCGAGAAGTAGAGAGTGGATCACAGTGTTGGCTTGTGTAAGTGTAGTTGGGATAAGCATTCCCAGGTTCTACTTATTTAAATCAAAGAGGCACATGCAGAAATATATCTTTAATTTCAAGGTAGGGGCATTGATGGTAGTACAATAACATGTGTGGATGACAAAGGAACTATTTCTCCAATGGTTAGACCACTTTCTAGCTAATATCCCTGGTGAGGTTTCACCGACAAATAGGACCCTTCTCATTTTTGACAGTCATGGCAGCTACATGGCTTTCAAGACCATTGAACAATCACAAAAATTAGGAATAGACCTGCTAACGTTGCCTGCTCATACTAGTCACAAGCTGCAGCCATTGGATGTCAGTGTTTTTTCTCCATTCAAGGCATATTTTAGAGAGGAAAGAACTATTTGGCAGGCTGCAAACCCATATATTGATATTGGACATGAAGAGTTGGCAAGTCTTGCAAGCAAAGCTTTCAAAAAAGCCTTGAAACCAAGTAACATTCTTAGTGGGTTCCACAGAATAGGAATATGGCCTCTTAATCGGTCAACCCTTGACAACGACATGGGCCCAAGTGAGGGATATGTTGTTGAGGATGATGTTGCATCTCATAGAATAGAAGATGAACCTATCACAATGGGAACTGAAGATGATGTTATGGCAGCAGAGACATGCTTGCATCTTTTTGGTTACAATGAGGATGCAATCAATGGTTTTGTGAGGGAATATGGTGCAAGGGAACTGGCAAGTGGTGTTACAGCAGAATGTAGTGGGGGTGATGAAGCTACAACAGACATTCAACCAAAAATCCTACAAGTTTTAGGAGATTTCCAACCAGAAGTTTAACCAGTTAGTGCACCCTCCACTGAATATACAACCACTACAACAACAAGTCTGAGTTTTCCAACTCAAGTTAGCCAACCAAAATGGATGCATGAAGCAGCCACAAACTTTGGAGTGCAAATAAATCCAACTAAGGAAGAAGTCAGCCTCTCTATGCCTTCCCCACCACACGTTGATCCAGCTAAAGTGATACATTACTTCACTCATGCAAGGAATTAGCAAGAGCATAATGATGGTCAAAGTGAAGATGACAGTGCTATTAGTGAGGAAGAAGCTAAGTTTGTGCCATGCACCCCACATGATGGATCGCAATCAACATGACCAATCAACAAATTTTTAAAACTTCCAGTGCAGAGGGTTCAAGGAACATCACAAAGAGGTTGTTCAAGAGTACTTTTCCTTAGTAGGCAGTCCCAAGTACTAACATTTGACGCCTTTATCGAATTGTTCAGCCAACAAGAGGCAGAGAAGAAAAGGCAAGAGGAGTTGCAGCAATGTAAGAAGGAGTAGATGTTGTAGAGAAAGGAAAATCGTGAAGCAGAAGCAATTATAAAGGAATCCATCAACAATATGCAGGTTGGGAGTGGCTCACAACAAATGGGATTGACTGTTGATGCAAGCGAGGCATTACTTGCTCAAATAGCAACATGCCTTCAAGGAGGTATTAACCAAACATCACCTCCTACAAGTGGACCTGATTCAGCTACTGGAAGATATATCACGCCGCCACCTTTTCCTAGAAATATGGACAGTTGATGATGTCCATATTCAATTTTGTTTTTTGATTGATGTAGTAGTATATTTCAGTGATCTGGTTTGCAAATCAGATCTGTTTATCTACTTAAAGTTATAACTATGATATGATTATAAGATGTGATACTGCTGATGTAATTATGTTTCAAGTATGTTCGAGCCATTTTTTCTCTCACACCACCCAATCAATTATTGCACTTTGATTCAAAATATAACTATGATATGAATATAAAATGTCCTAATGCTACTGTTGTTTGTTATTGGAACCTCAAATTTGTATGCCTTCTATGTTTGATGATGGTTTCATCCTTCTATTTTCTGTGTTCTCACTAATTACACTATGTTTCAGTCTTTGTCAATAAAAACTAATCACAAAACTTTGTTACGTAAACCCATATGCGTGGTTTGATGAAGGCATATGAAGAAAATGATGGGTATGTGCAGGATCATCGTGCAAAAAATAGGCCCTTAAGTGGCAAAAAATTTAGAAAAATCAGTGTTAGGCATTTGACGTAAATATTTGAATAAGTTATCTATATTATTTCAAAAATATGTAAGAATAGAATTTGTAGAAAAATTGAATGTAGTTTCTAAAATACTATGTTTATTTAAAAATAAATAAAAATCTATTTGGTGAAAATTTGAAATTTCAATGCAGTAGTACTTAAATTTTAGGGAAAAAATAAGAAGTAGGTGTCTGTCTGACAACCCTAACCATAATAAAATGATAATTATTTTTTTTCAGATTTTATATATAAGTAGAGGACTCATGTCGGGATGTGATGCATATTTTTTTGTAATTTTTTTCCAAGTAAATAATTAATTATGAATTTTTATTACAAATTTTAGAAAATATAAAAAACTCGTATTGACCACCTTAACTTGGTCAAAACTTCATGAAATTTTTTTTTTTTTTTTAATCCTATAGTATGTGAAGCATAGAATGTGCGCATGTTTTGGATTCAAAAATATGATACCGTTTGAAAGTTATAGATATTTTTCAATCAACCTATTGATCGATACTTTAGTCATAATTCTAATAGAAAATGAATAATAATTATTTATTAAATTCAAATTAAATCATAATTTATATTTTTGGAAAGCGGAGAATCTCCTCTAAAAACCCTTTTTGTTTCATTAATTTTGGGTGAAAAAAAAGTCGTCAGCCACATACCCCCATAATATTGCCACTTTTTGGCGCACCATGATGCTACACATACCCTGATACTCTTATCAATTATCAGTATCAAACATTAATGGAACTACATGTTAATTATCAGATTAATTATATATATACACATAAACACACACACACATATATAGCTATATATGTACATACATATATGCATAACCATATATATGTATGTACATATATACCTATCAATATATATATATATTATATATATATATGTATATACATGTAGACATATAATTAATCTAATACTAACTAATCTCATAATTACTGTATACTATTGCTCATTTCATCTAACTTTCAGCCATATATATAAAAAGACACATTTTTCAGTATTACTAGGTCATTGCCAAAGTAAAGTCATAGACTTTACCTGTCATTAATGCTAAATGTCTTCTGTTGATTGTAGATAAGTCCTTGCATTCCTTCCATTAAGAGACCAATGCCAATAAATATATTCCTCGAATGAAATAAGCATCTAATAAGAAAAGTATTTATTTATGAACATGTGTATACCAAAAAATGTAAACATATCAAGAAGCATTCAGAGCAAAATGTCCCTATAGAGTTTGTTGTGTTAACAAACACAACTTTGTTGGTATGTTGATAATCCGCATGCTTCATTCACCTCTCCATGCTCCCGCTTGCTTGCAAAATAATAGTAATAAATCGGGGTAGTACTCAATACTCGTAACATTCCCACATCAAATCATCCTTACAATATTGCATGCACAACAATAAGAGTTTTGATTGGAGCATTAAAATCCACAATGTTTTGATCCATGGTATGAAGCTGAAAATAATAGTGTGTATTACATATGATTGCACCATATATGGCAGAGTGCAATAGAATGGACATATATATACATATATATGTATGTGTATACATGTATATCTATATGCATATACATGTACATCTACATACATATATATGTATGTGTATACATGTATATCTATATGCATATTCATTTACATCTATATACATATACATATATTTAGTGACAGCCGTTGCACGAATTTATTTGACAGTGTGTATTGTGCATATACTTCGTGCCACGACTTTCAATAAATATATGTATATCTATATAAATATACATGTATACATATACATTCATACATACATATGCATATACATGTGTATATATATTTGTATATACATATACATATGCATATACATGTGTATATATATTTGTATATACATATACATATACATGTACATGTATATGTATATGTATATACAAATATGTAATATAATTATTGTTCATCATAAAATAAGTGGAAAATAATGTATCGTTGAAAATAATGTAGACACTAAGTTCATAAATATAGAAGAGTATATTGAACAATGAAACAGACAACATAAATGTAAATCCAATATACTAATAAATAAAAACATGAATTTACTTATTCTAGGTGTACCAACATGAATAAGCTTCCTTTTAAGATGAATGTGCAAAAGTTGCCTTAGTAAGCTCTGAAGTCTGCAGAGGATATTCAGTGAAAGTAGGGGGGAATTTGTAATGAAAATGACGGTGGGAATTCCCTCTTAAAGAATCATTCGAATGGGTAAATTGAAGGCATTGAATTATGGTGGGTGAGTTTCAAATTTCAATTTTTTGTGGGGAACAATCTTTCATTTCATTTTGTAGTGACCATCTATGCCTGAGTTTTGTAGAGGATATGCTGTGAAAGCATATGCAAATTCGAAGTGATAATGACACTGGAAATTTCCTCTTATAAAATCATTACAATGTGTATATTGAATGCATTGAATTATGGCGTTTGACTTTCACATTTGTATTTTCCTACCAAACAATGGTGTGTTGAATGAAAAATTGCCTATTACCAATTATCATTTCACCTATTTCAAGTTATGTTTGTACGTGGGCCCCATCAAAACGTCATTTTCACCTTTATTATCCATATAAGATTATACATCATGTATGCCATAAGGATGTTTTTCTCATTATGCTTATAAAATATCACCAAAATAGAATCATGGATGATCATATAACAAGCTATTGTCAATGTGAAGAATCAAAACAGGTTAACATACTTGAATATAAGCTAAAACAAAATCCTATATTTACCAACAACAATAATGAAAGTTAGAAGAACCTATTAGCTTTGGATATTGGCAAAAGACTAAAGTTGCTTGGGAAAAGACAAGATATGTATGGTGCTTTGCTGCAATGATGATTGTCATCTAGAAAAGTGAACTGTCCATGTATATAAATTGTATATATTCCCTTTCAGTAGTGGTGTGAAGATTGTACATAGGAAAAAGGCAGGCAGATATTGGGCTCACTCAGAGCTGCTGGTAAGTGATTATGTTTACTATCTTTTTATCCAGTAAGAACTATGGATGTGATTGGAATGTGGTATGTGGGATAAGTTATGTCCATAACATTTCTAATGGGCATGTACCATAGATCGTGTTTTGGTGGAAAGAGGCACTTATAATAGGCTGCCTTCTTTTAGTTGATAGTAGTAGGTTGTCTAGATGAGATGACTATTTCAAACTAATACATACAGTTTGGTCATTAAGTATATGAGATTCATTGAATCGTACAATAGGCCATATACAGTTTGGTCATTAAGTATATGAGATTCATTTGAATATGTGTGTAAGGTCTCAAGGAAGATAAGAGTTATTTTCTCATTGTACTTGGAATTGTATACTCAGTTGCATGCTACATATCCCTTGAATTCAATTTTATGGAAATCTCTCCTTATGCCGAGAGAGAATGGGAACTAACGATAATGATGGAGTTCTGCTCTGCCTCAATTCAAGTGAGAAACCTGGGAAATATAAGAACTTTGAATTGGAATAAGCAATCCCTTTAGATGCTTAACATTCATCAATCAACTTATCAACAGTGTGGAAAACGTCAACTATTTTGTTCATATAATTGTGATAGATTTATCAGCAAAATACCATACATCAATGTACCTTCTTCCTTGAAATAAAACTAAAACGCTTTTCACTTCTATTTAAAACAATACCATAACTATTAAATGTGATTACTCTTGTTTTTAGGGGAGACATGTTTCAAGATTCCTGAACTACTAACTAATGCTCTATTCTAACATATCGAAGCTATGGGCATGACATACCCCTATTTTAGTGGAAATCTCATGCAGCATGATGGGAGTTGGCCGGTTTGGATTATCCACAATAGGGTTTTGAAGGGAATAGTGTGTTCCAAATTTTTTCTTGAACTATGAGAATAATCATTTTTAATATCCAGAATTGTAAATGAGAAATAATATAAGCAATCTTGTAGGTGAAGAGAGGTGGAGATGTTTTCTGCTGAGGTGGGTTTTTATTAAATGTTTAAATTTAATATAATAATTCACGAGGGTTCACTTGTCTACCAGTTGGCACACATGTAAATATAAATGATTACAGTCAAACCCTTAATGACATACAGAGAAATGAGTTTTAAAAACGTCAAAATGCACACAAACACCGACGAACCCAACAAAATTCCATTGTTAAACAAGCAATCTTGCAGGTGAAGAGAGGTGGAGATGTTTTATGCAACTCCATATAAGATTAAATGAAAAAATCTTTGAAGATTAAGTATCTTATTATATACCCAATAAATTTCATAATGATACTTAGCCAAAATTCTGTCAATGTCCTATTTAAATCACATTACATGTGATTACTTCATAGAATAATGTCAAAAAAGGCATAGCAGTCAACAAGTCGATGACGTAGATAGAATAGTTTACGAGGGTTCATTTTTCTACCAGTCGGCAGTCACATGTAAATATAAATGATTATAGTCAAACCCTTCATGCCATACACATAAATGATTTTTAAAGACGCCAAAATGCACTCAAACACTGTCGAACCCAACAAAATTCCACTGTTAAACAAGCAATCTTGCAGCTTCATATAAGATTAAATGAAAAAATCTTTGAAGATTAAGTATCTTGTTATATACCCAATAAATTTCATGATGATACTTAGTCAAAATTATGTCAATGTCTTGTTTAAATCACATTACATGTGATTACTTCATAGAATAATGTCCAAAAAAGGCAGAGCAGTCAAAAAGTCGATGACATAGATAGAATAATTCACAAGGGTTCATTTTTCTACCAGTCGGCAGTCACATGTAAATATAAATGATTACAGTCAAACCCTTCATGCCATACACAGAAATGATTTTTAAAGATGCCAAAATGCACTCAAACACCGACGCACCCAACAAAATTCCACTGTTAAACAAGCAATCTTGCAGCTCCATATAATATTAAATGAAAAAATCTTTGAAGATTAAGTATCTTATTATATACCCAATAAATTTCATGATGATACTTAGTCAAAATTCCATCAATGTCTTGTTTAAATCACATTACATGTGATTACTTCATAGAATAATGTCCAAAAAAGGCATAGCAGTCAAAAAGTCGATGACATAGATAGAATAATTCACGAGGGTTCATTTTTCTACCAGTCAGAAGTCACATGTAAATATAAATGATTACAGTCAAACCCTTCATGCCATACACAGAAATGATTTTTAAAGACGCCAAAATGCACTCAAACACTGTCGAACCCAACAAAATTCCATTGTTAAACAAGAAATCTTGCAGGTGAAGAGAGGTGGAGACGTTACCTACAGCCGAAGGTCGTCGTCGTGGTTTAAGAGCCAAAGACGGTGGCGGGAGAGAAGAAACCCTGGTCGCAGCGACAAACTTTCTGGAAGGAAACCGTAGGGGATGAAGACTTTAGGGCTTACAACTGCCCAGCTACCCGCAGTTAAGTTAACAGGTACGCATGGTTAGATGAAGGCTTAAGGGGTACGTGGTTAACTCATATGCATGGTTTGATGAAGGAATATGAGGCATGTGGAGAACATTTTAATGTGATGAGGGTGATGGTAAAGGGACCACCTCCTAACAGACCCACGTGATATTTTGATGGGGCCCGCATACAAACGTAACTTGAAATAGGTGAAATGATAATTGGTAATAGGTAATTTTTTTAAAAAAAATTGGATTTGTAATAAATGGGTATAGGCGATATAGTGAAGATGTAGGGGAGGGAGGTAAAAATACCCTTTTTTGACCACCTTTCACTTTATGACTTCCACAAGATGGGTTTGAAATACCCAGAAGCCAAAATTTTCTTTTTAAGGTCCTAACTCACCCAAAAAAAAAAAAAATTTGGACCTATTTTGCACTCTACATGAATGCATGAAGTTAGCCTTGACGGCTATTGGTACGTTTCCCCTATGTAAAGGAAATCACGTTAGCTTATTCTTTTTTTACTCCCACATTCAATGGAAGATTAAATATGGTGCAATAAACCTTACAAATACCTCGTTGAAAGAAAAGAGAAAGCATGGGTTTAGAGGCTTTTCTTTCCAGAGTAGTCTAGACTACTAAACTCCAATATTATCAAATAAACCACATTAATTTAACAATAAAGTATTTTTTTATTTAATAGTTGCGCAGGAGATGTATTACTATTTCTTTCATAATTTTTTTCTTAAAATTTAAAATAATAAATTTAAAAAATGTTTTGTTAAAACAATTTTATATAATACAATAAACTAAAATAAATCTAATTACAATAAAAATCTAATTTTATTTTATAAACTAATTTTTTTTAAACACAATAAAATCTCTTAATTAAATGAAAAATAATATTCTCTTAAGTAAATAAAAATAATAATTATTATTATAAAATAGTTTTTAAATAAATTAAATCTCTTAAGTAAATAAAAATAATAATAATTATTATAAAATAGTTTGTTAAATAATTTTTATAGAGTTTTAATATTTTAAAATATTTAGTTGTATTTCAATTTTTATATATGATCTTAGGTAAATAAAAAATAAAATTATTAGATAATTTTATTTATTAATATTTTATATTTTTCCATGATACTTTGTTTTACTATTATTATTGATATCCATTCTTTATTAGTTTATGATAAGTACAAGTATGGTTATAATCTAATGGAGAATCATTATTGTTTAATATTTTTAATTTAATAAGACTCAAAACATTTCTTTTATGAATGATAAAAAAGAAAGAAAATGATATTAAATTTAAATGTTATAAATATGTATACAATTTTAATATGGACTGTAGAAATATTATATCTAGTAAATTTTGAAAGTTGTTTATATTTTTATGTTTTATATTTTCATTAATTTTTTTTTTTCACAAATCATTTTAATAAGTGTTATTGAAAATAATCTTCGTTGTAATATGTTAAAAATTATAATTGATATTAATCAATTCACAGTTAGCAAATATTGATTTTTTATTTTTTTTTAGAACTTCTTATAAAAGTTATTTCAAGTAAATAAAATCACTAGAAATAATGACTAATAAAAAAAAAAAAATTGAATAGTTGTAAAGTAAAAAAAAAATCTTAGATAAATAAAAACAAAGTATCAAATAAGTATGTATATTATTGTATCAAATTGACATTAGTATATTTATATTATTTTAAAAGTAGGATAATAATATTATACATTATCATAAGAGATATATATTACCATCAAGAAATAATTGTATATGTTAAAGACATGCAAACATAATGAAAATATATTTAAAAATAAAAATATAAAATAACTCTTAAATTAATAAAATAATTCTTAAATAAGTCTAAAGTAAAATAAAACAAGAGTTGCAGAGCGAAGTTCCTACCAAAATGTTTTAGAATAGTTTTGTTTTAATTTTTTGTGTTTGCTAAGTTTTAGTAACAATGTTTATAAAACAAATAAATAATAGGTTCATAAAAAGCAAGTTTTCACTCAAATTCTCCACTAGAGCAAACAAACAAGTTGTCTTAAACAAAATAAATAAGCATAAAACCAAAAAATTCAAAAGTGACATCAAGGAAATTGGTTTATTATTCTTCATGGTATTTTTAGACATCATAGAGCTATTACTGACCTCAAAAAAGCATAAGATCCAATCGACATGTAAATCCACTCATTGTTTTGTTTTGTCAAAGATGAATGTGTGTTATTTAAAAAATAATAAAATCATATAAATAATGCTTAAATATTGATGGACTTTGGTCTTGGATAAAATAAGGCATATTTAAATATCCTTTCAACTCACCAATAAAGATGAATTTTTCACATCCCATTTTTTAAGCTCCTAGACTATGTTGTATTTTTCTTTGTAGTTTGTGAATTTCACATTACAAAGTTACAATACTCTTATAATATATTTCTATATAAATAAATAGTTTTATAATGTCAAGTTAAGTTTGGTATTACAATTTAAAGAGGTTGATTTTATAATATTCATTAAAACAATTTGATATTTTAATATTAAAGTTTTCAAATATAATTAATAAATTTAAAAATAAACAAAAGTAAAAAAAATTCTACTTCTTCATTATTATAATTTTATGTTTAAAGTAAACATATGAATTATTTGAATCAATAATTCTTTTAAAATAAAATAAATAAATTTATTATAAATATAAATAAAAAATCAAGATAACAATGTTTCTTATCACAAAATTAATTTAATATATTAGATGTTAATTTAATATAAGATATATAATCCAATATATATTAAACTATTAAAAAAATATATCACATTATTATAATTTTTCATATACTATATAATAATTTATTAATTATATTTTAAGAAATAAAAGTAAATAAATATTTAGAATGTATAAAAAATAATTAATTGTCAAATGAAAAGTACTTTTATTAAATCTCTTCAATAATGGTAAAAAGTGCCTTAAACAATAATAAACAAGCAAATAATTTTTTTTTGGTTATGGTCATTGTGCAGAAAATTTTGTTAAATGGAAGTAATGGAAGTGCATTAATCGCTTATATCGGGTGAAATTTGTCTACCAATTAGATTGAAGATAATTGAATTTTGAAATTTGTTTTGTTATATAATTGGCATGTATATATTGATAATAGATAAAAAAAAATCAAATAGAAAAAATATTTGAGCTCTCATTGGTTAAAAAGAGAAGTATTAATAACTAGTTAAGATCTAGCCGTGCCTATAGTTCCCTCATAGGAACTAATAACTATAAAGTAAATAAAATAACTCTTAAGTAAATTAAATAAATCTTAAGTAAATTAAAAAAAAGTGAGAATGTGAGAGTTACCATAATTTCTTCAGGACTTTTTTTCAATAAAAGAAGGGTGTCATTGGAGGACTAAGTCTCATATAGAGGTTTGATGAATCTTATATATATTTCAAATTCGAATAAGATTATCCTCAATTATTAATAAGAAAAGAGATATCTTGTAGAATAAGACATTTTGATTTTGCATACTTTTCATAAATGCTCACCTATTAAGGATCTAGAATCCCCTTTGCATGATATTATCCATCATTAAATTATTATTTTGGACCATAACCCAAAATAATAAATTGATCTTAATGATAAGATCTTTATTCAACCTAGTGGTATACCCAGTTAAAACCCAAAATAATAAATTGATCTTTATGATAATATAATTGCAATCATCAAAATTAACTCATCTTCTCTATAAAAATGATAAATATGTATACATTTCAACTATAGAGAAATTATGTTAGAAACCATTACTAGTATCTTGGCTATCAGAACCAAGGTAAAGAAAATTCCTTTTTTACCTTCTTTAGACACTTATATATAGTCATCCATTTTATCCCCCAACACACTTTCTAATAATGGACAAATACTATCCGAAAGAGTAGTTTTGCACAAAGAATGATCTAAGAGCCATTTATCATCCCAAAAAATATCCTACTCTCCATTTTCAAAATTCTATTTACTTCCTTTTCCAAAGATATTTCTACTTTTAACCAAGAAATTCCATAAAAAAGAGCTTGAAAGAAGACGATCAAATGAAGAAGTCTTCTTGCAATTAGATATTTTAACTTTCCACTATTTTCCTCCTTTGGAAATCTCCAACTTTACTTCACAATAAGAAATTTATTTATGAATTTCAACTTTTGGATACCCAACCTTCCTAATTCTAAAGGAAAGAAAAACTTATCCCAAGAAATTAAAGTAATTCTATCTTTCTCTTCTATAAATTTATTTAGTCAAGAATTATTTCTATTTATAGTTACTTTATTTACTTCAAATAACTTTTATAGAAAGCTCTCAAGAAAATAAAATAACAATCAATATTTTTACTACTTTTAATTGATTAATATCAATTATAATTTCTAACATATTACAACAAAGATTAATTCCAATAACACTTATTAAAATGATTTGTGAAAAAATATTTTTTTAAATGAAATATAATAATAACATAAAAATATAAACAACTTTCAAAATATTATACTTCATAAAACCATTCATTGGATATAATATTTCTATAGTCCATATTAATGAACATGAATTGTAGGCAAATTTATTGCATTCAAATTTAATATCATTTTCTTTCTTTTTTACATTCATTAAAAATTATGTTTAAATTCTATTAAATTATTGTGTTAAAATTTATTTTAGTATATAAAATAAAATTGAAAACATTTTATTGTGTTTAGAACAATTTTGATTTATATAATAGTTGTGCTCCTGAAAAGGGATATGGCTTAGGTGTAGGGTAGTTTACTTAAAGAACTATGTATTACTATTCTTCCTTTGATAATTTTATTTTTATTATATGTTTTATAATATTTATGAGATTTTAAAAGTTTATAATAAGGATGTTCAAATAATTTAAAATTTAAAATAGTGAATTAAAAAAGTGGTTTCATTACAAATATATTGAAGAATGTTAAATTTTTTTTATATAGTATTATGATATTTATTACAATACAATTAATTTTACTTTATAAAATAAAATGAATTTAAATACAATAAAATTTTAATTTTACTATATTTAAATTCATTTAGTCTATATTTTAAATACAATAAAATATAAACTAAAATATTTTATTGTGTTCAGAACAATAAAATTTGTTTGACGTTCTTCAATATATTTATAATGAAACCACTTTTTTAATTCATTATTTTAAGTTTTAAATTATTTGAACACCCGTATAATAATTTTTTAAAATTTCATAAATGTTATAAAACATATTATTAAGAAATTATGAAAGGAAGAATAGTAATAATAGTTCTTTTAAGTAAACTACCGTACACCTGAGCCTTATCCCTTCTAGCGAGAGTTCAACATTTTGGGCTTCTGCTTAAATAAAAAACTCTAATTTTGTACTCATTTTTTTCTTTTAGGAGGGGTATTTATCAGTGTTTATTACACCATATTTAATTATGTATTGAATGTGGGAGTTAAAAAAAAAAATTAACGTGATTTCTATTTTACATAGTTCGCCTTTCTTTCATTCGCAATGGATTTTAAAAGATTTTGTTAACAGTGGAAAGGAAAACAACTAAGTGAAAAAAGAGTTAAAAAAAAGTTACGGAAAGAGAATACGACAAAAACAGAAGGGTTGGGTTAGTGGGGCCATGGGCCCGACCACCTAAGCCGTCAGTGCTTAGAGTGTGCCGGTTAAGCCTGACTGTATTTAGATAAATGGTAATTAATTTAAAATAATAATAATTAGGACAAATAAATTAGATCATGATTTTATAAAAGTAAATATTAAGGAAGCTAGTACTTCATTCAATATTGAAAGAATGACTGCTTTTGTTAAAATATTTGGAATTATATTTTGAAATTTATATTGGATTTATGTTCTATTAGTTGTCAAGTTTATTACATCAAGCACGTGGTTCCAATTTTCTTTTCAAATCTAGACTTGACCCTTCTCAATGTGGAATTATTATGTTCTTCTTGTCAACTAAATAATTTATGTCTATGTTGTTCCTTTTTTTATATTTGAATAATGGTTATGTTTAGAAAAATCTTGGGAGAGTTATCATTATATCACTAGAAAACACATTCTCTTTGGTCAATTTGTCAAAATGTTTGTAAACAATAAAAAATTGCACTCTTTATACATATGCACTCACCTAAATTATTCATATAGATATAAAATATTTCTAGTACAATAGTTGAAGTGTTGTAATGATTTAAGATGAGAGAGGACTTATGAATTTTGAATGATATGATTAAATTAATTAAATTCCTAAATATTTGTGCAATATTAAATTTTATAAAACATTTACTTAGTCAGTCTATGGCATAAAAACAAAAAAGTTTTAACTAACCAAAATTTAAATTTAAAGTTTATAAATAAAAGGATAATTCTATGAGAATAGGGCTAACCTTTTGAGTATCAAAATGATTAGTTTATTAAATGATTGAATCTAGGTAGCTAATAGCTATATCTTGATAAATGTATATGTAACTATGAAAATACATGAATAATATAATTACATATCATAGTATGTGTTTATAAGGATGAGGTAGGGGATATGTATACCCTATTTGTGTATAGGGTTGCATCAAGGTTAGGGTAATAAAAACTATCTCGAGACATGATTGTATCATTTGTAGACATATACGTCTATCAAGACAATCTTCCAAAATGGAAAAATAAATAAATGGTAAATGACATGGTGATGCAAATCTAAAAAATTTATTTCACCCCGCATTGAAGTGTATGTGAATCATAGAATGGTCATATGACTAAAAATATGTAGAACTCACAAATGTGCAATGCAAAATTGAATTTTTGTAATCACTGACGTACCTAGTACATGACTATGTGAAGGAGGGAAATATTAACATCTCAAGTTTACTTTAGATTTTGTTTTACAAATTGGAAATAAACATACTTTGAAGGTCATGATCGCGAATCTTAATGTTTATTTCTAAGTAAAGCATCTGGTCTCACGCTATGAAATTAATGACCTTTTCACCATCCTTCTGTTTGCATGTCATTAAATCAGCCAAGGTCATCTTAGGACCCATATGTATTTGGAAGGGATTGTAGAAAGCATCAATAAGTTTAGTGAATGAATGTATTAAATTAATTAGGAAGTAGCTCCAGCTACCGGCCCCCCGGGATGGACTCCCCTCTGAGGCTGAGCACTATTATAGGTCTCTTGCATCTGCATGGAACAACGGGGTGGGTTGGGGATTCTAGTTGAACTGAACGGAGTTGTGCTTAACACAATCTCCTCCAAATGGTAGTATTTTTGATTCAAATCCCATCTATATATATAGGGAACCACACATATCTAGCATGGATGCATCCATTCCATTATATTAGATTTAGATAGGGGCACACCGCAATGGATATGGGTGGAGAACTGACCCATCCATTTTTAGCTAGCCCTGACTTTTTTTGGCTAGATCCCATAATTTATTATTGAGAAAGGTCATGCATATACATGCAAAAGTGACAAGACCGTATTTAGGGGAGGACCATCAATCCATGCATTTCTTCAATTAAAAATTAAAAATTTAACTTTTACCATTAACAAACCAAAAAATATTGATCATTCTATTGAAAAAAATTAATCATTACCTTTACTTTTATTTTGTATTTTATATAAGTAAATAAATTATATATCAAAATAACATAAAATATACAACTTTCATCGTGAAAAGCATACATTTAGATGATGAGTATTAAAGTTACACACAAACCTATGAATCAAAGACGCAATCTCTTTCTCTTACTATAACAAGTCATTTCTATAGTTGAAACGTGGAACATGCCACTCCCACAACGCACGTCAAGAAACGAGACGTTTGCCTATCATACAATGGCATCTACCTAACTAGTTGATGGCTAAGGAATTCAACTACCAATCTACCTCACCGGATGGAGTTTCCTCCCCTCACCCACATTTGTCAACTCGAACTAATGGACAAGCTTCATTCTCTCCGATTCTCTCCATCCATTTTCGATCCTACCCAAGGCAAATATGGACAGTGGGGTTGGCCAATATGGTCGCTGGTGCCAACAACTCTATATCCTCCCACAAATATAATCTAGCTCACTCTGCATCTCCCACCCACCTGATGGGGCCCGGTGTGAGAAGTTCCATCGGCTATAAATTGACTGTTCGAACCATTAAGAACTGTCCTATTCAAAGCTCATTTTCCAAAATGAAGGACAGTTCTTGGTTGACATTAAAACCAAGAACTGAATGGTCCAAAACGAAGGACAGTTCTTTGTTGACATTAAAACGAATCACATCTGTCCATCTGCTTTCTCACCGCTTTTCATGCGTTGGCTGCTTTTTCGTTCACGCCCTCATGGATTTTCACACCGTCATAGATTTTTACGGCCGTGGCTTCACACGGACACTGTTGTACTACCGCGGCATTAATTGTGGAGAGGCACAAATTCCTGCCAGCAAAGTTGGCACTAACAGACCATGGAAATGCATACTACCGTTACCATCCTGGCAGCTCGTGTCATGACGAACCCGCATCTTGTGGATGACATTCTCTCAGGGTTTCTTCTGCTCAGTATTTCGACTAGGATTTCTGGGCGAGTCAATCTGCTCAACATCATTAAACATCACGCTGTTTCATCCTCCTACTGCAATCTTACCATTGCTATAGTGAATCGTACCATTCAAAGCGAGGAATGTTCACATGATCTCAAGCTCTGACTGGTTTTCACTATCTTGGAAACTGCTTTCCCCGCCGCTATTGGTTTCCGTTCCTCCAAACTCTGCCTTGCTGTATTGACCTTTCACAGGGAAAATGAGCTTGGAATAGGACACGCCTTCGGCGTAATTACAAGCACGTTTCACGTTTTTCATATAGCCAATGTCTTCGCCGACATAGCCGCCTGCAGCCCTCTCGCTGAATCCTATTTCAAACTGCTCATAATAAATTTCTGAGGTAACTCTTTGCTACAGTGTGTATTGTATTTATTTCAAATTCATCTATAAATGTGTCTAGCAGCACACATTTTTGAGCCAATCTGATCTCTTTTGTGTTTCTTTCATTCTGTGCTTCTCAGTTTGCTTTTAGTCATTCATATAGTTTCCTCATAAGTTGGGTTACCTATCGAAGATGACTTCTGCATCCATTTTGACAAACGTAATGCCTGAAGATCTGATTGTTAAGATTCCTGTCTCAAAACCTAGAATCCTGAGTGTCGATGGAGGAGGAGTACGAGGCCTTATTCCTCTGCAATCGCTCAAACTCTTAGAGCAACGATTGCAGGTACTTCTTCCTTGACAGATTGGTATAAACTCTTTGACAAATTAGTTGAATGAAAGATAGTTTTATTTGCACAAATACATTTTACTTAAATGTGTCTTGCTTGCTTCCTTCCTTTCAGGAATTGGATGGGAAAGAAGCAAGACTAGCAGATTATTTCAATATAATGGCAGGTACCAGCACTGGAGGTCTCATCACCACTATGTTAGCCACTCCAGACCCAAATGGTCACAATCGTCCCTATAGTACTCAGAAAATTGAAGATTTTTACTTAAAGAATGCGAGCTCCATTTTTCCTCAACCAAGGTTAGTAGCGCTAATAGCTTATTCTATTATAAGTATTGTATTCAGCCTATAGTTTATGGGAAGTGATCGCAATATTTGTTGTATTTATTCAAAAAAATCTCTTGATGTTGGATTTGTAGCATATGGAATCGGTTTCCCGGCTTTTTTGGTCCCAAATACGATGGCAAAAAGCTGGTCGAAATCTTAGAACAAGAGAAATTTCACGAAAGACGTCTGTGTAAGACGGTAACTAACCTGGTGATACCCACCTTCGATATCAAAACGCAATTTCCGACAATTTTCTCCACAAATGAGGTATTTATTATATTGGTAATTCTAAATACTTGAATTGTGCAGAGAAATTATAGACGGGGATTCTTAATTTCTTACTATTTATGCAGGCGAAAGTAGATGAACTGAAGAATCCATATCTATTGGACGTATGCCTGTCCACAACTGCAGCTCCTACCTATTTTCCACCTCACCAGTTTACAACATATTCCAGCGACGGAAATAGCAGAGTTTTTAACATGGTAGATGGAGGAGTAGCGGCTAACAATCCTGTAATGCTTGTATTATTTTTAGGGATTATGATTAGACTTTTATTTGACATAAATATATTATAAGGGTCTGATAACAATGTACTAATAATAATGCAGACCTTGATAGCAGTGAACTTAGTCACTCAAGAAGCTGAACGAATAGGGGAAAAGGTATTTAATTTAACTTTGATACTATTTATGATAATGGCAAATGGATTTGCATATAAAGTCCGAACGGCAGTTCATTATAGTGGTATTAACCTGCGTTCCCTGAGAACCGAAGCATATTACTATCGAAAAGTTACATATGAAAAAGGCATGAAGCAATATAAATCGACCAGTCTTAACTTTCTATATTTATCGGAAGTTACCGATTAAAATTTAGATATGGTTCATTATTTGTATTGCCAATCTCTAATCATATGTAGAAATATGCAAACACTTCTGTTATATAGTTTCCTGTTATTTAAAGAAAGCTGGTGCAAATCTTACACTGCCATCAAGCAAAAGCATCTCATCTGTACAGCTCAATATATAATGAATGTTCAATGTTGGGAAATATTTAACACAAATATGTACCGGAGTTTGTTATTTACAGAAACAGCTTGACGACTTTATTGTGCTTTCTCTTGGAACGGGATTAGAAGAGGGTATTCAATGGGACGCCATAAATGCTGCTACATGGGGGAGTTGGAAGTGGATTAGTAAAAATGGAAGAGCACCCCTGATAGAATCTTTCATGAATGCAAGTGCAGACATGGTTGACATTCATACAGCTTTGATGTTCAGTGATGCCAAAGAAAACTATCTTAGAATCCAGGTTCTTTTTATGGTTGTTGAATTGAAAATGTGTCCAAATATATGATTTTACATATCCTATTTCTCCTTTCTTTTATGTCTGGTTAATATATGTTCGCTCATACTGTAGGAATGGGGACTGACACATGACGAAGCACAGATGGACCTCAGTACGCGTGAAAACCTAGAAAATCTTCAGAAGAAAGGCCAGGAGTTGTTGGATAAGCCTGTTAGAAAATTGGATTTAGAGACGGGGTGTCCTGAGGTGGTGAGCAAGGACTACACAAACAGGATGGAATTGATTAAGTATCTTCTGTTACTCTAACTTTTCCTTGTATTTACATAGTCTAGTGTTGTACCATCACAGCAAGTCCTCTTACTTTATTGCCCTGTTTCCACTTGGCAGAATGGCTGAACGACTCTCCCAAGAGAAGAAGATGAGGGATCAAGGCGGTGAATTCTTCTAGCCTTCAAAGAATGAGAATTCCAATGGCTCTTCAGGATCGAATGCGGGAATTTAAAACTTATTTACTTAATAAATCAAATTAAAATAACCGCGCTAGTCTGCGAATAAAGATCTGAACTTACTTCAAATTCTCTCGACTGGTTCATGTTTTATCGTCTGTTCGTGCAAATGAATAAGAATAAAATGATTTTTTATTTTCCGTCACTACTTCTACGGCTACATATATGGAGTCATTCCAAATTGCTTAGAGTGCATGCACAACGTCCCCTATGACAGAAATTTGAGCCTCTTTAAGGAATTCTATTTTTACCATTGTATTATTTATTGTGAACATTGGACATGTGGAGCGGTTTTTATTACTGTATTAGTTGTTATCAGTTCATGGTTGAATGGTTGAAGGTTGAAGTAGGTTAGTTAATAATATGTAAGCCTAGATGGGCCGGCTTAACTGGCACACTCTAAGCGCTGACCGTTTAGGTGTCCGGGCTCGTGGGCCCCAGTACACTGACTTTTTCGTTCCCTATTTCTGTTTCGAGGTTTTTTTTTCCCTCCGTTCTCACATGAGCTGTTTTTGTTTCCATCGTTAGACAAAATCTCTGTTAAAATGCATTGTGAATGAAAGAAAGGTGAACTAGGGGAAAACCCCCAATTGTCGTTCATGATCCGATTGCCGTTCACTCCTCATTCTCCTATCCCCCCAATATCCGTTTACATTTTAGTCATTAAAATGTTGTAGTTATGCCAATTAAAAATTAGACATTACACCAGTATATGTTCACTACTTAGTCTGTAACCAACCAACAAAAAAATAAAATTTAAACATATATTGGTACAATTATGTTTTCAACACAAGTCAACTTGCACAAAATAAAGTCATTTATGAATTAAAAAAGGTACACTGATGTTTACAATAACCACTCCATGCAAGTGGCTTAAAGCTTCTAGTGCATTGTATTTACATGTATGCATAAACAGTTAATAGTGCACAATGTCACATAATTTAAAACATTATAAACAGTTACTGGTCAACATTCTGACACAATACAAAACATTGAACATCGTTATAAGCTATCAATTGCACAATCACCCAGACATCCTTTGACATCTTCATGCATTAACTCCATCTACTTTTGGTACTTACATAAACAGTTAATGGTGTAAGGCTCCCTAATATACCAAAAAACATAGTATAATTCATATATTTGACTGAATTTAATAGAGCCACCTATTTTGACAATTAAACCATTTATAAAATTGATTTTCTAAAGGCCACAACAAAATCAAATGATATATTGTTTCCCACAAAAAACTCAAATTTGAAACTCACCCACCACAATTCAATGCATTCAATTTACCCATTCGAATGAAGTTTTAAGAGGGAATTTCCACGGTCATTTTCATTATGAATTCCCCCCTGCTTTCACTGAATATCTTCTGCAGACTTCAGAGCTTACTAAGGCAACTTTTGCACATTCCTCTTAAAAGGGAGCTTATTTAGGTCGGTACACCTGGAATAAGTAAATTCATGTTTTTATTTATCAGTATATTGGATTTACATTTATGTTGTCTGTTTCATTATTCAATATTCTCTTTTATATTTATGTACTCAGTGTTTACATTATTTTCACCCTCTTTGTTTTACATTTATGTTGTTTGTTTCAATATTCATGGTTAATCTTTTCTATTGAAGTACTCATTGGTTACATTTGTTTCAATATTCAATAAAATCTTTTATATTTAAGTACTCACTGGTTGCATAATTTTCAGCCATACTGTTCTACATTTTTGTTGTTTGTTTTATTATTCAATATACTCTTTTATATTTATCAAGCATAATGTTTTATTTATTCAATATATTTAGTGTTCACGTTATTATCAGGCTTAATGTTTACATTTATGTTGTCTGTTTCATTGTTCAATATAATCTTTTATATTTATGTACTCAATGTTTACATTAATTTCAGGCATACAAATAATTTTGCGTTCACTCAGCTATTCAACTTAGCATTATTTAATCATATCATAGTTACATTAAATTTATATTTATGTACTCGGTGTTTACATTTTTTCCAAGCATACCAATAATTTTGCTTTCAGTGATCTGTTCAACTTAGCATAATTATCCATTATTTAATCATATCATAGTTACATTTTTTTCACTTGCATTCAGCATAAATCAAAGATTATAATAGCAGCATTATACCATACATCAAATATAATAACATCAGCATAACCCATTTTTTAATCATATCATAGTTATATTCTAAATCTGTCTTTAATAATGTGTAGGGTTTCATCGTAGCAAATTGTATATATATATATATATATATATATAATCTGATAAGAATGTGTAGGGTTTCATCATAGTAGATTGTATAGATATATATAAATCTAGTAAGAATATGGTGTTTGATTGCATTTTGGCATCTTTAAAAATCATTTATGTGTATGGCATGAAGGGTTTCACCGTAATCATTTCTATTTACATGTGACTGCCGACTAGTAGAAAAATGATCCCTCATGAATTATTCCGTCTTATTCTGTCATATTCTTATCAGACTGTAGACATACATACATACATACATACATATATATATAGTCATATAGCCATGCCATGTACTATTTCCTCATATCAAGCCATGTAGAGTTTACATGTGACCAGTACAAATTTGATCCACCTCTCTCACCTGCAAGATTGTTTGTTCAATTGATGCAGGAGCATCCAGTGGTGTAAGGGCAATCTTGCATCACCCAAAAATAGTTAAATTTCAAGTTTCTCAGTTTTTAGATTTTTTTACATTTTTGGATACCCTTTTTGTCGTAATGAAATTCCCAACTTACAGTTTTTATTTTCTATTCCTGGGTTGAAAGATATTACAGTTTTAGTTTCCCAGATTTGCACCTAAAAATCTTCTGAGTTAGATTTGAAGCACTTAGATTTCCCGGAACGGCCCCGAAACTTGTTGAAATTGACGTAGAAAATAAAAGGTGTGTTATTGACTTTGAGACCTTTCCAACAGTTCAAACGGTTCGTGAATCGGAGTCTTGGATCAAAAGTTATGGCCCCAGGAAGTTGGCGCACTTTCTAGAAGATACAATTGCAAATGCTCTTTTGAAATTTAAACTTCATTTTGTAAATTTTTGGCGCCAAACTGCCTAAACTCAAATTTGAATGTTGTTTTGGTTCCAAAATAAAGAGGAGCTCTATTTATGGGTGGGTTTCTAATTTTTGGGTAAATTTTTGGGGGACAAGCTCGCATATTGCGAAAGGGTTATTCTATAGCTTTTGGTAACTTGCATGTGTTGTAGAACTTGGGGATTTGAGATCTTTTGCATGTAAGAAGCTCCAATTTTTGAATAATAATTTTTTTCTCTTGTATGTGGGTTATTTTCTGTGTCTCGGGCCATGGCCTCATCATCAATAGTGGATTTTTGTTGGGTTCGATGGTGTTTGATTGCATTTTGGAATCTTTGAAAATCATTTCTGTGTACGGCATGAAGGGTTTTACTATCTTATTCTGACTTATTCTGTCATGAATTACTCTGTCTTATTTTGTCTATGGCATCGAATTTTTGACTGCTATGCCTTTTATTGACATTATACTATGAAGTAATCACATGTAATCTGATTTAAACAGAACATTGATGGAATTTTGACCAATTATCATCATGAAATTTATTGGTTATATAATAAGATACTTAAATCTTCAAAGATTTTTTCATTTAATCTTATATGGAGCTGTAGAAAATGTCTCCACCTTTTAATAATATTATGTTTCTACAGTCCATGACCATTAGTAATCAAGATTTCTAGATAAAACTATGTGCAATTTTTCTTCATCAACGTTTTGGATCATGGAGTATGATCTAAAACGTTGATGAAGAAAAATTACACACAGTTTTATCCAAAAATCTTGATATTACTAAGTCTCCACCTCTCTTCACTTGCAAGATTGCTTTTTCAACAGTGGGTTTTTTTGGGCATTGTCAATGTTTGAGCGCTATGATTTCTGTTCACATTATTCTATGAACTAATCTCATGTTATTCTTTGTTGCACTAACAAGTTATTCAATTTTTACTGTATGTGCAGGTTAACTGGAAAATTATGGCACCTGCTAGAAGGACTACAAGGGTTGTAGGAAGAGGAAAACATGCAATTAGAGTAACTTGTGGGGTGTACTTCATTGAAACACAGCCTGATGAGGAAGTTCATGCAAATCACAGCCCACAAGATGTTCCTGACTTTGCAAATGAAGCCACCAACATAACAAAAGCCGAACCTCCTGTTCAGCGAAATGTTCAACCTGCTGTGCAACTACCCTCACCTATACCCATTAGGTAGTGGACATATGCTAATATGGAAGGAGCAGTTAAGAGTGTTGAAGAACACAACATGTCAATCAGGGTCGCAACAATCAAGTGGGGTATGCCACCTAGCAGTTTGAGGGCATGGCTGTTAGGAGAAACCACCACAAAGAGGAGGGGTCCATGTACAATTTTAACTAAGGAGGAGGAGACTGAAGTTGTCCAATGGTGCAAGGACATGGCAAGATTGGGCCACGGACTACAAGTAAATCAACTACAAGCCATAGTTTCCCATATAACTATAGGTTGACCTAATCCTTTCACAAATGGGGTCCCCGGGAGGTCATGGTGGGCAGGATTTTGAAGAAGGCACCCAGATTTGATAATCAGAATAGCTGGAGGAGTGGACAGTGACAGAGCGATTATGGTTCGTTCTTCTGTCGTGCAAGCATTCTACGACAACCTTGAGAACCTGATCAAACTTAACCACTATGGAGCAAGTTGAATATGGAACTGCGATGAGATTGGTATTCAAGCTGGTAGGAATTGTGGCATGAGAGTTATTGCCAAATTGGGTACAAAATGTGTACCACATTTGGTTTCAAGAAGTAGAGAGTGGTTCACAGTGTTGGCTTGTGTAAGTGCAGCTGGGATAAGCATTCCTGAGTTCTACTTATTTAAATCAAAGAGGCACATATAGAACTATATCTTTAATTGTGAGGTAGGGGCATTGATGGCAATACAAGAACATGCGTGGATGACAAAGGAACTATTTCTCCAATGGTTATACCACTTTGCAGCTAATATCCCTGGTGGGGTTTCACTGACAAATAGGGCCCTTCTCATTTTTGACGGTCATGGCAGCCACATGGCTTTCAAGACCATTAAACAATCATAAAAATTAGGAATAGACCTGCTAACGTTCCCTGCTCATACCAGTCACAAGCTGCAGCCATTGGATGTCAGTGTTTTTTCTCCATTCAAGGCATATTTCAGAGAGGAAAGAACTATTTGGTAGGCTGCAAACCCGTATATTGATATTGGACATGAAGAGTTGGCAAGTCTTGCAAACAAAGCTTTCAGAAAAGCCTTGAAACCAAGTAACATTCTTAGTGGGTTCCACAGAATAGGAATATGGCCTCTTAATCGGCCAACCCTTGACAACGACATGGGCCCAAGTGAGGGATATGTTGTTGAGGATGATGTTCCATCTCATAAAATAGAAGATGAACCTATCACAATGGAAACTGAAGATGATGTTATGGTAGCAGAGACATGCTTGTGTCTTGTTGGTTACAATGAGGATGCAATCAACAGTTTTGTGAGGGAATATGATGCAAGGGAAGTGACAAGTGGTGTTGCAGCAAAATGCAGTGGGGGTGATGAAGCTACAACAGACATTCAACCAGAAATCCAATAAGTTTTAGCAGATTTCCAACCAAAAGTTTAACCAGTTAGTGCACCCTCCACTAAATATACAACCACTACATCAACAAGCCTGAGTTTTCCAACTCAAGTTAGCCAACCAAAATAGATGCGTGAAGCAACCGCAAACCTTGGAGTGCAAATAAATCCAACTGAGGAAGAAGTCAGCCTCTCTATGCCTTCCCCACCACACGTTGATCCAGCTGAAGTGATACATTACTTCACTCATACAACAAATTAGCAAGAGCATAATGATGGTCAAAGTGAAGATGACAATTCTATTAGTGAGGAAGAAGCTAAGTTTGTGCCATGCACCCCACATGATGGATTGCAATCAACATGACCAATCAGAAAATTTTGAAAACTTCCAGTGCAGAGGGTGCAAGGAACATCACAGAGAGGTTGTTCGAGAGTACTTCGCCTTAGTAGGTAGTCCCAAGTACTAACATCTTACGCCTTTATCGAATTGTTCAGCCAACAAGAGGCAGAGAAGAAAAGGCAAGAGGAGTTGTAGCAATGTAAGAAGGAGCAGATGTTGCAGAGAAAGGTAGACCATGAAGCAGAAGTAATTATAAAGGAAGCAGCAAGGGCTGAGAAGCAAGCAAGGAAAGTGATAGAAGATGAGTAGAAAATGATAAGAATGCAAGAGAAAGCCATTAGACAGGAGCAGGCCAAGGCTGAACGTCTACAAAAGGAAGCAGAAAAGAAAGAGAAACAAGCAGAGAAGAGAAAACGTAAGTCTACTTTGGGGGACCCTATACCAACCCATCATCCTATCTTGCTTGATATGATGAGCATTTTGACACTAGCCTTTATAGCCATCAACAATATGTAGGTTGGGAGTGGCTCAAAACAAATGGGATTGACTACTGATGCAAGCCAGGCATTACTTGCTCAAATAGCAACATGCCTTCAAGGAGGTATTAACCAAACATCACCTCCTACAAGTGGACCTGATTCAGCTACTGGTGGATATATCACGCCGCCACCTTTTCCTAGAAATATGGACAGTTGATGATGTCCATATTCAATTTTGTTTTTTGATCGATGTAGCGGTATATTTCAGTGATCTGGTTTGCAAATCAGATCTGTTTATTTGGTTAAAGTTATAACTGTGATATGATTATAAGATGTGATACTGCTTATGTAATTATGTTTCAAGTATGTTCGAGCCTTTTTTTCTCACACCACCCAATCAATTATTGCAGTTTGATTCAAAATATAACTATGATATGATTATAAAATGTCCTAATGTTGCTGTTGTTTGTTATTGGAACCTCAAATTTGTATTCCTTCTATGTTTGATGATGGTTTCATCCTTCTATTTTTTGTGTTCTCAGTAATTACACTATGTTTCAGTCTTTGTCAATAAAAACTAATCACAAAACTTTGTTGCGTAAACCCATATGCGTGGTTTGATGAAGGCATATGAAGAAAATGATACTCTTATCAATTATCAGTATCAAACATTAATGGAACTACATGTTAATTATTAGATTAATTATATATACACATAAACACACACAGATATATAGCTATATATGTACATACATATATGCATAACCATATATATGTATGTACATATATACCTATCAATATATATATATATATATATATATATGTATGTATATACATGCAGACATATAATTAATCTAATACTAACTAATCTCATAATTACTATATACTATTGCTCATTTCATCTAACTTTCAGCCATATATATAAAAAGACACATTTTTTAGTATTACTAGGTCATTGCCAAAGTAAAGTCATAGACTTTACCTGTCATTAATGCTGAATGTCTTCTATTGATTGTAGATAAGTCCTCGCATTCCTACCATTAAGAGACCAATGCCAATAAATATATTCCTCGAATGAAATAAGCATCTAATAAGAAAAGTATTTATTTATGAACATGTGTATACCAAAAAATGTAAACATATCAAGAAGCATTCAGAGCAAAATATCCCTATAGAGTTTGTTGTGTTAACAAACACAACTTTGTTGGTATGTTGATAATCCACATGCTTCATTCACCTCTCCATGCTCCCGCTTTCCTGCAAAATAATTGTAATAAATGGGGGTAGTACTCCATGTTCGTAACATTCCCACATCAAATCATCCTTACAATATTGCATGCACAACAATAAGAGTTTTGATTGGAGCATTAAAATCTACAACGTTTTGATCCATGGTATGAAGCTGAAAATAATAGTGTGTATTACATATGATTGCACCATAAATGGCAGACTGCAATAGAATGGACATATATATACATATATATATATATATATATATATATATATATATATATATATATATATATATATATATATATATATATATATGTATGTGTATACATGTATATCTATATGCATATACATGTACATCTATATATATATACATATATTTAGTGGCAACCATTGCACGAATTTATTTGATAGTGTGTATTATGCATATACTTCATGCCACAACTTTCAATAAATATATGTATATCTATATAAATATACATGTATACATATACATTCATACATACATATGCATATACATGTGTATATATATTTGTATATACATATACATATGCATATACATGTGTATATATATTTGTATATACATATACATATACATGTACATGTACATGTATATGTATATACAAATATGTAATCTAATTATTGTTAATTATAAAATAAGTGCAAAATAATGTATCGCTGAAAATAATGTAAACACTAAGTTCATAAATATAAAAGAGTATATTGAACAATGAAACAGACAACATAAATGTAAATCCAATATACTAATAAATAAAAACATGAATTTACTTATTCTGGGTGTACCAACATGAATAAGCTTCCTTTTAAGATGAAAGTGCAGAAGTTGCCTTAGTAAGCTCTGAAGTCTGCAGAGGATATTTAGTGAAAGTAGGGGGGAATTCATAATGAAAATGACCGTGGGAATTCCCTCTTAAAAAATCATTTGAATGGGTAAATTGAATGCATTGAATTGTGGTGGGTGAGTTTCAAATTTCAATTTTTTGTGGGGAACAATCTTTCATTTCATAGTGACCATTTATGCCTGAGTTTTGTAGAGGATATGCTGTGAAAACATATGCAAATTCAAAGTGATAATGACACTGGAAATTTCCTCTTATAAAATCTTTACAATGTGTATACTGAATGCATTGAATTATGGTGTTTGACTTTCACATTTGTATTTTCCTGCCAAACAATGGTGTGTTGAATGAAAAATTGCCTATTACCAATTATCATTTCACCTATTTCAAGTTACGTTTGTACGTGGGCCCCATCAAAATGTCATTTTCACCTTTATTATCCATATAAGATTATACATCATGTATGCCATAAGGATGTTTTTGCTCTCTACGCTTATAAAATATCACCAAAATAGAATCATGGATGATCGTATAACAAGCTATTGTCAATGTGAAGAATCAAAACAGGTTAACATACTTGAATATAAGCTAAAACAAAATCCTATATTTACCAACAACAATAATGAAAGTTAGAAGAACCTATTGGCTTTGGATATTGGCGAAAGACTAAAGTTGCTTGGGAAAAGACAAGATATGTATGGTGCTTTGCTGCAATGATGATTGTCTTCTAGAAAAGTGAACTGTCCATGTATATAAATTATATATATTCCCTTTCAGTAGTGGTGTGAAGATTGTACATAGGAAAAAGGCAGGCAGATATTGGGCTCACTCAGAGCTGTTGGTAAGTGATTATGTTTACTATCTTTTTATCCAGTAAGAACTGTGGATGTGATTGGAATGTGGTATGTGGGATAGGTTATATCCATAACATTTCTAATGGGCATGTACCATAGATCGTGTTTTGGTGGAAAGAGGCACTTATAATAGGCTACCTTCTTTTAGTTTATAGTAGTAGGTTGTCTAGATGAGATGACTATTTCAAACTAATACATACACTTTGGTCATTAAGTATATGAGATTCATTGAATCGTACAATAGGCCATATACAATTTGGTCATTAAGTATATGAGATTCATTTGAATATGTGTGTAAACTCTCAAGGAAGATGAGGAATAACTCTTTAAGAACAAGAGTAAAATAAAACAAGAGTTGCAGAGTAGCGAAGTTCTTAAATAAGTCTAAAGTAAAATAAGACAAGAGTTGTAGAGCAGTGAAGTTCCTATCAAAATGTTTTAGAATAGTTTTGTTTTAATTTTTTGTGTTTGCTAAGTTTTAGTAACAATGTTTATAAAACAAATATATAATAGGTACGTAAAATGCAAGTTTTCGTTCAAATTCTCCACTAGAGCAAACAAACAAGTTGTCTTAAACAAAATAAATAAGCATAAAACAAAAAAATTCAAAAGTGACATCAAGGAAATTGGTTTATTATTCTTCATGGTATTTTTAGATATCATAGAGCTATTACTGACCTCAAAAAAGTATAAGATCCCATTAACATGTAAATCCACTCATTGTTTTGTTTTGTCAAAGATGAATGTGTGTTATTTACAAAATAATAAAATCATATAAATAATGCTTAAATATTGATGGACTTTGTTCTTGGATAAAATAAGGCATATTTAAATATCCTTTCAACACACCAATAAAGATGAATTTGTCACATCCCATTTTTTAAGCTCCTAAACTATGCTGTATTTTTCTTTGTAGTTTGTGAATTTCACATTACCAAATTACAATACTCTTATAATATATTTCTATATAAATAAATAGTTTTATAATGTCAAGTTAAGTTTGGTATTACAATTTAAAGAGGTTGATTTTATAATATTTATTAAAACAATTTGATATTTTAATATTAAAGTTTTCAAATATAATTAATAAATTTAAAAATAAACAAAAGTAAAAAAAATTCTACTTCTTCATTATTATAATTTTATGTTTAAAGTAAACATATGAATTATTTGAATCAATAATTCTTTTAATATAAAATAAATAATTTTTTTATAAATATAAATAAAAAATCAAGATAACAATGTTTCTTATCATAAAATTAATTTAATATATTAGATGTTAATTTAATATAAGATATATAATCCAATATATATTAAACTATTAAAAAAAAATATCACATTATTGAAAATTATATTCTAATATTATAAAATTATTATCTAATATATTAAATTATATATGTTATAAATGTTTCATATTATATAGAATATATATTATAATATAATGTTAAATTATTATATTACATAATAATTTAATATATTAATATAATATATAATATATTAAAAATAATTTTATCATATAATATACTAATAATATATTAAATTATGTATTAAATCTTGTATATTATATTTTACTTTTTTCATATATTGTATAATAATTTATTAATTATATTTTAAGAAATAAAAGTAAATAAATATTTAGAATGCATAAAAAATAATTAATTGTCAAATGAAAAATACTTCTATTAAATCTCTTCAATAATGGTAAAAAGTGCCTTAAACAATAATAAAGAAGCAAATAATTTTTTTTGGTTATGGTCATTGTGTAGAAAATTTCATTAAATGGAAGTAATAGAAGTGCATTAATTACTTATATCGGGTGAAATAATATTTTAGCTCTCATTGGTTAAAAAGATAATTATTAATAACTAGTTAAGATCTGGCCCCGTGCCTATAGTTCCCTGGCAGGAACTAATAACTATAAAATAAATAAAATAACTCTTAAGTAAATTAAATAAATCTTAAGTAAATTAAAGAAAAGTGAGAATGTGAGAGTTACCATAATTTCTTCAGGACTTTTTTTCAATAAAAGGAGGGTGTCATTGGAGGACTAAGTCTCATATAGAGGTTGGATGAATCTTATATATATTTCAAATTCAAATAAGATTATCCACAATTATTAATAAAAAAAGGGATATCTTGTAGAATAAGACATTTTGATTTTGCATACTTTTCGTAAATGCTCACCTATTAAGAATCTAGAATCCCCTTTGCATGATATTATCCATAATTAAAATATTATTTTGGACCATAACCCAAAATAATAAATTGATCTTAATGATAAGATCTTTATTCAACCTAGTGGTATACCCAGTTATAACCCAAAATAATAAATTGATCTTTATGATAGTATAATTGCAATCATCAAAATTAACTCATCTTCTCTATAAAAATGATATATATGTATACATTTCAACTATAGAGAAACTATTTTAGAAACCATTAATAGTATCTTGGCTATCAGAACCAAGGTAAAGAAAATTCCTTTTTTACCTTCTTTAGACACTTATATATAGTCATCCATTTTATCCCCCAACACACTTTCTCATAATGGACAAATACTATCCCAAGGATTAGTTTTGCACAAAGATTGATCTAAGAGCCATTTATCATCCCAAAAAATAGCCTATTCTCCATTTTCAAAATTCCATTTACTTCCTTTTCCAAAGATATTTCTACTTTTAACAAAGAAATTCCATAAAAAAGAGCTTGAAAGAAGAGGATCAAATCAAGAAGTCTTGTTGCAATTAGATATTTTAACTTTCCACTATTTTCCTCCTTTGGAAATCTCCAACTTTACTTCACAATAAAAAAATTATTTATGAATTTCAACTTTTGGATACCCAACCTTCCTAATTCTGAAGGAAAGAAAACCTTATCCCAAGAAATTAAAGTAATTCTATCTTTCTCTTCTATAAATTTATTTATTCAAGAATTATTTCTATTTATAGTTACTTTATTTACTTCAAATATCTTTTATAGGGAGCTCTCAAAAAAATAAAATAACAATCAATATTTTTACTACTTTTAATTGATTAATATCAATTATAATTTCTAACATATTACAACAAAGATTAATTCCAATAACACTTATTAAAATGATTTGTGAAAAAATATTTTTTTAAATGAAATATAACAATAACATAAAAATATAAACAACTTTCAAAATATTATACTTCATAAAACCATTCATTGGATATAATATGAATTGTAGGAAAATTTATTACATTCAAATTTAATATCATTTTCTTTCTTTTTTCCGTTCATTAAAAAATATGTTTAAATTCTATTAAATTATTGTGTTAAAATTTATTTTAGTATATAAAATAAAATTAAAAATATATTATTGTGTTTAGAACAATTTTGATTTATATAATAGTTGTGCTCGTGAAAAGGGATATGGCTTAGGTGTAGGGTAGTTTACTTAAAGAACTATGTATTACTATTCTTCGTTTGATAATTTTTTTTTTTATTATATGTTTTATAATATTTATGAGATTTTAAAAGTTTATAATAAGGGTGTTCAAATGATTTAAAATTTAAAATAGTGAATTAAAAAAGTGGTTTCATTATAAATATATTGAAGAATGTTAAAAGAAATTTATATAGTATTATGATATTTATTACAATACAATTAATTTTACTTTATAAAATAAAATGAATTTAAATACAATAAAATTTTAATTTTACTGTATTTAAATTCATTTAGTCTATATTTTAAATACAATAAAATTATAATAAATTTTTAAAATAATAAATTTTTAAAATTTCATAAATGTTATAAAACATATTATTAAGAAATTATGAAAGGAAGAATAGTAATAATAGTTATTTTAAGTCAGCTACCCTACACCTGAGCCTTATCCCTTCTAGTGAGAGTTCAACATTTTGGGCTTCTGCTTAAATAAAAAACTCTAATTTTGTACTCATTTTTTTCTTTCAGGAGGGGTATTTATCACTGTTTATTACACCATATTTAATTCTGTATTGAATGTGGGAGTAAAAAATAAATAAAATAACATGATTTCTATTTTACATAGTTCGCCTTTCTTTCATTCGCAATGGATTTTAAAAGATTTTGTTAATGGTGGAAAGGCAAGCAACTAAGTGAAAACAGAGTTAAAAAAAAGTTACCGAAATAGAATACGACAAAAACAGAAGGGTTAGGTTAGTGGGGCCCATGGGCCCGACCACCTAAGTGGTCAGTGCTTAGAGTGTGCTGGTTAATCTTGACCATATTTAGATAAATGGTAATTAATTTAAAATAATAATAATTAGGACAAATAAATTAGATCATGATTTAATAAAAGTAAATATTAAGGAAGCTAGTACTTCATTCAATGTTGAAAGAATGACTGCTTTTGTTAAAATATTTGGAATTATATTTTGAAATTTATATTGGATTTATGTTCTATTAGTTGTCAAGTTTATTTCATCAAGCACGTGGTTCCAATTTTCTTTTCAAATCTAGACTTGACCCTTCTCAATGTGGAATTATTATGTTCTTCTTGTCAACTAAATAATTTATGTCTATGTTGTTCCTTTTCTTATATTTGAATAATGGTTATGTTTAGAAAAATCTTGGGAGAGTTATCATTATATCACTAGAAAACACATTCTCTTTGGTCAATTTGTCAAAATGTTTGTAAACAATAAAAATTGCACTCTTTATACATATGCACTCACCTAAATTATTCATATAGATATAAAATATTTCTAGTACAATACTTGAAGTGTTGTAATGATTTAAGATGAGAGAGGACTTATGAATTTTGAATGATATGATTAAATTCATTAAATTCCTAAATATTTGTGCAATATTAAATTTTATAAAACATTTACTTAGTCAGTCTATGGCATAAAAACAAAAAAGTTTTAACTAACCAAAATTTAAATTTAAAGTTTATAAATAAAAGGAAAATTCTATGAGAATAGGGATAACCTTTTGAGTATCAAAATGATTAGTTTATTAAATGATTGAATCTAGGTAGCTAATAGCTATATCTTGATAAATGTATATGTAACTATGAAAATACATGAGTAAGATAATTACATATCATAGTGTGTGTTTATAAGGATGAGGTAGGGGATATGTATACCCTATTTGTGTATAGGGTTGCATCAAGGTTAGGGTAATAAAAACTAACTTGAGACATGATTGTATCATTTGTAGACATATACATCTATCAAGACAATCTTCCAAAATGGAAAAATAAATAAATGGTAAATGACATGGTGATGCAAATCTAAAAAAATTATTTCACCTCACATTGAAGTGTATGTGAATCATAGAATGGTCATATGACTAAAATTATGTGGAACTCACAAATGTGCAATGAAAAATTGAATTTTTGTAATCACTGAGGTACCTAGTACACAACTATGTGAAGGAGGGAAATATTAACATCTCAAGTTTAGTTTAGATTTTGTTTTACAAATTGGAAATAAACATACTTTGAAGGTCATGATCGAGAATCTTAATGTTTATTTCTAAGTAAAGCATCTGGTATCGCGCTATAAAATTAATGACCTTTTCACCATCCTTCTGTTTGTATGTCATTAAATCAGCCAAGGTCATCTTAGGACCCAAATGTATTTGGAAGGGATTGTAGAAAGCATCAATAAGTTTAGTGAATGAATGTATTGAATTAGTTAGGAAGTAGCTCCAGCTACTGGGCCCCCCCGGATGGACTCCCCTCTGAGGCTGAGCACTATTATAGGTCTCTTGCATCTGCATGGAACAATGGGGTCGGTTGGGGATTCTAGTTGAACGGAACAGAGTTGTGCTTAACACAATCTCCTCCAACTCGTAGTATTTTTGATTCAAATCCCATCTATATATATAGGGAACCACAGATATCTAGCATGGATACATCCATTCCATTATATTAGATAGGGGCACACCACAATGGATATGGGTGGAGAACTGACCCATCCATTTTTAGCTAGCCCTAACTTTTTTGGCTAGATCCCATAATTTATTATTGAGAAAGGTCATGCATATACATGCAAAAGTGACAAGAGCGTATTTAGGGGAGGACCATCAATCCATGCATTTATTCAATTAAAAATTAAAAATTTAACTTTTACCATTAACAAACCAAAAAATATTGATCATTCTATTGAAAAAAATTAATCATTACCTTTACTTTTATTTTGTATTTTATATAAGTAAATAAATTATATATCAAAATAACATAAAATATACAACTTTCATCATGAAAAGCATACATTTAGATGATGAGTATTAAAGTTACACACAAACCTATGAATCAAAGTTGCAATCTCTTTCCCTTACTATAACAAGTCATTTCTATAGTTGAAACGTGGAACATGCCACTCCCACAACGCACGTCAAGAAACGAGATGTTTGCCTATCATACAATGGCATCTACCTAACTAGTTGATGGCTAAGGAATTCAACTACCAATATACCTCACTGGATGGAGTTTCCTCGCCTAACCCACATTTGTGAACTCGAACTAATGGACGAGCTTCATTCTCTCCGATTCTCTCCATCCATTTTCGATCCTACCCAAGGAAAATATGGACAGTGGGGTTGGCCAATATGGTCGCTGGTGCCAACAACTCTATTTCCTTCCACAAATATAATCTACCTCACTCTGCATCTCCCACCCACCTGATGGGGCCCGGTGTGAGAAGTTCCATCGGCTATAAATTGACTGTTTGAACCATGGGCCAACCTTATGTGGGGTTGGCTAGCCTTCACCCCTAGGCAAGATCTTCAGATAGACTATCCTCACTTTCTTTCGTGAGGGCAAGGATGTTTGTGAGGGCACTGAGAAACTAATTTGATACAATGGGTGTTCATGCGCAAGGACTATAATACACTCTTGAATTAACTATCCTTAACCAGGGTGAGCTATCCTGAACTGGGGGGTGTAGGCAGTCAATGCCCATAGAATTTGATTCATTCAATTACCCAGGAGTTCACAATTTAGTTACTTCTTGAAAGAAGGAAGTTTCCCTATTTAAAGTTAACATGACTGGTTCAGGTTATGTCAGTTTGAGCATGCTTTCATTCAGAAGGAATGTTTCCCTCGGTCCAGTTGCCTAACCTATATCCCATTTATTTTCAGGTGGGAGGGAATTTTAGCATGTTCAGGTAATCCCATCGGGGTAGAAAAACTTTGATGTAATGAACCAGTATAACTTACTCACCCCCGGTTAGGCTACCTGCAGATTCCTGAACCCCCAGTTGTGATTGGATAGGACCCTCCTTCCCTAAAGACGAGGACCCTCCGATGGCTATATGGAAGGTTCAATCAGTAGACTGATCATCTCCCCAAGATTTCATGGCCCCTCCCCCCTCTATGTCGCTAATGAATGTAGGTAGGCTTGAGTGCTTGACATAATAGCTAGAATGAGTTAATGAGAAAGAATAAAGGTGGTTGAGGAAGTTAGGCTGATGGGGTGATGTCAAGGAGCTTTCGAACCCCCCTAAAATTCTATGGGAAACTAGCAAAAACTATTATAGTTGTTTGTTCAACTGGCCAATAACTTCCAGTTGTACTCCTTAACTCCCTCCCTTCAGGAAAGGAAGAGAAAGAAGGAGCTACCATGGCTAGCCTTCACCCCCAAGCAAGATCTTCAGCTAGACCATCCAAGCTACATAATATCCTTTCGACCGTGGGTGCCATCGGGTAGGAGGCAAGAAAGTGTCTATCTGGGTGTTAACTCATTTCTAATCGGTAGCTCAACAAATCTAATCGATAGCTCAACAAAGCAGGGAGTGTTATAGATCCTCGTTAATTCGGGTCCCTACCTCCCAACCCCATTGATAATACAATAATAGCTAGTCTTTCCTTTCTCATCGATACAACATTGGATGCATCTCCAGAAGTAGATGGACTTCACAGAGCAACTACCTTCCATCTAGAGAGAGTAGTTTTATCCAACATATTAAGTGGTTGACTAGATTAAGACTACCCAAAGAAAGGAAGGAAGTGAAACCATTCCAAAGGAGTATCCTTCAAGGATCTAGGGAAGAGTTTATCCTAAAAAAAGAAGTCACTACATAGGGTTGTATAAGTAGAAACATGGCTAATAAGATATCCTTTTCAACCATATTTCTTAAATCTTGGAATCTCTATAACTTGTGGCATTTGTGTTCACAATATCTCCAAGGATAAGGGATTTCTTTTGACATATTGTGAAGGTTGACTATTTTGATTTTGACTCAATGTAGCAATTTGTTCTTGCAAGAATGAAACATTTTATAAGAGTGAGTTATGGATAGGATCATTGTTAATGTTGTGAGATGGAGGTGAATAAGGTTGAGGTGTATATGTATGCAGAGGGCAAGTGACTTGTAAGTTTGTAAGGGGAGACAAATTAGGAGAAATGAGATTTGAATGCACAAAGCTAAAGGGAATCCCAGTGGAAATACCTAAGGAAGTGTTGATATTGCTAGTAGGTTTCTATGGTTGTTGTAAGAGTTGGATTAGTGTATGTCAAAATAGAGGTTATGGTTGTGGAAGGAGGAATTGGAATTCCACCTTGACTTTGAGTATACCCCAAAGCTTGAGCACAACTAGTCATGGTATGAACATGTTTATCAATAATGTGAGCCAAGCTACAAATAATCTTTATTCCTTATTCATCATCAATTATTCTCCTCATGTTATCTATCATAGGAACAACATTAGCAGCATTGCATTCATAACTTGCAAAATCTTGCAAATTATCAAGTTGTTCATCCATTATTCTAAGGTTCTCGTGAGGTACATTAGCAATAATTGCATCAAAATTAGTCACATTAGGTGTAGGTAGGGAAGTAATGGGAAATAAAGTGTTAAGGGTATGATCCATAGTGGGTTGACTGCTATCAACACTACGAGTGAAAGAGTTAGAGAACCCAAAATCCACAATGAATGATGTATCACGAGATGAAATGAGTCTCAAAATACATCTCACAACAATATTGGAAATAGGACACCAAGTTGAGAAGCTCATACAAGTTTCACAAATCCAAGGTGCACCCAAAAAGGATGAGGTAAAATGCAATGAAATACCCTAGAATGCAAAGTGCAATGCAAGTATGTAAAAGCAATTTTTTAGATTTAAAAAAAGATAACTTTTTGATTATGCTATATAAAAACCTGAAAATGATGTGTTTTAGATGCAATATTGAATTCTAAAAATGCACTGAATTGGACAAATGAAGCTTAACATAAACAATTTCAAATAATGAAAAAAATAGAAATTGAAAGAATAGATTAAATACAGAGACACAAAAGGAAGAATCATTTATTTTAGAGCTCAAAAATTTAGGAAAAGCCCTAATTAGGGAATCATTCACCCATGGGAAAATGGGTTTCACTTCAATATTTAAAAATAATAATTTTCAATTTTCTGAGATGATTTTTATGGTTTTCAGGCTCTGGTTAAAAAGAGTAAGTTATAGTTTCAGATTTTTGTAAAATGAGGTCTAAATGCAAGTGTAAAATAGTTCTAAATGACAAGATAAAAGACTTTATTTGAGATACAATTTTGATTCAATTTTTAGATGTAAATGACTAATTATTGAATATTATGTAAACACTATGCAAAATGATTGATATTTTTGAATTTTTTTAGATTTTAAAGAATGCAAAAATGCAAACCTAAAACCCTAAATGAGATGCAAACTAATGTCTATAAACAACCCTAAACAAAATGCAAATCAATGCAATGCAATGCAAATGGATATAAAACCTAGATCTAGGGTTAAAAATGGACTCCAAATAAACAAGTTATGATGCTCAAACATTGGGTTCACCAATATGAAGAAATGAAAAATAGGTGTTTTTATATTATTATGGTGATTAAGGAAGAGGGTCAAGGTCAAACAACACTTTGGGGATAAAAACTAAAAATAGTAAATAAACTTCAAAATTTAATCTAACACTTGAAAATTCAAAATTAAGCTCAATATTTATAGAACTAGAATACAAAATGCAGATCTGAGAAGGGCAGAAACATGTGTACCAATCACCAAAAGTGCTTTTTGAAAGTTGATCTGAGACTCATTCACCTATAGGCGAATGGGTCAAAGTATAGGGATTTCAACAATCCTTTAGGAGCCTTTGGAGTAGGTTTGTAGCTTCTGATTGGTCTAGGTTTCAGTGTCAGAAAGTTAGAAAATCTAATCTATAAGTTAGATTCCATGATTTCATGACAACTTTGACAACTTTTGCAACTTTGAAAGCTTTGTAAATCTTGCTCTTCAAAATGTCTTCAAGTCTTGCTCAACTTAAATCTATAGTCACACACACAAGAGAAAAAAATGTTTTTTTTTTTTTTTGTGAATGGGAGTTTGCCTCGGTCAAACCCCATTTTGGTAATCAAACCTTGAATTGAAATAATGCATGGAAGAGGGGATGAAGAATGAAAAAATCTATGCCACCACTCAACAAACCCTTGAATGTGTATATGAGCAAATTTTCACCCCTTATGTAAATTCCCCTTTTTCCCTTCTCCACTTTAGAAAATCAAATTCGAAGGCTAAATTCCACATAACCCTGCTGCCTTCGTTCCACTTGGCAGTTGTTTAGTGTGTCAGTAGAGGAATACTTTCTGAGTGTACCTGCGTAGTGCACACACGTCTACATGACACACTTATGTCCTTGGAAGATTCCTACATCTAGAGCCTATAGAGGTGTTACACTTCTCATTGGAGGACAATTTGTAATGTTCCCTTCAACTAACCTACCCGAATATAGCTATTTTCTTCATTCTTCCTTCAAATTCCCTCCTTATACATTATTTTCATCTCCTTTTGCATCCTTCTACCACTCAACTTGATCTCTTTGCATCCTTTAGCACACTCTCCATGCATTCAAGCAACACTTTGCACTCCATAGTAGTAGAAAAAAAACTCCATCAACTCCATAGAGCAAGTGTGAAACCAACACTAATGCAGTAGAGTCTTGAGTCTTCTCATTTTCTCCCCCATTAGCCTTCAAAGCTCTTGGTGGAGGTGGTAGCTTTCAACTCCTCTCCTCTATGATTTGGTGGGTAACACCCTATTGTTTTTGCAGTGCTTATATGTTCTTTACTTCATTTCTCTCTTTATCATATATTTCTCCATTATCACTATCTTGGTTGTCCGTGGAGGTAGAAACACCTAAATGGGGGTCTAACTAAGGTAGGGCCCTATATAGCCACCCAATAATTTTCCTCTTTATTGTGTGTAGGTGGACGTGTTACTTGGAGTTAGCTGACAAATGAGTACCTCTATGAGATTATTCTTGCCATCTTAACTCTTCTTTATTTACTTTATCATATCCGTACATATCTTGTCTACTTACTAGCTTTGTTTTGGCCCTTCAGAAGTAATTAGCTAGGTAGTTAGTCAGTTTTCTAATGTTTGACCTTGCCTCTTTAGTACTTTGATCATATAGACGCCAATGCACCTGAGAGATGCCGGTGTGCCATGCTATTGACCTAGAACTATACTTCTATCCTCAGGTAGAAAAATCTTGGGAGAGTTGTCATTATATCACTAGAAAACACATTCTCTTTGGTCACCTTGTCAAAATGTTTGTAAACAATAAAAATTGCACTCTTTAGACATATGTATTCACCTAAATTATTCATGTAGATATAAAATATTTCTAGTACAATAGTTGAAATGTTGTAATGATTTCATATGAGAGAAGACTTATGAATTTTGAATGATATAATAAAATTAATTAAATTCCTAAATATTTGTGCAATATTAAATTTTATAAAACATTTACTTAGTCAGTCTAGGGCATAAAAAAACAAAAGTTTTAACTAACCAAAATCTAAATTTAAATTTTATAAATAAAAGGAAAATTCTATGATAATAGGGCTGAACTTTTGAGTATCAAAATGACTAGTTTATTAAATTATTGAATCTAGTTAGATAATAGCTATATCTTGATAAATGTACATGTAACTATGACAAATACATGAACATGATAATTAAATATCATAGTATGTGTTTATAAGGATGAGGTCAGGGATATGTATACCCTATTTGTGTATAGGGTTGCATCAAGGTTAGGGTAATAAAAACTAACTTGAGAGATGATTTTATCATTTGTAGACATATACGTCTATCAAGACAATCTTCCAAAATGGAAACAAAAATAAATGGTAAATGACATGGTGATGCAAATCTAAAAATTTCATTTCACCCCACATTGAAGTGTATGTGAATCAGAGAATGGTCATATGAATCAAAATATGTGGAACTCACAAATGTGCAATGAAAAATTGAATTTTTGTAATCATTGAGGTACCTAGTACACAACTATGTGAAGGAGGGAAATATTAACATCTCAAGTTTAGTTTAGATTTTGTTTTGCAAATTAGAAATAAACATACTTTGAAGGTCATGATCGAGAATATTAATGTTTATTTCTGAGTAAAGCATCTGGTGTCGTGCTATGAAATTAATGACGTTTTCACCATCCTTTTGTTTACATGTCATTAAATCAGCCAAGGTCATCTTAGGACCCATATGTATTTGGAAGGGGTTGTAGAAAGCATCAATAAGTTTAGTGAATGAATGTATTGAATTAGTTAGGAAGTAGCTCCAGCTAATAGACCCCCCAGATGGACTCCCCTCTGAGGCTAAGCACTATTATAGGGCTCTTGCATCTGCATGGAACAAGGAGGTGGGTTGGGGATTCTAGTTGAATGGAATGGAGTAGTGCTTAACACAGTCTCCTCCAAATGGTAGTATTTTTTATTCAAAACCCATGTATATATATATATAAGGGAACCACACATATCTACCATGCATGCATTCATTCCATTATATTTAAAGATAGGGGCACACTGCAACAGATATGGGTGGAGAACTGACCCATCCATTTTTAGCTAGCCCTGACATTTTTGGCTGGATCCCATAATTGATTATTGAGAAAGGTCATGCATATACATGCAAAAGTGACAAGACTATTTTTAGGGGAGGACCATCAATCCATGTATTTATTCAATTAAAAATAAAAAATTTAACTTTTACCATTAACAAACCAAAAAAAAATGATCATTCTACTGAAAAAAATTACTCATTACCTTTACTTTTATTTTGTATTTTATATAAGTAAATAAATTATATATCAAAATAACATAAAATATATAACTTTCATCATGACAAGAATGCATTTAGATCATGAGTATTCAAATTATGCACAAACCTATGAATCAAAACCACAATCTCTTTCTCTTACTATAACAAGTCATTTCTATAGTTGAAACCTGGAACATGCCACTCCCACGACCCACATCAGGAAACGAGACATTTTCATGTCATATGATGGCATCTACCCAACTAGTTGATGGCTAAGGAATTCAACTACTAATCTACATCACTGGATGGAGTTTCCTCCCCTCACCCATAGTTGTTAACTCGAACTAATGGACATGCTTCATTCTCTCCAATTCTATCCATCCATTTTTTATCCTACCAATGGCAAATATGGATAGTGGGGTTGCCCAATATGGTTGGTGGTTTTAGCAACTCGATATCCTCCCATTAATATAATCTAACTCATGCTACTTCTCCCACCCACCCGATGGGGCCCGGTGTTTTGAAGTTCCATTGCTATAAATTGATTGTAATCGGACCGTGGGCTAGCCTTCAGTGGGGTTTGCCAACCTTCACCCCCAGGAAATATCTTAATCTAGGCCATCCTCACTTTCTCCCAAGAGGGAAAGGAGAAACTAACTTGATACTATGGGTGTTCATGGGCAAGGACTATACTCAACTCGTGAATTAACTATCCTGAATCGGGGGTGAGCTATCCTGAACCAGTGGGTGTAGGCAGTCAATTCCCATAGAATTTAATTCTTTCCATTACCCACTAGTTAAAAATTTGGTTACTTCTTGAAAGAAGGAAGTTGTTTGGTTCAAAGTAAATAAGCCTGGTTCATATTAAGTTGGTTCGAGCATGCTTTCATTCAGAAGGAATGTTTCCCTCAGTCCAGCTGCCTAACCCATCTCCCATTTGTTTACCGATGGGAGGGAATTTTAGCATGTTTAGGTAATCCCATCGGGGTAGAAAAAATTTGATGTAATGAACTAGTATAACTTACTCACCCCCAGTTAGGCTACCTGCAAATTCCTAAACCCCTAGTTGTAATTGGATAGGAACCTCCCTCCCTAAAGATGAGGACCCTTCGGTGGCTGGATGGAAGGTTCAATCAATAGACTGACCATCACCCCAAGGTCGCATGGCCCCTCCCCCCCTCTATGTCGCTAACGAATGTAGGTAGGCTTGAGTGCCTAAAATAATAGCTAGAATGAGTTAACGAGAAAGAATAAAGGTGGTTGAGGAAGTTAGGCTGAGGGGGTGATGGAAAGGAGCTTTCGAACCCCCCTAAAATTCTATCGGCAACTGGCGGAAACTATTAGAGTTGTTTGTTCATCCGGCCAATAACTTCCAACTGGACTCCTTAACTCCCTCCATTTAGGAAAGGAAGAGAATGAAGGAGCTACCGTGGCTAGCCTTCACCCCCAGGGAAGATCTTTAGCTGGACCATCCAAGCTACCTAACATCCTTCTGACCACGGGTGCCATCAGGTATGAGGCAAGAAAGTGTCTATCCAGGTGTTAACTCATTTCTAATCGGTAGCTTAACAAATCTAATTGATAGCTCAACAAAGCAGGGACTATTATAGATCCTTGTTAATTCAGGTCCTTGCCTCCCAACCCCACTGATAATACAATAATAGCTAGTCTTGCCTTTCTTGTCGATACAACATTGGATGCAGCTCCAGAAGCAGATGGACTTCATAGAGCAACTACCTTCCATCCAGAGAGAGTAGTTCTATTCGGTGTATTAGCTGGTTGACTGGATTAAGAATACCCAAAGAAAAGAAGGAAGTGAAACCATTCCAAAGGAGTATCCTTCAAGGATCTAGGGAAGAGTTTATCCTAAAAAATGAAGTCACTACATAGGGTTGTATAAGCAAAAACATGGCTAATAAGATATCCTTTTCCACCATATTTCTTAAATCTAGGAATCTCTATACCTTGTGGCATTTGTGTTCACAATATCTCCAAGGATAAGGGATTTCTTTTGACATATTGTGAAGGTTGGCTATTTTGATTTTGACTCAATGTGGCAATTTGTTGTTGCAAGGATGAAACATTTTGCAAGAGTGTGTTAAGGAAAGGATTGATGTTAAGGTTGTGAGATGGAGTTGAATAAGGTTGAGGTGTATATGTATGCAGAGGGCAAGTGACTTGTAAGTTTGTAAGGGGAGACAAATTAGGAGACATGAGATTTGAATGCACAAAGCTAAAGGGAATCCCAGTGGAAATACCTAAGGAAGTGTTGATATTGCTAGTAGGTTTCTATGGTTTTTGTAAGAGTTGGATTAGTGTATGTCAAAATAGAGGTTATGGTTGTGGAAGGAGGAATTGGAATTCCACCTTGACTTTGAGTATACCCAAAGCTTGAGCACAACTAGTCATGGTATGAACATGTTTATCAATAATGTGAGCCAAGCTACAAATAATCTTTATTCCTTATTCATCTTCAATTATTCTCCTCATGTTATCTACCATAGGAACAACATTCACAACATTGCATTCATAACTTGCAAAATCTCACAATTTATCAAGCTGTTCATCCATTCTTCTAAGGTTCTTGTGAGGTACATTAGAAATAATTACATCATCATTAGTCACATTAGGTGTAGGTAGGGAAGTAATGTGAAATAAAGTGTTAAGGGTATGATCCATAGTGGGTTGACTGCTATCAACACTATTAGTGAAAGAGTTAGAGAACCCAAAATCCACAATGAATGATGTATCACAAGATGACATGAGTCTCAAATTACGTCTCACAACAATATTGGAAATATTACACCAAGTTGAGAAGCTCATGCAAGTTTTAAAAATCCAAGGTGCACCCAAAAAGGATGAGGTAAAATGCAATGAAATACCCTAGAATGCAAAGTGCAATGCAAGTATGTAAAAGCAATTTTTTAGATTTAAAACAAGATAACTTTCTGATTATGCTATATAAAAACCTAAAAATGATGTCTTTTAGATGCAATATTGAATTCTAAAAATGCACCAAATTGGAAAAATGAAGCTTAACATAAACAATTTCAAATAACAAAAAAATTAGAAACTAAAACAATAGATTATATATAGTGACACAAAAGGCAGAATCAGTTATTTTAATGCTCAGAAATTTAGGAAAAGCCCTAATTAGGGAATCATTTACCCATGGGTGAATGGGTCTCACTACAATATTTAAAGAAAAATAATTTTCATTTTTTTGAGATGATTTTGATGGTTTTCAGGCTTTGGTTTCAAACAATATGTTACAGTTTCAAATTATTGTAAAATGAGGTCTAAATGCAAGTGTAAAATAGTGTTAAATGACAAGAAAAAAGACGTAATTTGAGATACAATTTTGATTCAATTTTTAGATGTAAATGACTAATTATGCAATATTATGTAAACACTATGCAAAATGATTGATATTTTTGAATTTTTTAGATTTTAAAGAATGCAAAAATGCAAATGTAAAACCCTAAATGAGATGCAAACTAATGTGACTAAACAACCCTAAACAAAATGCAAAACAATGCAATGCAATGCAAATGGATACAAAACCCAGATATATGGTTGAAAGTGGACTCCAAATCAATAACTTATGATGCTCAAACATTGGGTTCACCAATATGAAAAAATGAAAAATAGGTGTTTTTATATTATTATGGTGATCAAGGAAGAGGGTCAAGGTCAAACAATACTTTGGGGAGAAAAACTAAAAAATAGTAAATTAACTTCAAAATGTAATCTAACACTTGAAAATTCAAGATTAAGGTCAATATTTGTAGAAGCAAAAAACAAAATGCAGATCTTAGAAGGGCAGAAACATGTGTACCAATCAGTAAAAGTGCTTTTTGAAAGTTGATCTGAGACTCATTCACCTATGGGCGAGTGGTTCCAAGTATAGGGATTTCAACAATCCCTTAGGAGCCTTTGGTGTAGGTTTGTAGCTTTTGATTGGTCCAGGTTTTAGTGTCAGAAAGTCAAAAAATCTAATCTATAGGTTAGATTCCATGATTTCATGACAACTTTGACAACTTTTGCAACTTTGAAAGCTTTGTAAATCTTGCTCTTCAAAATGTCTTCAAGTCTTGCTTGAAACTTAAATCTATAGTCACACACACAAGAGATTTTTTTTTTTTTTGGTGAATGGGAGTTTGCCTTGGTCAAACCCCATTTTGGTAATCAAACCTTGAATTGAAATAATGCATGAAAGAGGGAATGAAGAATGAACAAAGATACACCACCACTCAACAAACCTTTGAATGCGTATAGGAGAAAATTTGCACCCCTTATGTAAATTCCCCTTTTTCCCTTCTCCACTTTAGAAAACCAAATTCAAAGGCTAAATTCCACATAAGCCTATTGCATTCGTTCCACTTGGTGGTTGTTTAGTTTGTCAGTAGAGGAATAATTTTTTAGTACACCCATGTGGCACACACACGTCCGCGTGACACAATTACATCCTTGGAAGATTCTTGCATCTAGATCCTATAGAGGTGTTACACTTCTCATTGGAGGTCAATTTGTAATGCTCCCTTTGACTAACCGACCCAAATATAGCTGTTTTCTTCATTCTTCCTTCAAATTCCCTCCTTATACATGCTTTTCATCTTCTTTTGCATCCTTCTAGCACTCAACTTGATCTATTTGCATCCCTTAGCACACTCTTCACGCATTCAAGCATTAGTTTACACTCCAAAGGAGTAGAAACAACACTCCATCAATTCCGTAGAGAAAGTGTGAAACCAACACCATTGTAGTAGAGGCTTGAGTCCTCTCATTTTCTCCCCCGTTAGCCTTCAAAGCTCTTGGTGGAGGTGGTAAACTTTCAACTCCTCTCGTCTATGATTTGGTGGGTAACACCATATTGTTTTTGCAGTGCTTATGTGTTATTTACTTCATTTCTCTCTTTATCATATATTTCTCCATTATCACTATCTTGGTTGTTCATGGAGGTAGAAACACCTAAATGGGGGTTTGATTGAGGTGGGCCCCTATATAGCCACCCAACAATTTTCCTCTTTATTGTGTGTAGGTGGATGTGTTACTTGGAGTTAGCTACAAATGAGTACCTATGTGAGATTATTCTTGCCATCTTAACTCTTGTTTATTTACATTATCATATTTGTACATATCTTGTCTACTTACTAGCTTTGTCTTGGCCCATCAGAAGTAATTAGCTAGGCAGTTAGTCAATTTTCTAATGTTTGACCTTGCCTCTTTAGTCCTTTGATCATATAGATGCCAATGCACCTGAGAGATTCCGGTGTGCCATGCTATCAACCTAGAACTGCACTTTTGTCCTCGGGTAGAGAGTTTCCTAAGGTGCAAAGTTAAAACTAAAAACTATCTTTCCTAGCACCATTCTGTGTTTTGGGTCTACAGAGTGGTTTAAGGTCCTTATAGTCTTCATCACTCTTGTCTTGCATTTCCTAACACCCCTTTAAGCTAAGGAAAGTTAGGGTAGCCTTATGCTCTTGGCCCTCTATGACCTGGGGCCTTGAACATGGTTGGTCCCCCTCTCTTACATTTTTGGTGAACCCGACGTGAACAATTTTGGTTCCATTTTGTGATACTAAAATTTACTTTCCTTGTATTCTAGGAGTGTTGTAGGTGTGAGTGTTGTGAGGCCTTCACCTTACAACCCAACCTACAACCCCTAGTTGGCATAGTTGGAAGGTTCCAAATGTGTTGCATAATGAAACCTCAAGTGGGTCAACATCTTATCCTTTGGCCTTTAGTGACTCTGTGAGAGTATCATATAGTGTGTGTAATGGGCTCTTTCTTGCATCAACCTATCCCCTCTACGTAGCCTATGGATAGTGGTGCTGGTATAACCTTCACTTCACAAGACCTATCAATGGGTTTAATAGGGAACCATCTCATCTCTACATCCCTGCGCGGATCAAGAAAAACATTGTAGCAGGTGTTCTTGTTGATCCGACGTCTCAAGTAAGCATCATAACTAAGGCTATCATGCTAATTAAATTTTTACATAAAGATGGGTATGATGCACCTGTGAGAAAAATTTGCATGTATGATGAAATTTTTGTGCCCCCTTTGGGTAGTATTGTCCTATCGGTCTTGGTTGGACCTAAATCGGTGAAGCTCCTATTTGACTTTATCCCTGGCATTGAATTATTTAGAGTGAAGTTGGCTATCCCTTGGTTAGTGGCTATGAATGTGGTACCCTCGGTCATGCATAAATTTTTAAAATTTATCCATGGGGGTTTCATGCATGTAATTCATGACACCAGTTATAGACTGTCGGTTACTCGTGGCTTGCTCCTATTGGTCGTCTCCCACTTAGGACATACCTCCTACACCAAACATATCAAAATTATAAGAAAGGGCTCCTAAGGATGAAAGTGAGATACCCTGCATCACCTGATGTTGTTTCATATAAGGCTTGCCTAAAAGCTAATAGTGATGCCACCAAGGCATGTAGGAGGGAAGAAGAGAAGCAGTCCTGAGATCCTCCTTCTTCCTCTTCCACTATTCATCCTGATGCTTTCTCTCACCCTGTTGAGGCACTACCAGATTTCATTCTGCGTTTGTGAGAGAATCCTATGGTGCCCGCTTGGCGAAAGCCAAAGCATCCCTTTTGAAAATTTTACAAATTGTCAAGTTTTTGTGCAACCGTCTACCTACTTGTCAACAAGGCTTCTTTCTGACTCTGCAGAGTCCACTTTCTTAGGTTTCCTCCATGTGAGAGTTCTTGGGGGTAACCTCCTTGCAGGTTTGCAGGGTTGTAGGGCACTTACTTTGAGATTCCTTAATGAGAGATATCTTGGGGGTGGCTCCTCTATAGGTCTGTAGACATATAGGGCACTTTTCTGGGTTTCCTCCATGTGAGAGATCTTGGGGGATACCTTCACTATAGGTTAGTGGGTTTGTAGGACACTTTTATGGGTTTCCTTCATGCAAGAGATCCTGAAATACACCTTCCTTGTAGGTCTGTGGGTTTGTAGGGTGCTTTCCTAGCTTCCTCCATGTGAGAGATCTTGGGGGATGCTTCCTTGGAGGTTTGTGGGCTTGTAAGGCACTTTTCTATGTATCCTCCATCAGAGAGTTCTTGGGGACACCTTCCTTGCATGTCTATGGACCTATGAGGTGCTTACTTCTTGGGGATTCCTTCATGTGAGTGATCTTGGGGGTTGCATCCTTGCAGGTATATGGGCCTATAAGACACTTTATTTCTTCAACTTCATAGTTTTGTAGGACTATGAAGTCCTTTCCTTGTCTTGCACTCTTGAGTTCAATAGATCGTGGCCTGCTTCCTTGATGGTTTGGGCATAGGTTTCTAACTCTACTACCTCTTCAATCTACTTTTCCAAAGCACTCATCAATATTCATGCTCACTAAAGTAGGGGAAAAATGTATAGGAGTGAATTTGCACCCCTTATGCAAATTCCCCTTTTTCCTTTCTCCACTTTAGAAAACCAAATTCGAAGGCTAAATTCCACATAAGCTCTTTGCCTTCATTCCACTTGGTGATTGTTTAGTGTGTTGGTATCTAATAACAATTGTTGGGTGCAAATGGCCCTAAAAAGGTGCAGGTTTTCATCGCTCCTTCGATGGAGCCACCACTGTTGATATCCCTTTTGGTCCAATGTTTCTCAAAGCCTATGGATATGAATAACACCTCGATCGTAACTACTATAGCTCTCTCCTCCTCCTCTTCCTCCGCCCCTCTTGCCTGATCTGTGAGGATTTTTCCTCCTTGGATGAAGAAGAAGGTAGAGAGTGGTCCTTTTAGCAATGAAGGATGTAAGAAGAGTCCACCTTCTCTAAAAGATGGCCCCACACTGACTTGTTTTGTCCTAGTGTCGAAACTAGTCCCTACATCTCCTGAGTTTGTCACTATTCCCGAATCAATCGGCAAGCCTAGCGATGAACCTTGGATGCAACCTTGCTCATCCATTGAGGTAAAACATGGAACTCCTATAAAGTGCATATTTAACTCTCTTGATGAAGTTTTGGCCATGTAAGTGATCTTCACGAAATTGTTGACCTTAGCTTCAGAAGAGCTTGCTGGAGTGGACCTTATGGGGCCCTCTTCCATAGCCCTTGTTGTGAGAGGGTTGGATTATCCTCCTCTTAACATCTCACCACTGTAGGCTCATCCTCCTTCCCCCTATGATGATCTAGAATGGGAAGCAAATGACCTCTTGGTCGATTAGTATTAGGAAGAGGCATCTTCTCTATCTTTAGATTATATGTATGTGTTTGTGTTGTGATGTCTTCCATATTTGTGACTTGATTTTTAATAAATTGGGGATGATGCAAAGTGTTGGGGAATTTAGGCTTCCCTTCCATGTTGACCCAATTTTTTATTTTTACTTTATCTTCTTGGGGAGTAGGGGGTTGATGACGGTTCATTTTATATACTATTATTATACATATATATATTTATGAGTAGTTTTGACCCCGAAATGTTAGGCTACCCCTATGCCCTCTATTTTTGTTTTCTTTCATTTTTATCTTGTCCTTTATCTTTCTCTCTTCTTTGCTTGAGTTGTCCCTCTCATGTGTGACAATGCCACTTCTTCAACACCTTAAATTTTAGAAAAATCATTCGTTGCCAATAGATCTTTTCTCGAAAATCTTCATAAACTTCTTTTCAAGAATCACATTCTCAACTTGAAACCCTAATGCAAAGTGTTTCCTTCATCACGGGTTCGTAAAGAAAGAAGTTGAAAACGTTTGGTCCAAAGTGGGAACAAATTTCATCTTCCCCTTGTGTGGGGGCATATTCTTCCTTTCAAATTCTTTGACGAAGTGAACATCTTTTAAAAGGATTCCTTGATTATGAATTGATTCGATGTAAATACATCTTCTTTGCAATTTTAAATAGTGCATCCCTTGAGTAGACCCCTTCTTCACGTCGGGTTCCCAAGGGACCCTTTTGAAAATTTTCCAAATTATCAACGGTTTGCTTGACTATCTGCCTACTTGCCTGCATGGCTATTTTTTTACTCTGTGGAGTCTGCTTTCTTAGGTTTCCTCCAGGAAAGAGATCTTGGGAGATACCTCCCTGTAGGTCTGTGGGTTTGTAGGGCGCTTTCCTAGCTTCCTCCATGTGAGAGATCTTGGGGAAAATTTCCTTGGAGGTCTGCAGGCTTGTAAGGCACTTTTATGTTTATTGTCCATTGGAGAGTTCTTGGGGGACACCTTCCTTGCATGTCTATGGACCTATGAGGTGTTTAATTCTTGGGGATTCCTTCATATGACTAATCTTGGGGGTTTTTTCCTTGCAGGTCTATGGGCCTATAAGACACTTTCTTTCTTCAACTTCATAGTTTTGCAGGACTATGAAGTCATTTTCTTGTCTTGCACTCTCGATTTCACTAGATCGTGGCCTGCTTCCTTGACGATTTAGCTATGGTTTCTAACTCTACTAGTTCTTCAATCTACTTTTCCGAAGCACTCATCAATATTCATGCTCACTAAAGTGGGTGGAAAATGTATAGGAGAAAATTTGCACCCCTTATGCAAATTCCCCTTTTTCCTTTCTCCACTTTAGAAAACCAAATTCGAAGGCTAAATTCCACATAAGTTCGCTGCCTTCTTTCCACTTGGTGATTGTTTAGTGTGTTGGTATCTAATAACAATTTTTGGGAATAGATGGTCCTAAAAAGGTGTAGGTGTTCATTACTCCTTCAACGGAGCCACCACTATTGATATCCCTTCTCGTCCAACCTTTCTCGAAGCCTGTGGATATGAATAACACCTCAGTCGTATCTACTGCGGTTCTCTCCTCCACTTCCTCCACACCTCTTGCCTCATCTGTGAGGATTTTTCCACCTCGAATGAAGAAGATGGTAGAGAGTGGTCCTTTCAGCAATGAAGGATGTAAGAAGAGTCCACCTTCTCTAAAAGATGGCTGCACACTGACTTGTTTTGTCCTAGTGATGAAACTAGTCCCAGTGTCTCCTAAGTTTGTCACCAATCTCGAATCAATCGGCAAGCCTAGCGATGAACCTTGGTGCAACCTTCCTCATCCATTGAGGTAAAATAGGGAGCTCCTATAAAGTGCATGTTTAACTCTCTTGATGAAGTTCTAGCCATGTAAGTGATGTTCACGAAATCGTTGACCTTAGCTTCACAAGAGCTCGATGGAGAGGACCTTGTGGGTCCCTCTTCCTTAGCCCTTGTTGCGAGATGGTTGGATGCTCCTCCTCTTAACATCCCACCACTGCGAGCTCGTCCTCCTTCCCCCTATGATCATCTAGAGTGGGAAGCAAATGACCTCTTGGTCGATTAGTATTAGGAGGAGGCATCTTCTCTATCTTTAGATTATATGTATGTGTGTGTGTTGTGATGTGTTCCCCCATGATCATGCTATGTGTGCCTAGATGACCCTCGTCACCTTCATTTTTGTTTGTATACAGGCGTGGTTTTTTGTGTTGTAAACCTTCTTCTCTTTGTATTATCATTCTTTCATATTTGTGACTTGATTTTTAATAAATTATGGATGATGCAAAGTATTGGGGGAATTTAGGCTTCCCTTCATGTTTACCAAATTTTTTATTTTTACTTTATCTTTTTGTGAATTCTTCACATGGCTTGATATAGTAGGTGGTTGATGACAGTTCATTTGATATAATATTACTATACATATATATATTTATGAGTTGTTTTGACCCTAAAATATTAGGCTACCCCTATGCCCTCTATTTGTGTTTTCTTTCATTTTTTTATTTTCCTTTATGTTTCTCTCTTCTTTGCTTGAGTTTTCCCTCTCATGTGTGACAATGCACTTCTTCAACACCTTGAATTTCAGAAAAATCATTCGTTGCTAACAAATCTTTTCTTGAAATTATTCATAAACTTCTTTTCAAGAATCGCACTCTCGACTTGAAACCCTAATGCAAAGTGTTTCCTTCATCATGGGTTCATAAATAAAGAAGTTAAAAAATGTCTAGTCCAAATTGGGAACAAATTTCATCTTCCCCTTGTGTGGGGGCATATTCTTCCTTTTAAATTCTTTGAAGTGAAGATCCTTTAAAAGGATTTCTTGATGATGAATCAATTCAATAGAAAGACATCTTCACACTTTTTAATAGTGCATCCCTTGAGTAGACCCCTTCTTCACATCGGGTTCCCAAGGGACCCTTTTGAAAAATTTCCAAATTGTCAATGGTTTGCTTGACTGTTCGCCTACTTGTCTGCATGGCTACTTTTTGACTCTACGGAGTCTACTTTCTTAGGTTTCCTCCATGCGAGAGATCTTGGGGGATACCTCCATGAAGGTCTATGGGACTATAGGGAACTTCCTTTGAGATTCATGAATGCGAGAGATCTTGGGGGTGGCTCCCCTATAGGTGTGCGGATCTATAGGGAAATTTTCTCGGTTTCCTCCATGCGAGAGATCTTGGGGGATACCTTCCCTATAGGTTTGTAGATTTGTAGGAAACTTTTATGGGTTTCCTTCATGCGAGAGATCTTGAAAGACACCTTCCTTGCAGGTCTGTGGGTTTGCAAGGTGCTTTCCTAGCTTCCTCCATTTGAGAGATCTTGGGGGATGCTTCCTTGTAGGTCTGCGGGCTTGTAGGGCTCTTTTCTATGTATCATCCATGTGAGAGTTCTTGTGGGAAAACTTCCTTGCATGTCTATGGACCTATGATGTTCTTAATTCTTGGGGATTCCTTCTTGTGTGTGATCTTGGGGGTTGCCTCCTTGTAGGTATGTGGGCCTATAAGACACTTTCTTTGTTCAACTTCATAGTTATGTAGGACTATGAAGTCCTTTTCTTGTCCTCCACTCTTGAGTTCACTAGATCATTGTTCGCTTCCTTGATGGTATAGATATAGGTTTCTAACTCTACTACTTCTTTGATCTACTTTTCCAAAGTACTCATCAGTATTCGTGCTCACTAAAGTGGGGGAAAAATGTATAGGAGCAAATTTCCACCCCTTATGCAAATTCCCCTTTTTCCCTTCTCCACTTTAGAAAACCAAATTCGAAGGCTAAATTTCACATAAGCTCGTTTCCTTTGTTCCTCTTGGTGGTTGTTTAGTGTGTCGATATCAAAGAACAATTGTCAGTCGCAGATGGCTCTAAAAAGGTGCAGGTGTTCATCACTCCTTCAGTGGAACTGCCGCTGTTGATATCCCTTCTAGTTGTCCAACCTTTCTCGAAGCCTGTGGATATGAATAACACCTCGATCATATCTACTATGGTTCTCTCCTCCTCTTCCTCCACACCTCGTGCCTCATATGTGAGGATTTTTTCTCCTCCAATGAAGAAGAAGGTAGAGAGTGGTCCTTCCAACAATGAAGGACATAAGAGTTCACCTTCTCCAAAAGATGGCTCCCCACTAACTTGTTATGTCCTAGTGACAAAACTAGTTCGAGCTTTTCCTGAGTTTGTCACTGCTCCCGAATCAATCAGCAAGCCTAGCAATGAACCTTGGATGCAACCTTCATTGTCCGTTGAGGTAAAACATGGCACTCCTGTAAAGTTCATGTTTAACTCTTTGGATGTAGTTCTGGCCTTGTCAGTGATCTTCACGAAATCATTGACCTTAGATTGAAAAGAGCTCGATGGAGAGGACCTTGTGGGGCCCTCTACCTTAGCCCTTGTTGCAAGAGGGTTGGATGCTCCTCCTCTTAACATCCCACCACTGTAGGCTTGTCCTCCCACCCCCTATGATGATCTAGAGTGGGAAGTGGATGACCTATTGGTCGATTAGTATTAGGAGGAGGCTTCTTCTTAATCTTTAGATGAGATAGTATGTGTGTGTGTGTTGTGATGTGTTCCCCCATGATCATTCTATGTGTGTCTAGATAACCCTCACCACTCTTGTTGGTGTTTGTATAAGGCATGGTTTTTTGTGTAGTAAACCTTCTTCTATTTGTATTATCAATATTCCATATTGGTGACTTGATTTTTGATAAATTGGGGATGATGCAAAGTGTTGGGGGTACATAGGCTTCCTTTCCATGTTGAACCAATTTTTTAATTTTTACATTATCTTCTTGTGCATTCTTCACATGGCCTAATATAGTAGGGGGTTGATGACTGTTCATTTTATATACTATTACTATATATATATATATATATATATTTATGAGCAGTTTTGACCCTGAAATATCAGGCTACCCCTCTACCCTATATTTGTTTTCTCTTTCATTTTTTCTTTTCCTTTATCTTTATCTCTTCTTAGCTTGATTTTTCCCTTTCATGTGTGAAAATGCCACTTCTTTAACACCTTGACTTTCAAAAACCACATTCATTGACAACAGATCTTTTCTTGAAAGTCTTCATAAAATTCTTTGCAAGAATCAAATTCTAGACTTGAATACCTAATGGAACCTATTTCCTTCATCATGAGTTCATAAAGAAATAACTTGAAAACCTCTAGTTCAATGTAGGAACAACTTTGATCTTCTCCTCATGTGTGGGAATATTCTTCCATTCAAATTCCTTGATGAAGTGAACATCTTTTAAAAGGATTCCTTGATGATGAATCGATTCGATAGAAATACATCTTCTTCACACTTTCAAATAGTGCATCCCTTGAGAAGACCCCTTTTTCACGTTGGGTTACCAAGGATCCCTTTCAAAAAATTTCCAAATTGTCAACAGTTTGCGCGACTTTCCACCTACTTGCCTACATGGTTGCTTTTTGACTCTACGAAGTCGGCTTTCTTAGGTTTCCTCCATGCGAGAGTTCTTGGGGGATACCTTCTTATAGGGCTACAGGCCTGTAGGGAACTTCATTTGAGATTCCTCAATGCAAGAGATCTTAGGGGTGGCTCCCCTGTAGGTGTGTAGATCTATAGGTTGATTTTTTGGGGTTCCTCCATGTGAGAGATCTTGGGGGATACCTTCCCTATAGGTCTATGGGTTTGTAGGACACTTTTATTGATTTCTTTCACGCAAGAGATTTGAAAGACACCTTTCTTACAGGTCTTTGGGTTTGTAGGGTGGTTTCCTAGCTTCCTCCATGTGAGGGATCTTGGGGGATGCTTCCTTGCAGGTCTGCGGGCTTGTAAGGCACTTTTCTGTGTATCCTCCATGTGAGAGTTCTTGGGGGACATCTTCCTTGCATGTCTACAGACCTGTGAGGTGCGTACTTCTTGGGGATTCCTTCATGTGAGTGATCTTGGGGGTTGCCTCTTTGTAGGTCTATGGGCCTGTAAGACACTTTCTTTCTTCAACTTCATAGTTCTGCAAGACTATGAAGTCCTTTTCTTGTTCTGCACTCTCAAGTTTAATAGATCGTGGTCTGCTTCCTTGACCATTAAGGTATAGGTTTCTAATTATACTAATTCTTTGATCTACTTTTCCAAATCACTCATCAATATTCGTGCTCACTAAAGTGGGGGAAAAATGTATAGGAGCGAATTTGCACCCCTTATGAAAATTCCCCTTTTTCCCTTCTCCACTTTAGAAAACCAAAGTCGAAGGCTAAATTGCACATAAGATCACTACCTTTGTTCCATTTGGCAATTGTTTAGTGTGTCAGTATCTAGGAACAATTGTAGGGTGCAGATGGCCCTAAAAAGGCACAGGCATTCATTGCTCCTTTGGTGGAGCCGCCGCTATTGATATCCCTTCCTATTGTCTAGCCTTTCTCAAAGCCTGTGGATATGAATAACACCTCAGTCATATCTAATGTGGTTCTCTCCTCCTCCTCTTCCTCCACACCTCTTGCCTCATTTGTGAAGAGTTTTCCTCCTCGGATGAAGAAGGTAGAGAGTGGGCCTTCTAGCAACGAAGGACGTAAGAAGAGTCCACCTTCTCTGAAAGATTGCCCCACATTGACTTGTTCTTTCCTAGTGAAAAAACCAGTCCCAACTTCTCCTAAGTTTGTCACCGCTCCTGAATCAATCAAGAAGCCTAGAAATAAACCTTGGATGCAACCTTCCTCGTCCATTGAGGTAAAACATGACACTCCTGTAAAGTGCATGTTTAACTCTCTGGATGAGGTTCTGGCCTTGTCAGTGATCTTCACCAAATCACTGACTTGAGCTTCACAAGAGCTCGGTGGAGAGGACCTTGCGGGACCCTCTACCTTAGCCCTTGTTGCGAGAGGGTTGGATGCTCCTCCTCTTAACATCCCACCACTATGAGCTTGTCCTCCTTGCCCCTATGATGATCTAGATTGGGAAGTGGATGACCTCTACAACCATGGCTTTTTGTGCCCTAAACCTTCTTCTCTTTTTGTCATCAGTCTTCTATATTTGTGAGTTTATTTTAGATAAATTGTGTATGATGCAAAGTGTTGGGGGAATTTAGGCTTCCCTTCCATGTTGACCCAATTTTTTATTTTTACTTTCTCTTCTTGTGCATTCTTCACATGGCTTGATATAGTAGGGGGTTGATGACAGTTCATTTTATATACTATTACTATACATATATAAATATTTATGAGTAGTTCTGATGCTGAAATATCAAGTTACCGCACTGCCCTCTATTTGTGTTTTCTTTCATTTTTTCTTTTCCTTTATCTTTCTCTCTTCCTTGCTTGAGTTTTCCCTCTCACGTGTGACAATGCAACTTATTCAACACCTTGACTTTTAGAAAACACATTCGTTGCCAACAAATCTTTTCTCAAAAGTCTTCATAAACTTCTTTTCAAGAATCACATTCTTGACTTGAAACCCTAATGGAATGTGTTTCCTTCATCATGGGTTCGTAAATAAAGAACTTGAAAACCTCTAGTCAAAAGTGGGAACAACTTTGATCTTCCCCTTGCATGGGGGAATATTCTTCCTTTTGAATTCCTTGATGAAGTGAACATATTTTAAAAGGTTTCCTTGATGATGAATCGATTCGAGGGAAAGACATCTTCTTCACACTTTCGAAGAGTGCATCCCTTGAGAAGACTCCTTCTTCACATCAGGTTCCCAAGGGGAAAACTAAAAGTGAAGTACATTTCTTATTAATCTTCCCTATATTGCATTCAATTGTATAAACAAAAAGATCAAAGAGATTACAAGTTTTAGTAACAAATTATTGCATTTATACAAGTGAATACAATATGGAAAATATTTGCACAAATATTTTTGAAAAATTAATCTTTATTGATAAAAGAGTACATATTTGTCTCATACAAGCCATGAGACTTAACTTGTTCAATGAAATTGAAGAACAATTTGTACATTGATGGATAAAGAAAAAGAATGCATAGATAGGGGAAGAGGCTAGTCATTGCCTGATGACTGGTTCGATGTCTATTGTCTTGTTTTGTCTCCTTTGAACTGTCATCTATCCTTTATATCTCCCTGCTCCTAGTCCCTACATTTGACAATTGCAATGATGTTAGAGCAGTGCTCTAAGCAATTTACGATCTCTAACACTACATGTACATGCACCCATGAATGTATAAACTGACCCTCAAGTGCATTAAACAAATATGTAAACTGTAAATGTCCAAGAAGCAACAAGACCATCAAGCCCTTCAGACATATGCATATATTTTCTAACTGTTTGTTTCATGTGTAGATACAAGAAATGCAATGTTGTTGTTTTATTAAATTTCAGCACATAGGGTAAATGTGGCTCCCACAAGGGTTGTGCCCAACATGCTAAAATTAACAAAATCTTGATGTTTGAATATCATTGGAAAACACAGTTTTCCTCATTCAAGCCAAACCAATAGTATAAACATTTAGGATTGCTACTGTTATCTGTTGAAGAAATTAGAGTAATGATACATTGGTGAGAAGTGACATCTAAGTTTATCAACATTTATGGGTTTACATGCCAAGTGGTAAAGTTTAGTCACATTGTATTAAATGGACAATACATCCAAGGAGCAATACATGATGTAATATTTTCATCACATAGGAGTTCTCATTGAGTAGTCCCATTGCCTTAAACAATTGCTATGAGATGCTTTAAACTAAATATTCATAAGTTGGTAATTTGGAATTATATACCTGAAGCTTTTGAAATAAAGTATAGTGAATGCAAAGGATATTGTTTTCAAATGACAGAGATGTCATGATTAACACACATAAGCAGATTTTGTCCTATATATTCAAGAGCTGAATAAGCAAATAAAAAAAGGGAAAAATTAAAAGAATGGCCAAAGGAATGACATTTACTTGAGTTAGAACTCTCCAATTTCATAATAGTGAGCTACAGGGTGTTTAAGGAGACAGTCAACAGTGTCATAATGAGTAGGAGTTTTTGTCTCATAAAGGTCCCAATCGTCAATGAATGGGGCATAAGTAAAGTAATTGATTATTTGAGGTTGAAAGGAAGTTATCAATATGCATATTCAACTATGATATGATTAAGGTTTCTCAGTGTCATATTAAGCATTCAAAGGGTAATAAATCTAGATCAAGATCAAAAATAGTCACATTAATAGGAAAATCAAAATCATTCATAAATGTCAAAAAATCCTAGTAGAGTAGTCAAGATGGAAAGGACTAACCTAAGAAAGAAAGGGTAGAGTGATGTCAAGAGTAACAGTCAGACTACAGTGAAGGAAGTTTCAAATGTCCTTTACAATGTATAATTTAAACAAACATCATTGTACAGTGTCAATCAAGAGTGTAAAACAGACATGAGTTAAAGGAGAAAAAGCCATAAGTGAAAGATATTAAGACCCAGATACAAATAATGGAACTCCAAAAGTTTCATAAGCTGAGAATAAAAGATACAAAAGAAATGGGTTGTGGCCCTAAATTGTGCAAAGAACACTCATTTACAAATACCTAATGAAATAAAAAAATATCCCTATTGGCTATCAAAGATAATTTTTTTGTGTTACACAAAGGTTGAATTATAGTGATTTTAAAATGAAGAAAACAGGGAAGGAGGTCATGGCCATAGAAGAGTGAATGTTCTCTTTATTTGCAAAATAAGGGAAAACACCAAAGAGCTTGAAATTTCTACAGGGAATACAAAGATGACAAGAGCAAATGCAAAATGAAATACTGAGAAAAAAATCCTCATAAATAGAGCTTGAAAAGCATTTTTGTTCTCTAGCAATGATAAAAGAGCAACATTATGCTTACCCAGAATCGAGCTCGAAGTATTTTTTGCAAAAAAATGTTGTTCTTGACCCATTGTGCAAACCTTATGGTGACACCCTTGATTTCCAGAGAAGAATGCAAAGTAAATGAAATGCATTGCAATCTTTGCATCAATTTGTTTTAGGGTTTCTTACCCTAGCTTTGTCGACATAAGAGAAAGAATTTTTTCCTTTCTTTTAAAATAAAATATGATGTAACTAATGAAAGCCATGGTCTTCTTTATGCCGTTGTAATATTTCCTTGTATGATGTTTACCTTTGGACTTCGTTTTCTTTTTTTACATTTAATCATTCATGGTTGAATGAATGCAATTTTATTTTTGCATCCACTTGTATTTGACTAAGTGATCTATTATAAATCACTTAAGTGCTATCTCATTCCAAAAATTGGTATGTAAATACTTTGAATGATTTAGTTAAGCTTTGTTGCTTTTTCAAGCATATAGGAGTGGTTGATGCACTTGGGAAACAAGTGCCAAAGATTTAGGAGGTTGTTTTGACCATTATGCAAACATTTGTTGAGAATGCAGGACGTTGTTTTCATCATTTTGAAGGCTTTTGGAGCAACTTGGAGCATTTTTGTGGTGCTTTTATGGTTGGAAATGGTAAAATTTGACCTTTCAGCATATTTTGAAGAAAAATCAATTGCTACTTTTTAGGCTTTTTTGGGAGAATCCAACCCCAATCAGTTTTCAGGTCCTATTTTGGTGAATCTTAATTGGAGATAGATATAATCACTTGGGTGATTCATTTGGAGGAAGTTCTAACTTATGCTTTTTTATGTTTTGTGACTCATTTTGGAATCCTTGTAGGAAAAATATAGAGTTTGTAACTCGTTCATAGTCCTGTACAACATTGGACACCTTGAAAAATAAGGAAGATAAGCATATTGCCTTCTGATCTTTTATTTTATTGTGTGAATTTTTGACGATTGATTCCATTACAAGTGAAGTTAATATTTCCTTGTTATAGTGTGTCATTAGAATCACCTTTATGCAAAAATATATGTGAGTTTGTAGGTTATGAGTTGTATTGTGTTGCAAATAATTCAAGCTATGAAAATATTTTTTCCTTCTTGAATTGAATGTGTTGGTCTTCTCATGAAATATTCAAGCAAAACATATAACTTTTTTTCAAGAGTTGTGCATATTTAGCTTGTTGATTGATTGGAACTATGTGTGTAAGCAGCTTTACAGGTCTCATCAAGTTAACATTTAGGTGTATCACCATAGGAGGCAGTTTTCATTTTATGTTATCTCTTTTCCCTTTTTCCTTAGCAAAAACCAGTAGGATTTAGGTGAGAACCAAGAGGATGCTAACCTTCTCTAGAGGTTGACCTCTACTTATCAAATCCCACACTTTGAGAGGTCTTCCCATGTTACACTGAAATATTGAATTTCATATTCAATAGGGTGCAATTTCAAAGATGTTAGAACTGTCATGTGTCCTTCATAGCTCCTTGCTCCTAGTCCCTGCATCTGGCAATTGCAATGATGTTAGAGCAGTGCTCTAAGAAATGACGGTCTCTAACACTACATGTACATGCACCCATGAATGTATAAACTGACCCTCAAGTGCATTAAACAAACATGTAAACTAAAATGTACAAGAAGCAACCAGACCATCAAGCCCTTTAGGCATATGCATATATTTTTCTAACTATTTGTTTCATGTACATATATAAGAAAAGTAATGTTGTTTTAATAAATTTCAACATGTGGGGTAAATGTGGCTCCCACAAGGGTTGAGACTAGCATGCTAAAATTAACAGAATCTTGATGTTTGAATATCATTGGAAAGCACAGTTTGTCTTTTTAGAAAAAAATGACTTTCATTCAAGCCAAGCCAATAGTATAAACCTTTAGGATTGTTACTGTTATCTGTTGAAGAAATTCAAGTAATGATACATTGGTGAGAAGTGAAATCCCGAATTTTCAGCATTTATGGGTTTACATGCCAAGTGGTAAAGTTCAATCACATTGTAGTAAATGGAAAATACATCCAAGGAGCAATACATGATGTAATATTTTCATCACAGAGGAGTCCTCATTGAGTAGTCCCATTGCCTTAAAGCATTGCTACATGATGCTTTAAACTAAATATTCATAAGTGGGGGGATTTGGAATTATATGCCTAAAGCTTCTGAAATAGAGTACAGTGAATGCAAAGGATACTATTTTCAAATGATAGAGATGTCATGATTGAGTAACACACAAGTAGATTTTGTCCTATGTATTCAAGAGCCAAATAAGAAAACAAAAAAAGGGAAGAATTAAAAGAATGGCCAAAGGCATGGCGTTTACTTCAGTTAGAACTCTCCAATTTCATAGTAGTGAGCTACAGGGTGTTTGTCAATAGTGTCATAATGAGCAGGAGTTTTTGTCTCATAAAGGTACTAATCCAAAATGACTGGGGCAGAAGTAAAGTAATTGATTGTTTGAGGTTGAAAGGAAATTATCAATATGCATATTCAACTCTGATATGATGAAGGTTTCTCAGTGTCATATTAAGCATTCAAAGGATAATAAATACAGATCAAGATCCAAGACAATCACATTAATAGGAAAATCAAAATCATTCATAAATGTCAAAAAATCCTAGTAGAGTAGTCAAGATGGAAAGGACTAACTTAAGAAAAAAAGGGTCTAGAGTGATGTCAAGAGTAACAGCATGGCTACAATGAAGGAAGTTTCAAATGGCCTTTACAATGTATAAGTTAAACAAACATCACTATATAGTGTCAATCAAGAATGTAAAACATGCACGAGTTAAAGGAGAGAAAGCCATAGGTGAAAGGTATTATGACCCAGATACAGAGAATGGAACTCCAAAAGTTTCATAAGTTGAGAATAAAAGATACAAAAGAAATGGGTTGTGGCCCTAAATCGTGCAAAGAACACTCATTTGTAAATACCTAATGAAATATAGAGAAAGCCCTAATGGCTATCAAAGATAATTTTTCTATGTTACACAAAGGCTGAATTATAGCCATTTTAAAATTAAGAAAATAGTGAAGGAGGCCACGACCATAGAAGAGTGAATGTTCTCTTTATTTGGAAAATAAGGGAAAACACCAAAGAGCTTGAAATTTCTATAGGGAATATAGAGATGCCAAGAGAAAATGCAAAATGAAATACAGAGAAAAACAAAATATCCTCATAAATGGAGTTGGAAAATAATTTTTGTTCACTAACAATGATAGCATTTTTGTTCACTGGCAATGATAAAAGAGCAAGATTATGCTTACTTGGAATTGAGCTCAAAGTATTTTTGTGAAAATCTGTTGTTATTGATCCATTGTGCAAACCTTATGGCGGTGCCCTTGAATTTTAGAGAAGAATGCAAGGTAAATGAAATGCATTTTAATCTTTGCATTGGTTCGTTTTAGGGTTTCTTACCCTAGCTTTTGTCGATAGAAGAGAAATAATTTTTTCCTTTCTTTTAAAATAAAATATGATGTAACTAATGTAGGCTATGGTCTTCTTTATGCCTTTCTAATATGCCCTTGTATGATGTTTACCTTTGGACTTGGTTTTCTTTTTTTACATTTAATCATTCATGGTCGAATGAATGTAATTTCATTTTTGCATCCACTTGTATTGGACTAAGTGATGTATTATAAATCACTTAGTTAGGTGCTATCTTATTGCAAAAAGTGGTATGCAAATACTTTGAATGACTTAGTTAAGCTTTGTTTCCTTTGCAAGCATATAGGAGTGGTTGATGCACTTGGGAAACAAGTGCCAAAGATTTAGGAGGTTGTTTTGACCACTATGCAAACATTTGTTGAGAATGGAGGAGGTTGTTTTCATCATTTTGAAGGCTTTTGGAGCAAGTTGGAGCATTTTTGGGGTGTTTTTATGGTTAGAAATGGTCAAAGTTGACCTTTTTAGCATATTGGTGCTCTTTTGAAGAAAAACTAGTTGCTACTTTTTAGGCTTTTTTGGGTCATTCAACCCCAATTATTTTTCAGGTCCTATTTTGACGGATCTTAATTGGAGAAAGATATAATCACTTGGGTGATTCATTTGGAGGCAGTTCCGACTTATGATTTTTTCTATTTTGTGACTCATTTTGGAGTCCTTGTAGGAAAAATATAGAGTTTCTAACTCGTTCGTAGTCATGTACAACATTTGACATCTTGAAAATCAATGAAGATAAGCAGTTTTCCTTCTCATCTTCTATTTTATTATGTGATTTTTTGATGATTGATGCTATTACATGTGAAGTTAATATTTCCTTGTTATATTGTCTCATTAGCATCACCTTTATGTAGAAATATATGTGAGTTTGCAAGTTATGAGTTGTATTGTATTGCAAATAATTCAAGTTGTGAAAATATTTTTTCATTCTTGAATTGATTGTGTTGGTCTTCTCATGAAATATTCATGCAAAACATATAACTATTTTGAGTTTTGCATATTTAGCTTGTTGATTGATTGGAACTGTATCATTATGGAAAAAATAGGCGCTTAAGTGGCAAAAAATTTAGAAATATCAGAGTTAGGGAAATTGACGTAAAAATTTGAATAAGTTATCTATATTATTTCAAAAATATGTAAGAATAGAATTTGTATCAAATTGGATGTAGTTTCTAAAATACTAGGTTTATTTAAAAAATAAAAAATCTATTTGTTGAAAATTTGAAATTTCAATGTAGTAGTACTTAAATTTGAGGGAAAAAATAAGGTGTTTGTCTGACCACCCTAACCACAATAAAATGATAATATTTTTTTATAATATTTTAGATATAATTAGAGGACTCATGTCCCAATGTGATGCATATTTTTTGATATTTTTTTCCATGTATATAATTAATTATAAATTTTTTATTACAACTTTTAAAAAGTAAAAAAACTTGTATGTCTAACCATCTTAACTTGGTCAAAACTTCATGAAATTCTTTTTTTTTGTTAATCCTATAGTATGTGAAACATAGAATGTGACACATATTTCAGATTAAAAAAATGTGATACCATTTGAAAGTTATAAATGTTTTTCAATCAGCCTATAAATTAGGACTTTAGTTGTAATTTAAATAGAAAATAAATAATAATCATTTAATAAACTCAAAGTAAAGCATAATTTATATTGGTGGAAAACTAAGAATCTCCTTTCAAAACCCTTTTTGTTTCATCAATTTTGGGTAAAAAAAAGTCGTCAGCCACATACCCTACAAAAACCCATCATATCGCCACTTTTGGCCCATCACGATCCTAGACATACCTATCATTGGCACGTATCACAATAGGAGGTAGTTTTCATTTTCTGTTATCTCTTTTCCCTTTTCCTCAACAAAAACTAGTAGGATTTAGGTGAGAACCAAGAGGAAGCCGACCTTCTTTAGAGGTTGACCTCTACTTATCAAAGCCCACACTTTGAGAGGTCTTCCCATGTTACATTGAAATGTTGAATTTCATATTCAATAGGGTGCAATTTCAGTAGTTTACAAGCATTTATTTAATTATAGAAAGGAAGGGGATAATTAGTGACGTAATTAAATAAACAAAATTTATTTAATTAATCAAAGGAAGAATAAAAGAATAAATTAATTAATTAAATAATTAAGAATTATTTAATTAATAGAGCAATATGACCTTAAAAGATAATTAAATAATTAAAATTATTTAATTATACAAGCAGAAGGAGGAATTGATATGAAAAGGTGGGTTCATAGGTGAAGGACAATTTTCATTGTCTATATTTTCCCCTCTTTGAGATGGTGTTCGAGATGATGAGCTTTGTGTCGAGTAACATCATTTCAAAGAAGGTACAGTATGGATAGAGGAAAATGGATGATGATGATATAAGAATAAGATGATGATGGGATGATGATGCCCCCTAGAGAGGACATGTGGGAGAAAAACATATATGCTCTCAAAATGAAATGATAAGGAGGGAGAAGATGAATGATGCAAGATAGGAAGTGGATGAAGGAGATGAATGATGTGTTATGCTACAAGAAAGTGAACAACCGTGGTGTTTGATGTAACACTAGACATGATGCACCAAGGTATAAGGACCAAGGTGACAATGTGTCTCATGCCCTAGCGTAATACAACCTTGTCTAGATACAAGATATGAATATTAGTTGGAATAATTCAGATTTGATGTAAATGCAAGATAAAAATGATAACACACACAAGCAAGCAAGCAAGCATGCACAAATGATACAAAAAAAAAAAAAATCCCTATCAAGTTGCAAATCGATGGTTAATTGATTGATTTATGATGATGATTGATGATGATAGTGTTGTCATTGTGAGGAATGACATATTCCTAGATCAACACAAGGATGATTGATTGAATTTGATTGATTGGGTTTACAACAAGATTATGATCAAGACCAAAGGATGTGACTAGATTATTTGACAAGATTGATCAACTTGATTGGTATGGATTAAGGATTGACTTGCATTTGGATTATTGCTTGGAATTAATTTGATTGATTTGAGCTGAAGAAGTGGCTTGGAATGATATGATGTTTGATTTGATGATTTGATTGGATGAAAGGATGCATTGAATTGTTTTGAAGAATTGACTGGAAGAAATGATTTGGTTTGATTTTATTGCTTGGATTTTTGCTGGCTATTTGTTTTTTGTCTTGTTTTAGGACCTTTTTCCTTTTTGTATTTTTGGGATATTTTAATTTTTTGTGGATTTTGAGATGTTTTGATTTTTTTTGGATTTTCAAGATGTTTTGATTTTTGGATTTTTGAAATGTTTTGACTTTTTGGATTTTGAAATGTTTTAATTTTTTTGGATTTTTGAAATGTTTTGATTTTTTAGATTTTTGAAATGTTTTGATTTTTTTGGATTTTTGAAATGTTTTGAGGTGTCAATGGATGGAAATATAGGATGACAAGGGAAAACCAAGTCTAGGTGCAAGGAGATAGATGGGATTGATGGATGGAAGGGTGGGTGATAGGATAAGGGATAAAAGGCTCATGATAGAGGGATGGATAAAAATGATAGGTCAGAGTGAATGGAATGGATGTATGCATTATAAGAGAGCAAATATTTGATCTTCAAAGACTATGTTGCATAGGAATAACATGCCCCATTCTAGGTACAATACTCAATACTTTTCATGACAAATCTTATGACAATAGGATAATGATAGGCTTGTTTGGAAGGATGGGGTATATATCAAAAATTATCCAAAGCATGTTTCAACACTTTTCCCCTATATCTCCATCAAGATCAAAAGGAGAAGGGTGGATAAGTGGACTCAATATGATAGGTATATATGATGGCTAAAGATGGTAGGTATGATGGAATTGATATGACATGAAAATGATAGGTTGGATAGATAAGACATTGTGCCCCCAAGTGTAAGTGACATAGAAGATCAACCTACACATGATGCATGTTTTCTAGGTTTTCATCATGGTACTTATCCAGGGAACTTGTTTACCAAGTTTTCACCATTGGACGAAAGGATTTCTCTTTACTGTTTCTTTTGTTTCTTTCTTTTTTCTTTTTTTTTGACATTTTTACTTTTTGGATAGGAGAAGGGGAATATGGATAGGAGGGAATCAAGTGTCTAGTTCCATGCAAGGTGGTATTCCCACTAGAGATGGATGTTATCGAATGAACCATGCCAAATGTCATTAAGCTCATAGATGTTGGTAAGGGATGACATGAAAGGGAGATGGAGTAGATAGATGATGGATTATGAAATGTGTGATAATGGATTATGATGTGGATTATGTAGGACCAAAAGTGGATTATGTAGGACTAATGTAAGGAAGATGGGTGAATTGTTTATGCGAAAGAATGGACCATAGGGATAGGGTGAGTAAAATATGTAGGAAAATAGTTGAATGATGGGGTGGTGGATGCATGGAAATGAATCATGACTAATGACTATATACACACCATGAATAATATTGAATCTTTTGAGTGGATGGTGGTGTAGGAAGCAATGGTGATGTTTGCTTAGTGGATGGATGATGTAAGCATTTAGGGACCCACATAGACTTAGTGCTTTTTATGATTTTTGATTTTCATGTGGGATGGAGGAATTTGAGAGTTTTGCATGGAATGACATTTTTGAAGGTGTGAGGAGGATGGTTGGGATTTTTGAGAGGTGGATGCCACATTTGACTTGTATTTTCATTTAGGGACCCATATCATTTTATTTTTTGACTTTGCTTTCAGAGGTATGGGTATGGGTGGATTTTTGAATGTATTTTTCTTTGGTTTCTTGCATTTGTACCCTAAGGGACTAGGATCCTTAGTAATTTTGGCTTTATGAAAGGAGGCATCCAAATGTTTATTTTTGAATCCCATGGGGTGGATGGAATGAGTGGAAGCTTTATGTTTACTCAATGTGTGCATTTATTGGTCATGACTAGGATATTTAGGGTATTTATGAATGATTGGGATATTAGGTGTTGGAAGCAATGGTGGAAAAGTTGATGGAGGGATATTAGGAGTTGGAAGTAACGGTGGAAAAATGGATGGTGGAAGGTGTATGGTCACATGCTTTTGACATTTGTAAGATGATGGAGGAGGGATGGCAACATATATTTTAGGCATATGATAGGATTCATGATGGAAAGAGGTGGACTTAGGAGCCATGGAGGAAATACCAACATCTTGAGATTGGTGTCCTTGGGGTGTATATCTAAGGCCATAAGAGCATTGAGGGACTTTGACATGGATAGGCTCCATGGATAATACCTTGTTCATGAAGGTGTATACCTTTACCTTGGTGGTTCATGTTTTGGAGTATGCAATGTACAATGGGACTTAGAGGTATAGGTGAAACACTAGACATGAGTTCCTTATTGGATGGAGAAAATGAACCAAGAGAAGATAATGGTTGTTGTTGTTCTAAGGAGGAACATTCATGAATGATGGTGGAAATACCAATAGGATATGATGGAGGACTTGCAATGGGGTCGATAGTGGGTGATGGAAGATCATTAGGATCTTGATTAGCATTGTGTTCACTTAGATCCAAGGTATTTGTTTGATCTTCTATGTGTGCCTGGGAGGCATATGTCTCATCAAGGGAAGTTGATGTTGATGGATCATGGATAGGGCTAGATGAAGGTGCATTTGGAATATATTGCTCATGGATAGATCGTATATGATCAAGTTGTTCATGGATAGGTTCTTCATCATTGTGGATATCATCTTAATCATAGAAAAGATATAGATTATGGATAGGTTGGATGAAAGTGATTTGATCTTGATTAGGACTAGGGTTTTATGTTTCCACATGCTTAGGATTAGGATTATGACATACCTCTTTGGTTGCTTGAATGGAAGTGGAATGGGATGACTCTTGAATGGGCTCAACATGTTCTAGATGGTCAACAATATGGAGAAATGATGGAGGTTGACTTGGGCTCAATGGAGGAGACTCTTGGATAGGCTCAAGGGGGAGACTACATGATGGGGTTTTAAGGATGGGCATGGTGTTTGAAGACTCTTTGGTAGGTTAAAACATATGAGTTGGATGACATGGAAATGTTTGATTCATTGCTATTAGCCCTTGGGTCACATCCTTTGTAGGTGGATGGGTGGATTTGGGTAATGCCATAGGTTTACTTTTAAATTTTTTGAATTTAGGGCATAGATTTTGTGGAGGATTAGATGATGGTGGGGGTAATGAAGAGCTTATGGGTTAGAAGGTGGAGAGGCCAATGAATTAGGACTAGGACATGGTGGCTTAGGGAGAGGAATTTGATTGGATGGTGGTATGATAGAGTTATAGGGTGCATGAACTAGATTGGTGTTCCCCTTGTCAAATGTAACATGAGAATTGAAAGGCTCTTGATTCTTTTGCCAACATGGACTTGGGATCCTATGTTCTTGTTGTGATATGGGTGGATATGTTGATGTGGCATTGACATGATAGGTATATGGGTTAGGTTGGAATGATGATGAAGGTGACACATATGAATGTGGTTGAATGTGTTGGGGTTGGAATGGTGTTTGGACTTGTGGTATGATTTGTTGTTGTAATGATGATGAAGGGGTTGCATAGGATAATAGTTGTTGAGAGGTAGATTGATATGGATAGGGGTTGACAATAGAAGAGGTGTGATAGGTTGATAAAGGGGTGACATGATATGTGGATGGATGAGGTTGATATGATGATATAGGTGACACATAGGATTGATGTGAAATTTGTTGGTTTGGTAATTGGACTTGATGTTGTGCTTGTTGGATTTGACAAGTGGCCATGAGGTATTAGGATTGTGCTATGAGTTGTTGCATTTTAGGTGATTGGTTTGTTTGAATTTTGTGGATCATGTCATGGATTCCTTGAATGGTTTGTTGGTCCAAAGGTGACTAGATTCTTTGAGCTTTGTGAAGTATGTGAACGAGCTTTTGTGCTATGTCTTCTAATGTTTTCATGGTGTAAAATGATGTTGATTGGATTACAGAGATTATGTTGATTAAGATATGATGTGGAATGACAAGATTGGGTGATTTGGATGATGTGGAAAGTGTTTATTGGAAGTTTTTCTTGAGCAATATCAAACAAAATATTTCACATGTAAATGCATGAACACACACACCAAACAGAATGATAATTTTGTCTTTCAACATTAAATGTTATGATTAAGCAAACACTTGAATACACAACCAAAGCCTAATGTTAGTAAGGTGGGTATGGCCAATTAGGTCTTAAGATAGGATGCACAAGGTTGACTAAGGATGATTTGAAAGAAAAATATTGCCACATAGCTGGGAGAAAGGGGTAACCCACCCTTCACCTTCACTTCCCAAAGGTATAATGTTTTATGGGGCTTAGCCGAGAGTGACAAGATTTTAACTCCCAAATAAGTGTGTCTTTAGATTCACACTTCGATTGAGGTCATCCCTTGGAGGAGTGTTTACTCCAAGCAGGCCCCCTAAGAAGGGTATGACAAAATCAAACTGAGTGAGGTGTTTTGGAGGACACACGCACTTGATTCACACTCACAGTTGTTAATTTCCCTTTAACAAGTCAAAATGTGTGTAAGAAAACAATGGAAGCACTTGTTATTTTTAACCCAAAGCCAAAATGTGTGATGGAAGACAATCATTCTTTTTATTCTCAATTTAAATGATGTGACATCAAACAAGATTGATTTTAGACCCCAAAATCCAAATCTATGATCAAACAAGTTGTTCTTTTTAAGCACCAAATAAAATTGTGTTGACAAGCGATGATTAGAGATGACAGATGGAATGTGTGCACCTAAAATTTCCTTATCTCCAAATATTTTTTCCACTTGATCCAATTTTTCCTTTGAAGTGTTCTATTTTTCTACACATTGACAAAACCAACAACAAAGGAAAAACCCTAACAAGATAATTGATTACTAATAGTCAAGAAAAATCTGATTTTTGGAAATGTTTTTTTGCATAAAAAATAAAACCATAGAGAACAAAACCTTACTATAATTTTTAGAGCTTTCTAAAAATGTAAAGAAATCCAATTTTTTTGCTATTTTGCACCGAACATTAATTTTTTATGAAAAAAAATTAAAAAATTATAAAAAAATTCCAAATAGGTCTAATTTTTTTAATTTTTATATTTGAAGGTGCCTAAAATCATCCCAAATCTGTAGAATTTTTTTTGTGAAATGATCTCAAACTGTTTGTGAGATATAAGAAAATCTTTGTAAAAAACCCTAATTTTCAATGATCTATTTTTTGTCTAATTATTTTTCATCCAAATTAAAAACATAATGAATAGACCCCTATTGAAATTCAGAGAGATTTCCTAAAATATAAAGAAATCCAAAAACATTTCTAATTTTCTTTCAAAATTGGATTTTCATGAAAAATAACAAAAAAACTTATAAAATTTAAAAGCAGCTCCAAAACATCTAATTTTTGGATTGGAAGCTCTTGATATTGTCCCCAACCTTCAAAAACATTTTTTGTGAGAAAATACAAAGACGTTTGAAAGATATGGTCAAATCTTTGAAAACTAGGGTTTTATCCCAAAATGATGCAAAACCTACAACAAAAAGCTAACAAAACCTACAACAAAAAGGATGCAACTCCAAAATTCCTCAAAATATGTCAAAATATTGAGCCAAAAATCAGTTAGGGGGTTCACGTTAGGTTCACCAAAATGTATATGAACAATTTGGATAAAATAAAAATAATAAAACAATAACATGCATTATCTAATCCAAATCTTCAATACCTCAAATAGATTCAATGATGGATGAATTATTCAATTGATGTGATATGTTGGTTGCTCAATTTAGTAGTATAACATTGAGATGGAGATGATAGATGAATGAACATAGATAAAAATTGATGAATAATTCAAGAATGATTTTGACAGCATAAGGATACTTGAAGAATCAACCCCCCAAATAGCTTATGAGAGGGTTGATTTATAGGAAAAGTTTGATTTGGATTGATGGTTGAGATTGGATGTCAATAAGATGCCTTAATCAATGGCCAACATTGAAAATTGTAGTATGAAATAGGGTGTAGTGCCCTTCTACATTTCTCTTGACCGAGTTGCTCAATTGTGATATAGATCGTCTCTTTTGACGTGTTTTGTTGTTCATTTTGCTTCGGGGTTTGAAACTAGTTGGATCCATGTTCGTTATAATTAATTGTTTGATTGTATTTGAGTAATGATTATTTTAAGATAAAGGATTATGGTGGACAAAACAAGTAATTGATAATTTTAAAGGTTTTAATATATATATTTGTAGTTTTAATAAATAAATATTGTTAATGTTTTGATTAATTTAAATAAATTAAAAAATTAATGACATAATTATGCCGAGAGGCATACCACTACAATGAAAAAATTTCATATAAATAAAAACTTGAGAGTAAATCTCGGATGAAATGAAAATCGCCACCGTTGATAATTAATATTGAAAAAAATAGTCTATATTAAAACTTGCATTAAAATGTTAGATTAAATAATGGGGTAAAAAATGCGATTTCACTATTCATTAAATTTGTGATTGATAAAAAGTAGTCATTTTACTTTTCATTAAATTTATGGGTATGCCAGTTGTCACTGTTATGTGAATATAGCTTGCCACTCGCACTGTTGTTCTTATCCAAAGCAGTTACACTTAACTTTCACCTGCATGCACAATTGTTTTTTCAGTTATAATGGATGTGGAGAAAACATTTGAAAATTCTGGTTCATTTGTAGTGAAAATCATTTCTTTACATAGATGGGATATCATCTTCATGCAAAAGAAACACAGGTATCAGAGTTTCCATTCCCTCGGGCCCCAAATATCATCTTCATGCAATAGAAACACAGGCATCAGAGCTGCAATTCCATAGATTGAAGGCAATCATAAAAAAAAGTGGATTGTGAAGACTAAGCAGGAAGCAAAAGCAAAAAAGTTGTTGGGCATTCTGTAGAAGATAACTATGAAAAGTAAGGTTACTCCTTTCAATTTCCACCTCAAACACCTTATGTTCTTTAATTCATGAAACAAATCTTTATATGCATGTAGTAAAATTTTGAGTATGAAGATCTAGAAGAATTCATTGTTTGGAAAATTTTTTAAATATTTGGTTAGTTGAAAAGAGGGAGGAGAAGCAATCAATCAAAATTTGTTACTGTAGAATGATGTTTGCGTTGTTAAAGTAATACAGCAATGAAAAGAATTTTAGTAAGAACAAAGTGTCAGTCCCAATTCCGCTGTTACTACACTTACAATAGTCACCAGGAACTCATAAAAATACAGTTAACCAATGATAGATTTGTTTGGGAACATAGTTAGCTGATTTCAATTAACAAGAATTTACAGAAAATTAGGGAGGATAATCCCTATAAAGAATAAAACACAGAAATACCATGGAGAAACTCGCTTGCTGCTGAAATCTCAAGCAAATGTGAGAAATCCTCTCACTTTAAACTACTCCAATAGCAATTACAAATGCTCTAAGCCACTTAAATTCATGACCTCAGCTACAACATTAGTATTCCAAGGATTGACCCTGATAGCACCACTTAAAGAAGGTGAGCATCCAATAAACTCAACCACTAGTAGCATGCTCTTAATTAATTTTTAGGAGCATTTGGATGTGCTCTCTTCATTATGTTAGTTTATATTGAAATATTTTCATCCGTTCAAGTTACCAAAGTTAAAATACAACTTTGATGTTACTTGAGTTTATCACTACAGTTTAAATTCCACATATAGCTTATACATAAAAAAACTAAAAAATCACTTCAAATGACACAAGAATCAAAATCAGACTTGAAATTAGTAGCTAGCTTCAGAGAGGGTGGTGCTTCAAATATTCTCAAAGTACATTCCTCAAGTAGTCTTCATGAAATGTTGGGTCCAAAATTAAGGTAGTGTTGAAAGATTCAACATGCAGGACAATCCACACCAATGCATCTTGAGGATATTTCTCCATGCAAACAGTCTAAACATTTCTCTACAATGCTCATGTCTATAAATCATGCCGATTTGTTTGACTTCTACTAAAGTTTTATGTTCTAAAAAAAATCATTTTTATTTAACCTAAACAATACCTCAGAAGGATATATCTCACTATTTATAAAGAGAGTTCTACTTGAACAATGACCGGTTTTAATTTTTTTAACTGGATGAAATTTTAGTGTTATTAAAATAATGAAATAAAAGGAAATCATGAAAGTTGATTATAATTTATATCAAAATATTTTCATCTATTCAAGTTTACAAAGCTAAAATAAACTCACTTTACTATGTTGATAGAGTAAGGGATGTTGTACTGTCTTAGTTCGTAGGTAGGTGGAGTTTCCTTCACATGCTTTGATTAACTCTATATACTTTGTAATATTGTCGTATCTTCCTCAGTAAATTTTGAACTTATTTGTAAAGCATAATAGTTTTGTTTTTTATTTAAGGCCTTAGGCCTATAGAGTCTAAAAAATGCCACGCAAGAAGAAACAATAGCAACAAGTGAAGGTATAATCCATATTTTGAGGATGGTAAAGTGATTTCTCTCAAGATGAAACTCATTTGAACTTTACAACCATATAATTCTAATCAAGCCTTCAATGAAAGAATACCATATTCTTTTGATCCAAACTTACAAATGAACTGAAGAAAAGTCAATAGTTCTTTCTGAATAATCTAATTCAACTTGGTTCAAATAAACTATCTTTATTGAATAATCTAATATAATTTTGAACAAAGATAGTAGTAATAACACTTTCTTTTTTCTTAGTATTCTAAAATATTGGAGCTTCTCCATATATTACTTTCTTTATTTCTTAGAAAGGAACCTTTCTCATATACCCATTTCCATGATTACTTTTGTGAATGATCACTAAGGCTTTCCATGAGGTAATTATTGAAGCATGAAGATGAAGGTAATGTCAAGTTTGGAGAGATTATACACATATAAAGTATTATAAATTACTATTATTACTATCATTCATCATTGTTTTCCATTCAAAATAAATCCTTTAATTAAAATTTCAAGCTAATAATATAATATATATTATATATCATATATATAATAATATAATATAATATATCTACAATGGTTTTAGAAGAATACTACAATAAAACTCTACTTACATGATAGAGTGAATGGTCCATCTGAAACAGTCTATTGCATCCCACAATTGAATTACCTAATTACCTACTTGAAAGAGTCATAAAATCCCTAAATGAACTTCATGTCGTCAACCCTTTAGGGGGATGTCAAAACTCTCCCTCCATAGGGACATCAATAACCAGCAATTCTTTTGTTCTTTCCATGACTTCAAGCTGGAATAATAATCATCAGTTGCATTTATTTGTTGTATCTGAGACAAGGATAAGAAGAAATGCATCTTGAAATATTGAACTCAAGCCAAACTATCAAGAGCTACTTGAGCTAATGAATTCTCAGTTGCTTATCAAAAGTTGTAGCCAAACCCTGAAGCATCCTTAGAGTGTGGTCTCATGGGTCTTTATCACGATGATGCCAAACCAAAGCACTCTCCTTTTCTTCTATTGTAGAGCCATCAAAAGTCTCAGCATACAATTTCATGATAGGCAATGCAATATCTCTCCAGCCAAAGACATTCAAATCCAAAAAGACATTCAAAATGTAAATTTTGCCATTAAATTCTAACAAATAAGCTAATTGTTAAGGATAACATACAAAGCCAAAGGTATTAAGTCAAATAAAACATTAATTTTGTGAAATTGGGTTGTGTGGTGAATGCAGGGCCTCAACAGAAAGGATGTACAGACAAGAGATCAGAGCATGGAAAGAGAGTTGGATACTCTATCTCACCTTGTGAATTTACTTTGTCTCCAGCTTCAGCAGTTGCATAAGATCCATGTAAGTTTTATATCATATAATTGTAAGAAAAAATTTAGTTGGACAATAAGAGCAAATCCACTTTATTTATGACAAAGAAATATATTTTGTTAACAGGAAAATGAAAAGTTACAAGATATGAAAATCCCATTAGGCCTTATGCAAACAAATCTCCAAATTGAAACAGGAAGGCTTCCAAAGTTTTCAATGCTAAGGCATATAAACATAAGCATGGTGTTTGTCAAATTAAGTAAATGCTAATCTTCCTTGAATGTGTATGTGGCTGCCATGGCAGGAGAGCAGGAGCGTTTTGTAAGTTTTCCTCCCCTTGATATGTTATAAGAAATAAGCATTAGTTTAGCTTGATAAAGAGTCAGTCTGTGTGCCCAGGTTAATTAAATTTTCCTTGTAGAATGTATTCAAGAATATTGATGATCATATACAACTATGCAAATGTATTTCTACACACATCTACACCCTTTATATTTGTTTTAAATTTAATTTCAATAAAACAATTTTGGAGTTATCATATTCATAAGTAAGCAAAACATAACGTTTGGGTGTATTCATATATTTAAACACATGTAGCAGGATTCAATAAATATATGGAAATTTAGTAACTTTCACTGGAACATATTAATTGAGCCCTCGAACTATTGTCCTCTGCTTCAATCCGTTCGGAAGGTTTTCTTTCTAGCTTGCCAATTTACTATTTCTGAACATGGATGGAAACATTCAACCCTCCACAGGTGCCCCTTTCCACCCGTAAACCATCAATTGATTGTCAAACACATTGGAACTAATAGATCACAGGTAGATTGTCATGAGTAAATCATGGGGGCTAGCTACTAACTATTCAAATTCATTTATTTCAATTGTAATTAAGTTAATTGGAATACAACATCCAAATACTCTTGATGTGGAGTTTGATGCAGCAACTCAGATAATTAAAAATTTCCAAAAGGATAGGAAAAGAAAGAGGACATTTTTCAGAAAGGGCTGATTGCATTTGGTGAGCTAAGTAAACAACCAACAAGACTAATTATATAATCAACACGACTAATCACATAACCCCAAAATTTGTGCACTAGACAACCATCTTTCACATTCAATAATTCATCATATCCTCTAATTCCATTTGCTCTTAAATACCAATCATTTCTTTCATATTTCTTTACTCATGGATATTTATTATCAATCAATTTCTCTTTGCCCTTCATTGATGAGAGTCTAAATAAGTTTTGTTAGATTTAAGGCTCGAGAAACATGGAAATACCGTCAGCTCTTTCCAGATATGCATAAATGAGAAAAATCTTAATTAAATGATGTTATATTATTAAAATCATAAGATTATCTCTAAATAAATAAAATAACATATTAATTAATTTTTATCATACTTAAATTATTATTATAAACATATAACAATAAAATCGTAAAATGGAGTCCTACAATTTGATATATCTCGGCATTACCTATATAGATTATATAATAAGATAGATAAGCTAGTAAAGATTCAATGAAAAATGATTATTCAAGCTTATTCAATTGCATGCATTTTCATGAAAAGCATCCACTTCACAAGCGAGTGCATGAAATGCATTTTATTTTGTTAGCAACGCGGGTGAAAGTGTGGGCGAAGTGGGAATTCTTATTTTAGAAATTGGTTGTTACAAACGGTGAATGGAAATTAATTACCATTGGAAATGGTTTTGTAACCGACGAGGAGGCTGTAGTATGGAGGGAACGAGGGATTTTTGAGAGGGGGAGATCATTTTCTATGTGGCCGCAGCCCTAACCTTCCTCTCGGTCTTGATTTCGATTCACAGATATAGATAAAGATCAAGTTATGATCAAGGTAGGCGAGGGTGTCGTGGTTGTAGATGTAGAAGTATGGGAAGCCGAACCTACAAACCATGATGATGGTTATTGATGAGACTACAGAGAGAGTCATTCTAGAAACCCATAAGCTTATTCACATCTGTGAACAAGTCTAGATCACACTCCCTGTTCCAATGATCTTACCGTCAAAGGCCAATTCAATGTTCTATCTTCTCGGCTTGAGGGGGATATAATACACATAAGGAATCAACTATTCAACCATCATCTTCATCGTTGAAGGGAGCTCATGCCCATGCTTGTCGGTGGAAAGGTCAGTAAGTTCTACTTTCTATATTTAAGAATTACCCGCACTGGATTTTCTTGATAATCAAAACTCCCTTTGGTCTTCATCCTAATGTGTGTTTACTTAGGGGAATAGAGATTAATTTTGGCCATTTCTATTGTTAGAAGAAAACCTTTTTCTATGTCATGATTCATCATGCCTTAGAATTGGCTTATACCTGCTAAATGAATTTTCTTGATAGTTACATGTTTGGCATCGAAGATGCCTGACGTTATAGAGAGTTTTGACCCCTTGTTTTTTATTTATTTAAGTATCTGTAGTTGGTGTTCCATCTGTTGGGTCGGTAATTGGTTATTGATCTAATCGTGCTTGGTTTGTGCTCGTAATTCTTTGAGGCATTCTGTCAAACAGTTCGTGGGCCACGTCTGGAGAATGCCTATAACCGGTACCCAAGCTCTCAATTTTGCGTTAGCAGAAAGAACACTGGAAAATTTTGAGAAATCCTTCTATACCTGTCGATCTCTTTGATGAGTGATCGTGATTCTATAGCATATGAATTGATACCCATAGCATTCGAATTATCTCCAAACTCCCTTATACTCGGCTTCTTAATTTTAATTTGGGTTATTTCGATAGCTGTCTTCCTTATTAGCTTTCCTGCCCTGAAGATTGCATTCATTACCTTAAAAGCCTAACAGTGGTACTGTTAAATATTGTTATTTTTATGTTTGAATGGCCTGATTCTTCCCGCACCAAATATTTGACAATCATTTTCATCTTTGGAAGGATTTGTGGATTTAGGAATTTGATGTCTGTTACGATTGAACCACTGCCCTATTGATCCATATGAAATAGATCTTAGATTTTTGATAGAAATAGCATCACCATCTGAAGTTAGATCATGGTCATCATCTTCGTTGCTGTTAGTTAAAATTATCTGTATATTGCTCGCTATCATTGCCATTCTCATTGTCACCATTATCACTATCATCCTCAATAATTATAAAACATTGAAGAGGCGTTGGGGAAATCTTGAATTATGATTGGGATTTCAATGTATTCACCAGTGAGATTTGACTGGAATCTAAAAAATATATTTATAGTTTGATTTTTGGAAAACGTGCATTCATCATGCATTGGTTTGTATTTAATAAACATTTAAAATAGGTATTCTGCTTGTGAGAATCGTCTGTCACGTTTGGAGATCTTCTCCTTTACTCATTTCAATAAGATTCAAATCTGTGTAATGCAAAGGTTCTGTTCATATTTGGAACTCGAAGGCTGCACCAGATTCCTTGCCGAATGTGATGTTGTTTGCATTCGATTACCTTGTTAATTCATTTCTTGACAATGGCTATATTGCGTAGCCTTCTTTCCTTTTGATTTCATTCTGGAGTAATATCTAGAGGTTTATGATGATTTTGATAGATATGAATTCTATTGGCATGCTTACCTACCTTCAATCGTTTGAGTGTAGAAGAATATATGTGAGAGGAGATTAGAATGCCAATGCTAGTTCTTCATTATCCAGTTTTGTTTAGTATCACCATGAACTCCACAAGAAAAAAGTGCTACACTTTTAGGATCCAAACAAGGTGTAGTGTCATTGGAAATACCCCTGAGCGTATGTTCATATATGATCTACAGGTACCAAGTAAAATGCACTCCATCAAATCCATTGCATGTAATTCAGTCAACATGAAATCAATTTCTTTTACAGGCGCTAGAAATATGTTTGAAACTACTTTTAGAATCTCTATCACGATTCTATAGAAGACACCCGTCTGTTTGGATCTTTCCAATCATAAACCCCTTTTCATAGGCATCTGTTATTCCTTGATGTTTTTCTCTGTATAATTTAATGAACTCGAAGTATGATCAGCCAAAATGAGGGGTGCGATCTCTAGTGGCCAGTTTTCGAACTTCATTGTCATTAGATGGGAAATTTCCTTATTAGGAGGCTCAAAAGGTGTTTCTTTAAAACAAATGTTTGGGATTTTCGTTTATTGTCTCATCCTCGTATCTACTGTGGTTTGCTTTGGATTAGAAATTAATGAAATTACTTGAGAGAGTAGTCTCTGCTTTTCTTACTTAAGTCTATTTTGTGTAAAATGTTTCGATGTTCTCTTTGTAATAGTCAAACTTTGGTACCATCTTAGAATTATTATAGACTTCATCGTTTAGTTCCATAGTAAAAAGCATGATGCTTAGTGAATGATATTTGTATTCAGATTGTCAAGGTATCATTCCAAGTTGAATAAACTATTCGTGATAGATATTATTTTAGTTTAAGTATGAAAAGGATGTTTAGCTAGTGAAGCATATGTATGTTCAATATTGTGAGAAAATAGAAAGAAGGTGGTTAGTTAAGGTGAATGATGGAAAGATATAAAATATAGAGATGAATGGTTGAACATTAAGTTACTTTTTATTAGTTTATTTTGGAAGGCCATTGTAACTTGGTAGTAAATAAGCCAATAAAGTGTGTTTGGTTGTAATGCTTGAGTGATTGTTACATTGAATTTATGAGTTTGTTTTTTTTTTAAATTGGGATGATTAAGTTAATAGATTAAAAGTGGAAATGATGTTTATTTAGGAAATTCATTCATGTTTACTTTTTATTGTGAGTTTGGTGAAATAGTGTGATCAGGGTTGTAAGTTTGATAACTTACTTTAATGTCGATCTCATTTCCAATGTTTAGTTTGAGACCATGGTGAGAATGTTAGTGTAGTTGATAATCTTTTAAAATGTTAGTTTATTGTTTGGATTAGTAAAAGTAGATTGTTATTTGTGATATATAGTCCTTTAATTTAAGTAAGTTGTTGAAGAGATTGATAGGTTGTTGTAGACACGTAAAATTGACATCATCCATTTGATTAGGTCATATTCATCCATTCATCAAATAAATCAAGTTTATTTGATCAATCTCCTAAAGTCATCAATTTAAATTAAATAAATCAACTTTATTTAATTTGATCCTAACATCACCCTCCATGATTAAATAAATCAAACCCTTATTTAATTAAATATGAAATCACTTTTCATCTCCCTTTGATTTGATTTAAATCCCTAAATTTAAGTCAAATGGGTCAAATCACCTAATCCCTCACTAAATTAATATAATCCTCATTAATCTAATCTAATCACCCATCATATGATCTAACTTTTCCCACTTGCACAAATAAATCAATTTATTGATTTATTAAAATCATCATTTTCTCTCGACAAGGCATCTTTTGGGAATATTCTTCAAGTTTGAATTTGAAAAGCAAGTTGACATGTACATCCAACAAGGAATTTATGAGCTCTTACATGTCCCTTTGCAAAGGTCAAAGTCAACATTTAACTCTCAAATTTAAATTTCAAATCTCCCTCTCTTTGGCACATTGACCAAAACTTGCACATTCCTCAACCACTCACAAGGTGACAAGTGGCTTCATCTCATTGGTCAAAACATTATCCCACATTGCTCTCTTTTGAGTGCTCTTTCAACTTGAAAATATATAAATGGAAGCTTCATTCCTCCACAACTCATCCATAGTCCTCATGCAAAGTTACTCTCTTCAATGGAGAGCTAATTTTGTTCACTCCACAACTTCACAACTTGATACACAATCTTCATAGAATTTTCATATCATTTTCATATCATGGAGATTAGCAAGGATTGGGAAAGGGATTCTTTCCATAGAAGCACCAATCCAATATTGGATAGAGTTGGCATCATGTTTTTATATGCTTTTGCTTTAGTTATCTTGTTAATTGTTTGCATTTTTGAATCATGATGTATTATCTCATATGGATGTGAATATTTTCTTTGTTGCTAATGATGAATGATGGAATATTAGCCATTTACAGATTTAGCATCCACAATTGTTTAACTTATATGACTTTGATTTATTGGTTGATGACTTAAAGTAGTATAACATGTGGGAGGGATGTTTTTATTTTTACTTGATATTGTGGGTTTTCTTGAGAAGTGAATTCCGTGTTTGTTGTGAATGCTTGTTGAGGTATAATCATGATATATTGTTGTTTGAATTTTTCGTTGGCGATTGTGGTGGATTTTGTTATTGTGATGGTGATGAGTTAATGGGAGGAGGTCCATTTGAGCCAATTGGTTCTTGGGAAGGTTTTTATTTTGTGAGTTGATTATGTTGGTTATTGCCTAAGTTGAAGATCTCATTGTGATTTCATCACTTGTTGATTTGTAATTATGGTTTAACTATAGTCTTTTGAAATCTTGTTAATGTTGTCATGGGAAAACTACTGTGTTAGTGATTTAGTCTTCTAGAGGTTGGAGGGCATATGATTTTATTTACTTGCAAGGGTTGGTATGGGGGCCGATGACCTAGGAGGATCTGCCTTGGATAACCCATATCAAGCCTGAAGTATTTATTTGAGTTTAATGTTGTTTCACTTGAAAGCAGGTGGTTTTACAATTTTGTTACTTTGATGATGGTTGATCTTACACTTGGCTTGTGTTTCTGTGGGTTTGAGCCTTGCACTTGAATTTGGTCTATGTTACTTTGAATTTCTAGTCTGAGATGGTGCATGCCTCACTTGGTGTAGTTATTTGTTTGGATTTGGTATCTTGTGCAAGCTGGCTTGCCCATTTATGGTTTTGAGCTTTTGTTGTTTGTTGGGGAGTGGCTCTCAATGGGGGTCAACGTCCAAAGTGGTTGGTCCAGGATAACACATTATGAGTTTAATCAAGTGATAAATTAATTAATTAATTAGGGCGTTTGGGTAGTTTCACACATTAACTTAGATAATGTAGCATCACCCATGGGCCCAAGTGCTCATTTAGGTTTGGGATGAGTTGGAAGGCCTGAAATGGCAAGATCAACTTCCTTGCCTTTGCATAGTAATCTTGCAAGGTATGTTGATCCCGCATAGTGAGCATGGGGTCCCGACAACTTGTAGAGGTTACAAGATAACCCAAGATGGGGGCCAACAGCCTAGGAAGGTTACGCTAGGATAGCCTGTGGCTACCTCTGCAATGACATTCCACCCTTTAACAACCTTGTATGCTTGTTGTTCCTCTCTTGTGGTACATGTGCCTATGGAAGTGGTTCTTACCATGTAATGCTTTCGACATGTTGTCTTGCTAGCTTTGTTTCTCTAGTTGTGGTTGTTTCTTATGATGGTTGTTTCATGTGTCAAATCATATCTTGCATTTTCTTGTGTTGGATGTTCTCTTATGTTATTTTTTCTCATTTCATAGTGTCTCATAAACCTTGTCTTTCCTTATGGTATTCGTTGAGGTCCTTCTTGTCATGTCTTAGCACTAGCACTGGGAGGGGGGATGGGAGGGCTTTGAGTCCACGTGGTTAGGTAGAACATGCTATGAACCCCATTGGGTCCCCAGTCTGTGATCAAGTTATGCAAAGATGTACCAATTATTGTGACACCAGAGATGTACCTAAAATGGATCCATATTTGATGCTTTCTATTCATTCATTTCATTTGTATCATTCCATGTTATTGTACCCTTCCCAATTCATGATGGGAAGTGACATTGTATTGATGTAATTCTTGAGAAATGTATCTTAATGTTATTTATGTGTTGACCATGATCATGTTGTTATCTTATGGATACTGATATATTTCATGTAAAGTAAAGATGTTGATACAAAAAGTAATGCAGTCATGCAACCCCAAGGGACTTTGTTATATGTTGTACATGTTAAGTTCCATTTCATGTGATGTATGTTATTATTTTGTTGTATGCTAGTTATTAAAAAAATGTGCCATAAATGTTTGATGTATTTCTTTCCTTTGGGGTTGCGTGGCAGGGTGTTACATAGGGTTAAGGCAAAATTAGGGCAATGATAAAGATTAATGGCCAAGATTGAATTATAAGATAATTCAATCAAGGGTGGAAAATGAATGAGACAAGAGAAGATAAGAATGGCATAGATAATGAGGTTGGCACAAAAAAAGAGGTTATTGGAGAAAATTAAATAATTATAAAATTATTTAATTTGGGAGGGAAGGTAAATAATTAAATAATAAAAGCATTATTTAATTATAAAAGGCATGTGACATGTTGAATTTTAAATTAAATAATAATTTAATTCAAAAGTGGATGAAAATGACAAATTAGTAAATAATTAAAAAAATAATATGTATTTAATTATCGAAGAAGAGGATAATGAATAATTAAATAATTAAAATAATTATTTTAAAATTATAGTAGAAAAATGACAATAATTAAATAAATAAGAATTTATTTAATTATAGACAGGAAGGGGCTAATTAGTGACTAATTAAATAAAAAAATTATTTAATTAATCAAGGGAAGAATAAAGGAAAAAATGAATTAATTAAATAATTAAGAATTATTTAATTAATAGAGGAATATGACCTTAAAAAATAATTAAATAATTAAAATTATTTAATTATACAAGTAGAAGGAGGAATTGATATGAAAAGGTGGGTTCATAGGCGAAGGACAATTTTTAGTGTCTACACTTTCAAAAAAGCTCTGCTTGAATTGTTGCAAGAAGACATCCAAAAGAGAATAGTGCAATTTTTTCTAGTTTTAAATGATATAATTGTTTGTTGTTGAGGTGCTATCTAGTAAATTTAAAAATATGGAAACAAAGCTTCTAGTACAATGCTTTAGTTGGCAAATTTAACACTAGGTTCATACATTTTATTCTAACTCTATCAATTCTTCTAATTAGTTCTTGTTATAGTAGTGTTGTTTCTTCACTCTGAAACATAAAAAAAATTGGGATGTAATATCTAATTATAAAGAACAAGTAATTATTTTTTCTATTTTGTTAGAGCTTGACCTCATTTCAATAAAATCATCAAATATAGGATACAATGTCCTCATGTATACCAGGAAAATATGAACAAATATTAGTTTCCATGAATATCTCGATTGTAAATTTGCTGAATGCCATGACTTCAAGAGATAGCATCTTTTTCATCATTCATATTCATAATTTTACATATGTTAACATGTAATATCTATAACTAAATTTTTAGAAGCATATTTCAAGTATGTACATAATTTGACTATAGAAATTAAAACCTATGCCCATAACTTAGATTCATTACAACCACAAAACCCTTTTTCTTCTAAGACAAAGTAGTGTGGATTATATAAAGGAACCCATCCTTAAGAATATCAAACTATTATAGTACTAGAAAGACCAAACATCAAATACGATAAAGGCTACAACAAGCCTAAACCCACAAAACCCAATAACCATAGCTAGCTGGCTCAAAGTTACATATGCCAAAAGGGCTTACACCCCACCCATAACATATAAGACAAAAGCAAGAATAGCCATACCAAAAAAAAACAACAAATATAATGCCCCCATAATGCACATCACACATTCAAAGTATGTCTTGTTTCTAAAACCACTTGCACCTAGAACCTTTGAAATTCACAACCCTTCTAATCAAAAGTCCACCTAAGAAGAAAACCAAACCACAACAAATTTTATGTTGGCACCTTGAATAATGTTGATAGAGACAAAAAAAGTGTGGTATAGTATAGTCGCTTCTGATTTCAAGCCTCCCTCTACGGTGGTGCACATGCAATACCCCAAATACCTAGCCCGTGTTGCTACAAAACATTTGTAGAAGAAATATTTAATTTCTCAACCCAACCACTCAGTCGAAGATCATGAGCACTACAGGAGGGTGGAGTCAAACCTTCCCCCTCCAAAATCATGGATTTATGTTGTTTTTCTTTTTGTTTGCTTCCCATACGCACAACCATCCAATCAAACTGGTTAGGAAGAACTGTATTAAGCAACCATAGACATGATAGTCCATCTAGAATAAAACAAGCTAAATTTGAAATGAAGTCAATTCTAATTGTTTCCTTTGAGGAATAACCAACCAACAATATTTACTCACCCAAAAATTGTTCTATAAACCTTAACTGCATAGAATTCTTGCCAAAGAAAATTCACTACACATGCCTCCAAGAATACCTTCATGCTTAGCTATGACTGCTCACAACCTTCATATTGTTTGTCTGTCATTAGAAACTTGATGCAAAACACTTGCAGATAATGTGAAGCATCCAAAGCACCTACCACCACAATCTAATGAACCACACACATGTTGCTGAAACAATAAAACACCTGACCTCTGTGTGCCACCAACATGCAAGGGATTTTTAATGCACCATAAGCCTCCCAATCATCTTATCATCACCATGGTATGCCATCATCTGACACTTGTAGACAATGCAAGGTCTCCAAAGCAACTTCCACCACCATCTAATGAACGAAACACATGTTGCTTAAACAATAATTTACCTATCCTCCATATGCAACCAACATGTAGGGATTATTTAATGCACCATAAGCCTCCCAATCATATTGTCATCACCTTGGTATGCCACTATCCCATAATTGCTAGGTGAGTGGAATAACTCCTTATCAAATAAAAAATAAAGCAATAAGTAGAAGCAAGAAATCATTTAATACAGTAAGGTAACAGGTAAATATTATTATCCTACTTTGAGGGAAGAAGCTCCCAATTATTGTCAATCAATATAATGCATGATGTTGAGAATGTGATATAAGCAAAGTAACATAAGCTCATCTCCTACCGTCAATGTATCTCTAAGCCTAATTTAAATAACCCACTATAATAAACCCAAGATAACTTATAGTTATACACATCACATATTCTTCATCTATAACTACAACTAATAAAATCCAATGGATTGGTGCTCTAAAAGATAGCTTTGAAAAGACTTCCCACACTAAAGTCCTACAAAACAAATCTACCACAATAGTACATTCAAACATTTAGTCAAATTAGAAAGGTCCAAAAAGAACATATATTGGTAGAATTGCTACCTCAAGGTCAATTGCACGAATTGCAAGCTTTATAGAAGATGCCAAGGTGAATCAATGCTTATGTAACAAATAATAGTAGCACTCCGCATTTTCATAAGATTACACGCAATTTTTCCAAACTTTTGGTTATATTTGACCTTGGTCCACACATAAGCAACAATACCAGATCTATACCAACCCCCATCCTATTATAACTTAAAGCTAGGGGATACAAGGTGAAGGAATTCAAGAATGTGTGCCCAATCCATCCTTCTCCTCCACTCTTAGCAATTGCTTCGAATATATATTTCATATCTACATTCCAATCTTGAACTAAAATAATTTTTCTTTGTCTTATCAAGGATTTGACCTACTCAGGAGATTTTATATAACTTTTCTCTAACATGTGATTAGAAGGTAAAAGCTATTCTATAAATTGGAAATTTCAATCACCAACTTGTATTTCAATTCCTAACCTTTTCATGGAGGGACTAGCTTCAGATGACTGTAGTGTGCTCTAATCCTCATTCTATCATTAAGCACAATATTCAAGCTTAGCTTGAGACAATGGCACCAACATCTTTGTGAACCATATATTTTTGGGTCTAAGTACTTCTCTTGCACTCTTAGGGTTTTTCACCTAAAAGGAGAGAGATAGGCCAAAAACCTAGGTGGTTCACTCAAACTAATGCAAGTACAATGAAAATATGAATGAAATGTGTATAGATAATATAAATTAAATACAAATAAATAATTAAAACTATTGATGATTAATTGAACTATTGAAATGTAACTTGTTGGAAAACACATTGTGATATATAAAAACACCTAGAAATGAGAGCAAACTGTAACAAAATTTGATGAAACTAGAAGTGTGCACCTGAGAACCTGATGGAGACTAGAAATGACATATGGAATACTGTTGATACTAAAAATTTTGCCTATTGGGACTCGTTCGCGATTCTGGGAAAATTAGTCCTACTTCTGAGAAACTATCTCAGAACCCATTTCAAAAAAATGGGTATCCAAAACTGTGAAGAATACATTTTAGGCTTGAAAATGGGACTCCTTTACCACTAATTGTGAATGAGTCCACTTTTGAATTTCTACACTTTGGTCTGCACTTCAATCTGCACTTCAGTTCTTGATAGGTGTCTGCCTTGGCAACTTTGATTTTTGGCAATGTAAGTGACTTTTTGTTGATTTCTTGACTTGGCCAACAATGAGATGTCTTCAAAAATTTGGAGTTTAATATTCAATGGTTTACAAGTCTTCAAGATACCTAAATCTGCAAACACATAAGAAGAGAAGGATAAATGTCGGATGTTAAGGCATGGGGTTTGCCTTGGTCAAACCCCTTTGTAAGTAATTAAACCAAAATGATGAAATAATGTAATGAAGCATGCAAAAATATATTTTTTACCTTTCCATGGTGTTTTATCTTGAATTTCTATAGTAATGGAGGAATATTCTACCCTTCAATTTCTTTTGAAACCTATCTTGATGACTTGGAATGATAAAACCCTAGCTTGCTTGACTTGATATGGAAGAATGATGGATAAATAATGAAGAATGGTTATGATTTAGGGTTTAGAGACTTGTATTTATAGGAAATACACCTTATTTACTCGTTAATTAGATCCCCAAGGCTGACATGGAGAAAAATAAAATTTAAAATCCAACTTTTTCGCACTCAAAACTCAAAAATGACCCAAATGGGATTGATTCACTGGGACTAATTCACCACCTTGGGTGAATCAATCCCATTTGGTAGGGAGTCTTTTGCCACAGATGGAAAATTAGTCCCAGAGGGGTCCATTTGCCAACTGGGTTGTTGGGGAATGAGGAATTCTAGTTCTTATAATGATTTCATTAGGTGTTTGATCAAATTATGCCTTGGGATGCACAATATGGGGTCATAGGGGCCTATTAGTGATGATATAAAAGTCTAATAGGGCTTGGGACACAAAATTCAATGTGAAATTTTGATTAAATACACTTTACAACACTAAAATGAGGTCCACATAGCCTAGAAAGGCACAACATCTAATGTGAATGCGTAAAACACATTACAACACTAGATTAAAGTTAAGTTTAATTTACATGCCTTATACATTGATGTGAAAATTAAATTAAATATATTTTATAATTTTGAATTAAGGGAAAATGGGTTCATTAAGTCTAGAGAAGCGTGAAAGTGTTTTACAACACTTTACAACACCTTTACAAGACATTGTTAAATGTATTTGAAAGGGTCCAAGACCTAGTGTGGATGTGAAAAACACCTCACAACACCAAATTAAGGCATTACTAAGTCCAATTTATCATCAATTATTCCCCAAATCAAGCAAGTTTCTTTTTTTCTATGGTACACTTTGTTGAATACAAATCCAAAAAATTAAGTGGCTTGTGTAGTGCCCTTCCATGATTGCATTTGACCGTGTTCCTTGATCAGGTACAATTTGGTATTTGGCTTGTTGAAATGTGATTCATTGTGTTTCATTTCATTTGAAGGAATAGTTAATTTGCTTGATAATAGATTAAATACCATTCAATGTATGTGTTGTTTAATTGATACTCGATTATATAGAGATATACAAATATAAATGTTTATCAATATATTGTTGTGTTCTAACTTATTACTTTGATAAAATCTTGTTTTATATGTATACATATATATATATGTATACATATATATGTATACATATATATATATACATATATATATACATATACATATACATATATATATATATATATATATATATATATATATATATATATATATATATATATATATATATATATATATATATATATATATATATAAGAGAAGTTATTTTGTAAATCTAAATAAATAAAAACTTTATTGTTATAATATATATAGATACTTAAGACAATATTGAATAAAACCCTTATTTAGAACGTGGTCATAAACTACTAAAAAAAATAGATTCTTGCATCATATTTTTCAAATTGGTAGTAAGGAAGCTAACACAAGAAACGGTGGGTGACCTCTCTGCATGGATTTTTAATTTGCATGAAAAGGGGAGTTATGGAGGAGAGGAGGATGGAGTTGGAAAGAATGCGGGAAAAAGTGGGAAAAACACACCCTTATTTTCATTTTTTAATTTCTTGTTTCAAGTCCAGAAACTTTTCTTCGAAGCTATCTGGAAATCATAGTTCCAACCATTTGTTCCTGCCGCCATTACCACTTACAGTGCCATTATTGCTCACGGTTGTCCATCTACAACTGATAAGGTTCCTATCTCCACTTTACTATGGTTTCCACCATCAATAATTTTTCATTTTGAGATATCCATAAACCTATTCGAAGTATGAACCAACAAGTATTGATTCAATGATTTGTTAATTTTTAAATCTCCATCTAAATCAATTGTTAATTGCCATAACCCATACAAATTACTTGATAAGTATTTGAATTATAGGTTGCCAGTATTTGTAGTTTTGTTTGGCCAAAGATTTTTTGTTGGGATAAATTATTGTCTTTCATGGTCTATGCCCAGGTTTTTGAGGGTAAATTTTGATGATGATTTTGAATTCGGTGGAATTAGAACTTGCAACCACCATTGTCGTGAAACCCTGCAATTGGCTAGTTTGGGAGCTAATTAAGGTGAGGGTTTGTTTAACATTCGCTATAACCCATAAACAACACAAATTCCCGTATATGGCATCAATAATTCCAATTCATGTAGTCTCCGTCAAGAGTGTTACAGGCTAGTAAGATGGAGGGAATTCTTATATATGGATAACCATCTGTATTCTAGATGGTGGCTTCTAAGGCCAACTACATGCCAACAATTGCTAATCCGTACCGGCGTCTGCATGAAGAAATTTTCCTTTAGATCCAAGGATTCAAACACATCAAATACGCGACACAATGATTAAATCCCATAGACGACCTGCAGCAATGAAAGAGTCTGAAAGGTCCTAAAATGCTATGCTGGTAACACAGGGAAAACTTCAGTTACCAAGAACAAAACCATCTAGATTGGTAGACTCGCATCTTCTCAAATGGTTAATGTTGTTTATAGCCATGCAGGTCAGAATATTTAAGATTTGAATTCCATAGGGTCACTATAAACATCGAACATCATCAGATTCAATTTCATAGCCAGTCAAAGTTGAAATTGTATAATTATCATCAAATATACGTATCACAAAGAGAAAGGTATGGAAATACCTCCATCAGGTAAATGACTTTTTTTATCAAGTAGACTTCAATAGGTAAATGGACCATATTAGGAATGAAATATTTTTTTATGTATATTGCAGATATATGGCATAACACTATGCAAATCGAACTTCAACTCCCATAGAACTGTGCTAGACTCTCACAAATCTGAACTTTCTTCACAGTCCCTGTTCTTTTCTCTAATATTCTTCAATCTCCTTTGCATGATAAAAGACATTCTTTAATGCCATCTACAATACTCTTCCCTTATGTACTTGCTTATTCGAAATCGCTAATAATTAAGGCCGCTCATCCATTTAAGTGAAATTATTATAGATATCTACTTCAGGCATTATATATGTTTATTCCATTCTCTTGGATTATGCTCAGGGAATGCGCAATTACCATTTGTAGCCTTGTTGTTAGGTAAAAATTGGCTTTTCCTATTTGGTGTTTAGGTCTGTTTCGTTGTTCATGACATATAAAAGGAAAGTTTCTAGTTCCCTTTAGTTTATTATCTCCTAATTTGAATGTTGTATATGCGTAAGTGTTCAATATAAACTTAGTTATAGAAGTTAGTTATCATTATTTGACTGAGTGCTCACCATAAATAATTGATCATGATAACTTAATTTGAGTCATTGAGGGTGATTTGGTAGGTTGAGGATTTGAATTCTTTTGATTGACCTTATTACAATATATTATCCATTAGAAATTAGTTTATATAAAGGTCTCATCTTATCGATAATATGAAATATGTTGATTAGCATTTGGAAATTATAATGAATTCATTTTATCAATGATATGATATACATTTATCATATTACGGTAAATAGAGAACAGGATTGGTTATGTTTGTGTGTTGGTAAATAAATAAAATTTAATTGCAGACTTTCAGTGGCAAACATGTTAAACCTTGACTTTTGATCCTTGCTGTAAATATAGAATTATGCATTGATGGAATCTGTTTTATAGACTACTCCCTATTAATTCAAAGGGATTAGTATTATACTCAATATTGGTGGTTATTAAAAAAATGGGTAAATAATTATTCTATACTAAATCAACTTCAATATATTTATATATATATACATACATCTATCCATCAAGTCAAAAAGGGGTGTGGTGAACTCTTCTCATTATGAATGTATTAGAATAGAAGAGGAAATTTAGTGAAATTTTACCTAACTATACATGAACATAGACCTATTTATACAAGATTGAAATCATTATTAGAGAAAGGAATGTTTAAGGGAGTAGATATATTAGTTAAACCTTAAATGGAGTATTCCTCTTGAAGATTTATTAAACATTCTCATATATTTAAGTTTACAGGTGTTTGTATTATAGTGATAGAAGTAAATTAGTTGATCCTTTGTGATTATTTGGTTATGAATATAACGGAAGTTAAATAAATGAAGCATATTATCTCTTGAATGAGGGCTTGTCCCTAGTTAAATTATAGCTGTATTGATTAATTATCCTTATAGTTAAGGATAAAACCCATGTTTGTAATGTATTGTTTGATGAAATTTGGTTTTCTTTTTAAATGTTGACTTCCTTTATAGTTCTTTAGTGGATGAATTGTTAATTAATGTGGACTTCATGGTTGCATTAGTTATCAGTCTGTTTGTTTTAAATAATGTTTTTAATGTAGGAATTTGGATGAATTTGGTTTTTTGTGTTAAGTGGGTGTTAGTGTGCAAGTCTAATTCTTACTTGAAATGTTTGTTGTTGCTTGAGAATATTTTAGATTAGTTGTTTGTGCTGATTTATTGGGTTATCTCTTGAATTGAGTGTTAAATCGATTTATTGCAATTGTTCTCATGGTCATTGAGTTTGTTTGAGCTCGTGGAGTAATGTGTGGTTGGGTATCCTATGAGGAGAAAATTGAGGTCTCCCTTGGATGCCCTGCTAGATGTTTTTACCTTTGATTTTGAGGATTGATTTTGATGCCTCCCTTTCTGATGTACTTCCTCTTGAGTTAATCTTGATTTGAGGAGTCTACATTCATCGAATTGGTGTTGAAATTTATTGGGAAACTCGTGTAACTTTGAGTTACCCTCCTTGCGAGTCTAGAGTTGGTAGTTCTTTTAGTCTTCCAGAGGTTGGAGGGAACCATGGTTTTTACTTACAAGAGTTCATATGGGGGTCAATGATCTCAGGAGATCCACCTTGGACAACCCATATCAAGCCTAAAGTATTTATTTGAGTTTTAGTTGTATCATTATTTTGTTATTTGATGATGGTTTAACTTTAGACTTGGATTGTGTTTATGTGGGTTGGAGCCTTGCACTTGAATGTGGTTTTCATTACTATGAAGTTATAGCATGAGATTGTGTCTGGCTCACTTGGTACAGTTATGTTGCTGGATTTGGTATCCTGTCCAAGTTGGATTTCCTATTTGTGATTTTGAGACTGTGTTGTTATTTGGGGGAGTGGATCTGAATGGGGGTTCGACACCCAAAGTGGCTAGTCCAAGGTAACCCATTGTGAGTTTAATCAAGTGATAACTTAATTAATTAATTAGGGGGTTTGGGTACTTTCACACATTAATTCAGATAATGTAGCCTCACTCATGGGCCCAAGTGATTATTTAGGCTTGGGATGAGTGGGAAGGCATGGAATGGCAAGATCAACTTCCTTGCCTCTACATAGTAATTTTGTAAGGTATGTTGATCCTGCATAGTGAGCATGGGGCTCTGGTGGCTAGTAGAGGTTACCAGGATAACCCAGGATGGGAGCCGACAACCTAGGAATGTTTTTCTAGGGCAACTTGTGACTAGATATGTGATGGCACTCCACCCTTTAACAACAATGTATGTTTTTTTCCCCTCTTATTATTGATCTTAAGCCTCTGGAGGTGGATGTTATCATGTGATTGTTGATGTTCATGTCATGATGTCTTGTTTCTTGTGTCAGGTGTTCTCATGTTGGAAGTTTTTTGGTGTGATTGTTGTTCATGTTGTAGAGTCTTGTAAACCTTGTTTTGTTGATGGTTTCATTGGGGGCCCTTATTTTCTTCTCCTAGCATGGGGGTGGGCCTTCGGGTCCACATGGTCGGGTGGAATGTGCTAGGCACCCCATTGGGACCCCAGCCATTAATCGAGTTGTGTAGAGATGTACTAGTTACAGTGACTCTAGAGATATACCAGTCATGGATCCACTCTTGAAACTTTGTATTGATACATTCCAGATGTATTATTCCATGTTATTGTACTATTCCCATTTATGTTGGGAAGCAACATTCTAATGATGTAATCCTTGAGTGATGTACCCTTATGATATAAATTCATTGTTATTGATCATATATTATGGCTACTAGTGGATGCTTATCATTGTTGTAATGTAATAGATGTTGAATAAAAAGTAATGTAGTCATGTAACCCTGGCAATGGACTTTGTTATATTTTACACATGTATAGTTTCTTTTCAAGTGTTTTATGATATTATGTTACATATTAGTTATTTAAAAAAAAATGTGCTATAAATGTTAGATATATTAGTTTCCTTTGGGGTTGCATGGCGGGTAGTTAGACATGGTATCAGAGCCTATGTTCAAACACTGGGCACTCTGGGTACACGTGATCCCATTACATTGACTTAGTTTGGTGTATACTTAAATTGATGACTTCCATTCGTCATCTTCACTTAGCAAACCAAGATTTTTCCATAGGTAGAGTTGGTCCAATAGTGTAGAAAATTGGTAGAAATGGTAGGACCCTTGGTGTAGTGCGCAATGCAATGATATGCTACCTACCAAGGATGCATTATGGACTCTAGAGTAGCCTTGTGATTTGAATGGGTATGTGTAGCTGAAGTATTCTTGTGGAAATCATGAACATAGAACTTAGATTCTTGAGCTTTTGTTTCCTCCCCTTTTGGTTGTTGTCACCTAATATTTGAGACTTTCCCTTTGGTGGTGTTGTGCAGGATAATGCCTAGAGGTTGTGATCATGATAGGGGTCATGGTGGAGGTCAAGCGGGTGGACATGGAGTTAATCATCAGAGCACTCCTTCTTTGAGCTCCCACAGTAATGAACATGAGGAAAACTAAGGCCCTCATATACGTTTCTTGCTTGAGGAGATCCTTACTCGACTTGGCCCTAGATAGGAGAGCAACCAACAGATGGATGGGGAAAGAGAAAGATCCCCTGGGAGAAGAAATGTTTTAGCTATAATGGGACTTATGAGGGACCTCATGATGGAATGTTATCCTACCTCCTATAGACTTAGTGGTGGTTTGGATGATGAGACTTGCAGGTTTGGTGTTCAGTTTGGTAGGGCGCCACCAATAGACCTTGGATTCTGGGGTGGTAGGTTTTCGTCTAGGAGAATCTGGAGTTGGTTGTGAACCCGACTTCATCATCTTGACTAGTCAACTCAGGGCATACTGATTGCAACTAGTAGAGGTAGATTCTGACAACTCAGTTATCCTCCTTGAGGCAAAGGTAATGGTAGTGATGTAGGATGCTACTCTTGCAGCCAACAAGGCCACTTGGCTAGAAAATTTCCATAGAGAAGCACACTTGGATTCAGTCAGAGGTCGACAACCCCAATGCTAATAGGGGATGATGCAAACAAGATTCCTGGAGTGATTACAACAAGTGAAAACCATCAAACTGAGCATCAAGGTGTGGATGCATGTGTAAACTATAGGTAGTGGATAAACAACTGGTTCGGAAGACCTTGGGAATTTTGTAGTTTGGGAGATAGTGTAGTGCTCTTAGTTTGTCTTATGTTTCTATTAGTTACTTAGTTGTACTTGGACTTTATGATACTGTGTTCTTGGTTGCCTCACAATTTTGTTTTGATTGGTTGATAGTTTAGTTGACTTGGATGATTAAAACACTCATTATGGATATTTATGCTATGATGATGCATGGGGTTTGATTTCATGTTTGAATTAAATTGGCTATTGAAGCACCCCTAAATCTACAAATGAACCATCTCCAACACTCATTAGTGGGGTTAGTTACATATATGCAAATCTATGAATAACTCTGTGGAATAACATGTCAATGCTCAAGAAATGCAACAAATGACAAAAGAGATTAAAAAGACATTACTAAAGCATAACAAGTACCTATTCTATATTGGATTGGTGTCAAATGTGCCAATGACCATTTCCCAATCCTTGCTAAAACTCAAATGATGAAATGCAATGGTGAAGAGCAAAATTAGTTCTAAATTTAAGAGAATAACTTTGCATGAGAGTGTACATGGGTTTATGAAGAATGAGGCCTTTCATTTATAGATTTTCAAGTTGGAAGAGAGCTCAAAATAGAGCAATGTGGGATAATAATTTTGCCAATGAGATGAAGCCACTTTTCACATTATGATTGGTTGAGGAATGTGCAAGTTTTGGCCAATGTGCCAAAGAGGGGGAGATTCAAATTTGAAATTGTGAATTAAATGTTGAGAGGGGGACATGAAAGAGAGAAGTTATTGCTATGTTGGAAAGGAAAAGTCAACTTGTCTTCATATTAAAACTTGAGGGAATATTCCATTTTTATGCCAAGTTGAAAGAAAACGATGAATTTATAAATGAATTAAAATGATTTATTTGTGCAAGTGGGAAAAGCTAGAGGATGTGATGGGTGGTTAGATTAGGTTATCTTAAATGATGATTAGGGGATTTTGACCCTTTTGACTTAAATATTTTGATTTATTTAAATCAAAAAGGGATGGAATATGCATTTGTATTTCAATTAAATAAAGTTTGGTTTATTTAATTAAAAGGGTGATGTGAGATTTTGATTTATTTAATTTAAATGAATAACCTTAGGAATGCATTAAATAGACATGATTTACTTGGTGAATGGATTTGATGAGCATGATTAATTTAATGAGTGGATGAATATGAACTAAGTTTACTTGATGAATGGACCTAATTAAATGCATGATGCTAATTTTACATGTCTACAGTTATGTTTATCATATATACTTGTATTATGCTTGTTATATTATTGATTAGTGATTTCTTTATTATGTGATTATGATGTTGTTATTGTTTTTGGTCTTGGTGAGAGGGACAGTGTAGTATCACTCACTCACGAGTTCCCTACTACACTATGATTTCTTCTCACAAAGTGTTTTCTATTGGATATATATATTTTCAACATCTTATTTTGATACAAGTTACAGGGACCAGGAATTAACTCCACTTGCATTTTCAGTTCTAAGTGTGCCTTATAAAAACTAATGGTAATTATGTGGAAAAGACAAAGTTGATACAAAGTTTCCCCCAACCCTTGCCATCATCCCCGATGAGGATGAGTACCCCCACCTGGTCATCCTGATGGTAAGTTTTTTTCTATTTTGTCAGTTGTCTTGTTGGTGTCTCCCGTATTTGATTTTGTTACATGGTTGTTGTGATTATGTTGTTTAGGATTGTGTACAACTTATTTTACATTGCGACTTCTAGGAGTAAATTGAATCCTAAGGGGGGGGGATGTAGTGCCCTTTCATGATTGCATTCAACCATGTTCCTTGATTAGGTGTAGTTTGGTATTTGGCTTGTTGAAATGTGATTCATTGTGTTTCATTTCATTTCGAGGAATAGTTAATTTTCTTGATAATCGGTTAAACACCATTCGATGTATGTGTTGTTTAATTGATACCCAATTTTATAGGGATATACAAATATAAATGTATCAATATATTTTTGTGTTCTAACCTATTACTTTGATAACAACATCTTGTTTAATATATATATGTATGTGTGTGTGTGTGTGTAGGTATTATGTTTGAGTTAAACATTATTTCAATTCTTATATACAAGAGAAGTTATTTTGTAAATATAAATAAATAAATAAAAACTTTATCATTATAATATATATAGATATTTGAGACGATATTTAAAAAAACCCCTTATTTAGAACTTGGTCATAAACTACTAAAAAAAAATTAGATTCTTGTATCATGTTTTTCAAATTGGTAGTAAGGAAGCTATCACAAGAAATAGTTGGTGACCTCTTTGCATGGGTCTTAGTTTTGCATGAAATGGGGAGTTATGTAGGAAAGGAGGACGAAGTTGGAAAGCATGCAGGAAAAAGTGGGGAAAACGCACCCTTATTTTCATTTTTTATTTCTTGTTTGAAGTCCAAAAAATTTTATTCGATGCTATTTGGAAATCATAGTTCCAACCATTTGTTCCTACCACCATTACCACTTACAATGCCATTATTGCTCACGGTTGTCCATCTACAACTAGTAGGGTTTCTATCTCCACCTTACTATGGTTTCCGCCTTCAATAATTTTAGATTTTGAGATATCCATAAACCTATTCAAAGTATGAACCAACAAGTATGGAATCAATGATTTGCTAATTTTTAAATCTCCATCTAAATCAATTGTTAATTGCCATAACCCATATGAATTACTTGATAAGTATTTGAATTATAAGTTGCAAGTATTTGTAGTTTTGTTTGGCCCAAGATTTTGTGTTGGGATAGATTAGTCTTTCATGGTCTACGACCAAGATTTTGAGGGTAAGTTTTGATGATGATTTTGAATTCGGTGGAATTAGAACTTGCAACCACCATTGTTTTGAAACCCTACAATTGGCCAGTCTGGGAGCTAATTAAGGTGAGGGTTTATTTAACATTCACTATAACCCATAAACAACACAAATTCCCGTATATGGAATCAAGGATTCTAATTCATGTAGTCACCATCAAGAGTGTTACAGGCTAGTAAGATGGAGGGAATTCTTATATATGGATAACCATCAGTGTTCCAGATGGTGGCTTCTAAGGAAAATTACATGCCAACAGTTGTTGATCCATAGAAACATCCGTGTTAAGAATTTTTCCTTTACATCCAAGGATTCAAACACATCAAACACACAACACAATGAAAGAGTCTGAAATGGCTTAAAATGCTATGCTAGTAGCACAGGGAAAACTTTTGTTACCAAGAACAAAACTGTCTAGATTGGCATATTCACATCTTCTCAAATGGTCAATGTTGTTCATAGCCATGCTAGGTTAGAATATTTAAGATTCAAATTCCATAGAGTCACTATAAAAATAAAACATCATAAGATTCAACTTCATAGCTAGTCAAAGTTGAAATTTCCTAATTATCATCATATATACATATCACAAAAAGAAGTGTATGAAAATACCTCCATCAGGTAAATGATATTATTTATTAGGTAGATTTGAATAGGTAAATGGAGAATATTAGGTATGAAATATTTGTTTATACATTACATATATATGGCATAACACTCTGCAAATCAAACTTCAACTCCCATAGAACTGCGCTAGAATCTCACAAATCTACACTTCCTTTATAGTCCCTGTGCTTTTCTCTAATATTGTTCAATCTCCTTTGCATGATAAAAGATACTCTTCCCTTATGTACTTGCTTATTCAAAATCACTAATATTTTTATGTCCTTAATAATTAAGGTTGCTCATGCATTTAAGTGAAATGATTATAGATATCTACTTTATGCAAATACTGTGCTGCCACAATAGTGGTTTACACTTTTTGGGAGATCCTAATTTTTGCTGAAATCACATATTTTTAGAAAATATAATGATTTAATCCTTGAAAAGTTCCATTTAAAGGATTCCAATTGAATAAGGTTTGATCAAACTACCTTAGACCAAGCCCCCTTGGATAGAACCCCGCTAGTTTAAAACCATACCTATAACACAGTGTCCTTTATACCTACCAAAATGTTGATAAAAAACCACTTTTGATTTAATTTTTGGGGGATCAAATGAAGTCATTTAAAATTTATTTTTTTGTAAGTATCTAGTCCTTATTATAAGATTCCAAAAAAGTATAATTTTAATTAAATTTAAATTGATTATTATATATATTTTTTATTTCTTCTAAATGTAGGTTTTTCACCAAAAATCAAGCTCTATGTTTTGTACATGTGGAAATATAGAAGATTATCAAAAAAAAAAATTAAAAATATGAGTGCACTAGATATTTGAGTCCTTGATCCAACAAAAATAAATAAATTGAATTTTGATACATACAAAAAAGTTACGTGTTATACGGTCACGCTATGTCTAAATTGTAATTGGTTTAACTTCGAAACTTGATGCAAGAAAAAATATTCAATAAAAGACTACCTAACCAAGTGGAAACATTAGATATGAAAGTTAAAAATCTAAATTAAAAAGAATTAGAATTTTATCCTTCATGGAAAAAAAGTTATGCCTTATACGATGAGCACCACTTTTTAAAAATGTTGTTTTCTGAAAAAAACTAGTTTTTGAGGGAGATGGAAAAAGAAGTGCAATTTGATTCCAAAATTTTTGAAAAAACTATTTTTGGAATCTACATATTTTTTTTTACGAAACTCTAGTTTGCATCATCTTCAAATTCCTCACGATTTAGCCATTATAGGTTCCCAAAAATGAAGATTTAGTTAAAAAAAAATCAGTGTCCCATTTGCCCAAAAATTGTATATGTTTATTCCATTCTCTTGGATTATGCTCAGCGAACACGCAATTTCCATTTTAAGCCTTATTGCTAGGTAAACATTGGCTTTTCCTGCTTGGTGTTTAGGTCTTTTCTGTTGTTCATGGCATACAAAAGAAAAGTGTTTGTTTCCTTTAGTTTATTATCTCCTAATTTGAATGATGTATATGCATAAGCGTTCAATCTAAACTTAGTTATAGAAGCTAGTTATCATTATTTGAATGAGTGCTCACAATAAAAAATTGATCATGATAACTTAATTTGAGTCATTGAGGGTGATTTGGTAGGCTAAGGATTTGAATTCTTTTGATTTCCCTTATTACAATATATATATATATATATATATATATATATATATATATATATATATATATATATATATATATCCATTTGAAATTAGTTTATATAAAGGTCTCATCTTATCGATAATATGAAATATATCGATTAGAATTTGGAAATTATAATGAATTTTTTTTATCAATGATATGATATATATACATTTATAATATTATGGTAAATACAAAACAAGATTGGTTATGTTTGTGTGTTGGTAGATAAAAAAACTTTAATTGCAGACTTTCAATGGCCATAGAATGTTAAACCTTGACTTTTCATCCTTGTTGTAAATATAGACTTATGCATTGTTGGAATCTATTTTAAAGACTACTCCCTAGAAATTCTAAGGGATTAATATTATACTCAATATTGTTGGTTATTTAAAAAATGGGTAAATAATTATTCTATACTAAACCAACTTCAATATATTTATATATATACATACATATATCCATCAAGTCAAAAAGGGGTGTGGTGAACTCTTCTCATTATGAATGCATTAGAATAGAATAGGAAATTTAGTGAAATTTTACCAAACTATACATGAACATAGACCTATTTACACAAGATTGAACTCATTATTAGAGAAAGGAATGTTTAAGGGAATAGATATATTAGTTAAACTTTAAATGGAGTATTCCTCTTGAAGATTTATTAAATGTCCATATATTTAAGTTTACATGTGTTTGTATTATAATGATAGAAGTAAATTAGTTGATCTGTTGTGATTATTTGGTTATGAATATAACGAAAATTAAATAAATGAAGTATATTATCTCTTGAATGAGGGCTTGTCCCTAGTTAAATTATAGTTGTATTGATTAATTGAGCATTTAACTGTTATAGTTAAAGAGAAAACCCGTGTTTGTAATGTATTATCTGATGAAATTAGGTTATCCTTTTAAATGTTGGCTTCCTTTATAGTCGTTTAGTGGATGAATTGTTAATTAATGTGGACTTCATGGTTGCATTAGTTATTGGTGTGTTTGTTTTAAATAATGTGTTTAATGTAGGAATTTGGATGAATTTGGTTTTTTGTGTTAAGTGGGTGTTAGTGTGCAAGTCAAATTCTTACTTAAAGTGTTTTTTGTTTCTCGAGAAGATTTTGGATTAGTTGTTTGTGCTTTTTTATTGGGTTATCTCTTGAATTGAGTGTTAAATCGATTTATTTCTATTGTTCTCATGGTCGTTGAGTTTGTTTGAGATCATGGAGTAATGTGTGGTTGGGTATCCTATGAGGAGAAAATTTAGGTCTCCCTTAGATGCCATGTTGGATTTTTTTACCTTTGATTTCAAGGATTGATTTTGATTGTCCATTTCAGATGTACTTCCTCTTGAGTTAATCTTGATTTGAGATGTCTACATTCATTGAATTGGTGTTAGAATTTATTGGGAAACTCGTGTTACTTTGAGTTACCCTCGTTGTGAGTCTAGGGTTGTTAGTTCTTTTAGTCTTCTAGAGGTTAGAGGGGGCTATGGTTTTTACTTGCAAGAGTTGGTATGGGCGCTGATGACATAGGAGGATCTGTCTTAGACAATCCATATCAAGCCTGAAGTATTTATTTGTGTTTTAATTGTATCATGATTTTTTTATTTGATGATGGTTGACCTTTACACTTGGATTGTATTTATGTGGGTTGGAGCCTTGCACTTGAATGTGATTTTCGTTACTCTAAAGTTTTAGCATGAGATGGTGCTTGCCTCACTTGGTGTAGTTATGTTGTTGGATTTGGTATCTTGTTCAAGTTGGCTTGCTCATTTGTGATTTTGAGATTTTTTTGTTAGTTGGGGGAGTGGCTTTAAATGGTGGTCTGACACCCAAAGTGGCTAGTCTAGGGTAACCCATTGTGAGTTTAATCAAGTGATAACTTAATTAATTAATTAGGGGGTTTGGGTAGTTTCACATATTAATTCAGATAATCTAGCCTCACTCATAGGCCCAAGTGATCATTTAGGCTTGGGATGAGTGGGAAGGCCTTGAATGGCAAGATCAATTGCCTTGCCTCTGCATAGTATTTTTGCAAGGTATGTTGATCCCACATAGCGAGCATGGGGTTTGATGGTTGGTAGAGGCTAGCAAGATAACCCAAGATGGGAGCTGGCAGGCTAGGAAGGTTATGCTAGGGTAATCCATGACTACCTATGTGATGACACTCCACCCTTTAACAACCTTGTATGTTTTTTTTTCCCTCTTGTTCTTGATATTACTCCTCTGGAAGTAGATGTTGTTGTATGATTGTTGATGTTCTTGTTATGATTTCTTGTTTCTTGTGTCAAGTGTTCACATGTTGGAATTTTTTTGGTGTGATTGTTGTTCATGTTGTAGAGTCTTGTAAGCCTTGTTTTGTTGATGGTTCCGTTGGGGGTCCTTCTTGTCTTCTCCTAGCATGGGGGGTGGGCCTTTGGGTCCACATGGTCGGGTGGAACATGCTAAGTACACCATTGGGATGCCAACTATTGATCGAGTTGTGTAGAGATGTACCAGTTGCAGTGACTCCAGAGATATTCCATTGATGGATCCAATCTTGAAACTTTGTATTCATACATTCTAGATGTATTATTCCATGTTAGTGTACTATTCCCATTTATGTTGGGAAGCAACATTGTAATGATTTAATCCTTGAGTGATGTATCCTTATGTAATAAATGCATTGTTCTTGATCAGATCTTATGGCTACTAGTGGATGCTTATCATTCTTGTAATGTAATCGATGTTGAATGAAAAGAAATGAAATCATGTAACCCCAAGGGACTTATTTATATGTTGTACATATATAGTTTATTTTTAAGTGTTGTATGATATTATGTTACATATTAGTTATTTAAAAAAAAAAAATTGTGCCATAAATGTTAGATGTATTATTTTCCTTTGGGGTTTGATGGTGGGGCATTATAGCTTGTGTGTAGAATTTTTTTTTAATTTTTTTTTTGATCATCCTCCAAGAAATTTTTATGACTAAATTTTATTAATATGTCAAGAGAAACATACAAAACCTAGACACAAATGTGTTAAAGAACCATGAAAATCTTAATCATTACTTGGAACAAGGTAGCTCACAAGAAAATGTTCTTTTGGAATGCTTATCGTGTTGGAGACCTTCCTCTAGAATTTTTTTAAAACATAGTCTACATAAAGCAGACTTAGTTCTAAGGTTCTCTTCTATAATCAATGGCACAGAATTAACCAAATAAATAAAGGGTTTAAAATTCACCACAATCTACAATTTTCCCAAGCTTTAACTACATGAAAACTACTTCTAGTGACAACATGTGTTCTCTAGACTTTAGGGGATTTTCTTGTTAAAAAAAACATAAAACCTTTTGTTGTATTATATTTAATATAACTATCCAAGTCCATGGAAAAACTTAGATTTTTTATGATAATGCAAGAGTGCATGTCTATTCTTAGAAATCTATTCAATTATTGAGCCACAATTTTATTAGTTTCCTAATTAGTCATTGATTTAATCTTTGATAGCCCTAGAGTTATGTCAGGTGGTAGCAAGATTTATATAAAATCTTAGGCTCATGATATTTATCGATGTTTTTAACTAGACATAAATCCCAATATGAGTGTCAATTTACTACACACTTTAAATTCATTGCATAATATCTTTGTGTAGTTTAAATCTAATATCAACTACATAGTAAACTAGATCTAGTAGAAAATTTTGGGTCTAGGACCATTCATTATAGTTATATGTATATGTGATCCAGACAATTTAATGTGATTTAATAAGTTATTTGAAGTATAATGCATGCTTGAAATCTTTTTGGTATATATCACGTTATTTATTAATTAAGATCCCATGTCTAACTCATCTAGCTAGTTACTATTTATAAGAATCTTGGGTCCACAAATTAATTTCATTCATAGTTTTAGGTTTTAACATGTGTTCTTGAAAATAATCAATAACTTGATATCAAGTCTAATCATGATTTATACCTTTATAACATGAATATGAGATCACAAGAAGATCTTGATTTGACTAATTCTCAGGTTCATGCTTAGATTGAACACCATGGACTTTATCCCACTAGTGAGTAATGGCCTTACTAAAATTTACACTATCATGATTTATATGAGTTGTTCAAACTCTTGTATTCTCATTTGTATTCTCATTTGTTTACCTCTTCTTTCAATCAACTAATTTTGCATAAATATGGATTTTACAACAAGAACAAGAATCATGTGGAAAATCATTTTTTATAAGATGTAATGTCTAAAATTCTCAACAACCTTAACAAAAGAAAATTCTTTCTTATTAAAGCTAGAGTAATTTTTTTTTAAATTATATAATGAATATGTCATATTTAAAGAAATGGGATTTCCATCTTCATCATATTTCCTCTAAGTCAAAAGAATATTTTTAAGTAATTAGTGTATATTGATTCTAAACTAATATTGAAACAGTATTGTTATATAAATATTATAAATATAGACCCATATATATCTCTTAATTATATATTAAAATATATTATTTTGTAAATATAGAATCAAAAGTACTATGTATTTAGTTCATGGATTGAATTGATATATCGATATATATTTTTTCATACCTTTTAAAAAAAAAAGGGGACTACTAATAATCTTAAATTTATTCAAAATGGTTCGAAAGAATAAATGGAAACCACTCATCCAACTACATGTGCAAGACATTCCCAACCAAGAGAATCATTTCTCAAAGTGAGGACCTTGAATGGACACGTATTAGAGATGATAATGGCCAGATGGACTTATATGCTACAATCCCTCTTGAAATACTCCCTCACTTTTTCAAAGGAGAAGGATATTTGGATAGTAAAGATACAACATTTATATGCAAAATGTATATAGAGTACAACATAAAAAACCCTACCAACAATGTGACCAAGATATATTCAAGGTTTGTGTACATTTAATATAATCAGTAAGCATGCCATTTTTTATGTTTTGTTTTTGTTATATCAATAAACTTTTTTGTGTGATTATAAAAATATATTGGTGTGCTTTTGGTCCTAAGGATAATAGAAAAAAAAAACTAAAAGCATGAAAAGAATATGAAGGTTTACCCCAAAAAGGGGTTGTTGTACCCACTTTCATGTTAGAGTCATTTATGATAGACCACATGTTGCAATAATTAGATACAATGAATGGATCCATTGTGATGCCAATAGTGAGTTTTTTCATGGAAGGGATGATCCTTCTGGTGATCCGAGGAGCAGGTGTGCACCAAGGTTATCAAATGAATGTAAATTGTATATTGAATCTTTATTGTTGATGGGTGTGGGGATTGACATAATATGTCAACAACACTACTTAGACCATTGTTTGATTGAGATGATGAATAAGGGAGATGCATGTTTGCTGAGAAAATATGTGTTAAATGCATGGAAAAGAGTATGTTCCATTCAATCCCAAAAGAATGAAGATGATACAAAAAGTGTCAGCTTGTGGCATGTAGAGGAGAAAGATAATTTCTTCTACTATAAAATACCAAACAACATGGAAAATGTTCCTTTTATCATAGGAATCCAAACACCATGGATGTGAGAAATGATGGTGAAACATTCACACAACTCAATTAATTCAATGGATTCAACACTCTGAACAAATAAATATGGTGTAAGTAGAAAAATGTTAACTATATTTATTGGATTTTAATTTAATCATTTATTTATTTTATTTAAAATTATTAATTTCAAAAAAATTGGTGTCATGATTAGGGTTGTATTGGTAAGTTTTTCAAATTCATCATTTTTCCCTATGTATTTACATTTTTTTTTTTTTTTGTCTTTACTAATGAGCCTTAGATTTTTGGATCCTTGCACTTCTCTAGCTCTTCTAGGGTTTTTCACCTAAAAGGAGAGAGGTAGGGCAAAAAATGCTAAAGGGTTCATTCAAATTATGCAATATATGATGTAATTAAGACTAAATAAGTTGATCTAAGTGAAACTAATTGATAAGATTGATTGATTAAATATGCAAAATCTAAGAATTATGCTATGCTAGAAAAAACATTATGTAATGTAACAATGAACTAGAAATGAATGCAAAGCTTAACATAAGTTAATCAAATTGTAATTGTGCACCTGAGATATGGATGAGGACTAGAAATGACTTCTATAATGCTGCTGATGTTGAAATTTAGGCCTAGTGGGACTCATTCGCCATTATGGATGAATCAGTCCCAGTTCCTGAAAACTATACCAGGGCCCATTTTAGCCAAATGGGTGTTTGAATCTCCAAAAATCTTCAGAAAACCTATATAGTGGGACTCATTCATCACTAATGGAAAATAAGTCCACTTTGGACTTTCTGAAAACTCAAAATAGAATCTAGAGCTCCTAGTCTGCTCAATCTACACCTCCAAGTGTCCCGGTCTGAAATCTTGATTTTTGAACTTGTAAATGACTTTTTGTGTAAGTTTTGGCCTTGAAAAAGTGGAGATGACTTCAAAAAATTTACAAACTAATCTTCAATAACATACAAGCCATCGAAGCACCTAAATTTGTAAACACACAATGAAAGAGAAAGAAATGGTGAATGTAAGGGCATATGGGTTTGCCTTAGTCTAATTAAACCAAAATTATGAAAATGGTATATGTAGGATCATGATAGGCCAAAAAGTGGCGATATGATGGGTATTTGTAGGGTATGTGGCTGATGAATTTTTTTAAACCAAAAATTGATGAGACGAAAAGGGATTTTAAAGGAGATTCTCAGCTTTCCACCAATATAAATTATGTTTTACTTTTAATTTAATAAATAATTATTATTCATTTTATATATGAATTACGAGTAAAGTCCTGAATGATAGGTTGATTGAAAAACATCTATAACTTTCAAATGGTATGACATTTTTTGAATCCAAAACATACATCACATTCTATGCTTCACATACTATAGGATTAGAAAAAATAAAATTGAATTTCATGAAGTTTTGACCAGATTAAGGTGGTTAGACAAAGGAGTTTTTATATTTTTTAAAAGTTGTAATAAAAAATTCATAATTAATTATTTACTCAGAAATAAATTACAAAAAATATGCATCACATCGGGACATGAGCCATCTAGTTATATTAAAAATCTTATGAAAAATATTATCATTTTATGGTGGTTAGGGTGGTCAGACAGACACCTAGTTCTTATTTTTTCCCTGAAATTTAAGTACCACTACATTGAAATTTAAAATTTTCTCCAAATAGATTTTTAGAAAATAAAAATAAACCTAGTAGAACTTAGAAACTATATTCAATTTTCTACAAATTCTATTCTTAAATATTTTTGAAATAATATATATAACTTATTCAACTTTTTATGTCAAGTTGCCTAACTCTGATTTTTCTAAACTTTTTGCCACTTAAGGGCCTGTTTTTTCCATGATGACCCTGTAGATACCCAAAAGATGTAATGAAGCATGAAAAAATGGTTTTTTTACCTTTCCATGATGATTTAACTTGAATGTCTACAACAAAACATGAAGATTCTACCCTTGAATTCCTGAAAAGTGCTACCTTGGTCACTTAGAATGACAAAACCCTAAATTGCTTGACTTGAGATGGAAGAGAAATGATGAATGAATTTAAGTTATGATGAATTAGGGTTTATAAGGTTCTATTTATAGAAAATTCACCTTATTTTCCCATTAATTAGATCCCTAAGGCCCACATGGAGAAAAATTAAAGATATAAAACCTATTTTTTCCCACTCAAACCCCGAAAATGGCTCAAAATGGGACTCATTCGCCACTAATGGCGAATGGGTCCCACCTAGAAGGGACTAATTCACCAATAATTGTGAATGGGTCCCATAGGGGCCATTTTTGCTAGCTAGAATACAGAGAAGTAAGAAAATTTGGTTTATATGATGAGTATGTTGGGTATTTGATCAATTTAAGCCTATGGATGCACATTATGGGTTAATAGGGGCCTATTAGTGATGAGGTAAAGAGTAATTAGGGCTTGGAAAATAAGATTAAATTTGAAAGTGTGATTAAATACACTTTACAACACTAAAATGAGGTCCACATAGCCTAGGAAGGCACAAGAACCAATGTGAATGTGCAAGACACATTACAACACTAGATTAACATTAAGTTTAATTTACAATCCTTCTAGATTCATTTGATAATGTTATTAAACACATTTTATTAGAAGAAATAGGTTCATTAAATATAGAAAAGTGTGAAAGTAACTTGTAAGACTTTACAACACCTTCACAAGACATTGTTAAAAGCATGTTATTTGATTTGCAAGGGTCCAAGACCTAGTGTGGATGCATAAAATGCCTCACAACACTAGATAAAGGCCTCATTAATCCAAATTTTTCACTAATTAATCCCATGTCAAGCAAAGGGTCCTTTTTTCTATGACACATTTAGCCCCCACTTTAGTGAGAGGATGAACTTGTTTCAAAATCAAACTAAAGTAGACATTCAAGATAGATCCTCATATATAGATGTAGATGAAAAAGAATGACAAAGATCAAATATGGTTGTGCAAGTCCCTAAGGATCCAAGATCCTAAGTCAAACCATCAGGATACATAATCATGCAATGACAAGAAAGAAGATGAAAATGAAAATGTGGATCAAGCTTCGATCATTTGTCTAGCTAGTTATGGATTAGATATAGTATGTTTGTTTTCAAAAGGAAATGTGTACTTACTCTAGGGTGAGGAAACTTCTTCATTGTTCACCAAGTGAGAAGGACCAAAAAGTATGCTCACTCTAGGGCAACAAAACTTTTGGTTATCCGAGGGGTGAGAAAGCCCAAAAGGTGAAATACATACGCTAGTTGGTATGCACTCACAAACAAAAAGGTGGCTATTCGGAAAGTCATGCCGCTAAATGGGCTTCCCGCTCAACCATATCAAAGTTATACATCCTGATAACTTAATAAGGTGCCACAAATGAAAATGGTTTTCGATCTCTATGAGGCAAGCAAAACTTTGTATGCTTGACATTCATAGACATTGTTAATGCAAGATAGTGTAAGGACTGTTTGAAGGGATTTTTCTTAATTCGTGCAAGGTCTCATCATAGGGGAAATTCTTGCTTAACATATCCAAGAGAGGATAATTCAAAAGAATTATCACGTTGATGGAGGGAATCAATCTCAATGACTTCGCCAAGAAGAGGATGCATCGCAAGAAGAAATAAATCACACAATGAAATGTGAGTGGTGATGTATGCCCCCACTTTAGAGCAGTTTCAAGCACCCATTCTATGAGGAAATGCTTTAAAGTAGAAGTGGACATGTGAGCTTACTCGGAAATCCCTATTCCAATTCATATGTTTTCAATAAGTTACATCATGAAAGAGGGAAGTGTGTCATATGCAAGCCAACTTAAGGCATGTCATTCAAATCCCAATCTTGCTCTCATGTATTCATGAAAAGTTAACAACTAGGCAATGGAGGAAATGAAAAGTGACATACGAGGAAAAGGATAGCGAACCCCTTTCCCCCACTTAGTGTAGGACAAATGTGAGCCAGGAATGGATGAAAGTGAGTATCAAGTAGAGGAATTAGGTGCTCTAGCACAAGGAAGAGCACCAAACCCCTTTAGATGTTGAATATTATTGGTGCACAAAATCTTTGATAAGTATGATATGTCATTTTGTGTAGGAGGAAGATTGTAACTGATACAATAAAAATCTTCCAAGTGAGATGAAGGGGGTGTGTGTTTGTGAGAAGGATTGGTTTCTTTACAAGAACACAAATCCTTTTTATCATTATGTGTTATTGTTGCATGAGGGATAGGAGTTATATTTCCCCCATCACTACCATGAGGTGATTTGGTAGAACTAAGTTGAGCAAATGGAACACAAGGGTGTTTGGGTTGAGACAGAGATATTGTGCACCCTCCCTTAAAGGTAGGTGTGAAAATCCAATCACTACTAGAACTTGTGTCTGAAAATGAATTGTTTGTATATGACTCTTTGAACCATGAGGGTGAGATTTTGGAAATATTATGGATAGGAGGTGTAGAATCTAATGACCCCTAATTATCACAAAAGAGTTTTTTGTAGGTGAAGAATGATCATCAAATTGTATAGGTTCAAGATTTGGTTTAGAAGTGAAAGGACTAGGGGAGTTGGAAGTGTTGTAATCAATTGACACATTGCTGTGCTCATCGAAATCAATCATGTATATCTTGTTGTTGTATTCAAACTTCATGACGTGATGAAGGGTAGATAGGATGCCTTGTAGAGAATGAATCCATGGTCTCCCTAGGATAATATTGTATGGAAGGGGTCTTTGCATGATATGAATAGAGGTAGGAAACACTATAGGTCCAACCTCAATAGGTAATGTGATCATCCCAAGTGGATTCCTATGAATATTGTCAAATCCACGAATATGAACATCATTAAGTTGAATGAGCTTTGTCCATGCCAAGTTTGTGTATGAGGTCCATGCTACAAACATTAATGTTTGATCCATTGTCGATGAGAGTGTGCCTAACTAGAGTTTCATTAATGATCACCTTTATCATCAAGGGATTATTTTTGTGTTGAATCTCAAGTGGGGGTAATTCATGTTTAGCGAATGTGATTTCTGACTAGGTGGCTTATATGGGATGAGGGGAGGATGTTACATGATCCTGGTTTATGTAAGATTGGATCTCTTCCTTCTACATTTTCAACATTTCATGGAAGAAAAGTTTGACTATTGGTGGAAGTTGAATAAGCTCCCATACATATATATTAGCAGGAGTATTTTTTAGGAAATTTTATAGGAAAAGGTAATGGTTGAGGAATGTTGTGTGGTCCTCTAGATTTTTGAGTCACTAAGTTACAACCTAGTGGCTGTAAAACATTGTTATGAGTAGATTGATTCATTGATTTCAAGACATCTCTAGTTTTTTTGTGTTTTTCACTAATGGAAGGTGACTTAGGAATATCAGTAATTAAAGGAGATTCAACTTGTGTTTTCATAACCTCAAAAAAATTTCTTGATTGACATGATCTACTGGTAAAGGGGGTTCTAATGCCACTAGAGTATCCTTACCACAGGAAGGTTGGGTGGTTGAAGGAGATGTGTCAATGTTCATATATGTTTTCACCATGAGATTCTCCCTAGAAGGAGAGTTTTTAAGAGAACAAAAAACCACATGGTCATGCTATTTGTAGGTTGGTTCTTCTAAAAGAACTTCATCACAAGGAGGGGAATGATCAATGGTTGAAGATTGTTTTTCAAGAGGGGTTTCCCTAGGTGAAGGGGGACAACTAAGATATTCATGACCTTCATTGATTGTGTTGTCTAACATCAAAGTATCTACTACACAACTAGGAGAGATACTAGAAGAAGAACAAATGTTGTTGTCATGATCATCTAAGGTTGTGTTATACTAGTTGTGAATGTGTTTTCCAGTAAGAGATGTAAAAGGAGAGAAAAAACTAGGATTCTCAAAACTCTCATTAATTGATTCTTCTACTAAAATATCTTCATCACCAAGAGGAGAGATATTATGAGAACAAGTATAATCGTTAGGAATGGCCCAAGTTGTAGTCTCTTTCACTGAAACACTCTCATAGGGAGGGGATAGGAATTGTTTCTTAACATGTCTACATATGTAAGGTACTAGCATTGCTTGAATAAGAATGAAAAGAACATGCAATGTTTTAGCAATATGAATAAGGTATATGAAAATATACAAAACACTCTTATCCAATGTATGAAACACCTTAAAAATGTAAATGTTGTATATGCAAGAATAAAAAGTACTTTTACCAAACTAATGCAAATCTTTATGAATAGAAATATTGTATATGTAAAAGTGAAAAGAAATTTTATCAATGTTATGCAAAATTACAAAAATGGAAGCATTTTTAGTTGTAAGGATGTGTGCAAATGAAGTGATTTTAAGAATGAGTAATCTAAAATGATGTTTTTGAGCTAAATGCATAAAAAAATGTTCTAGAAACTTTTCAAACTTATACTATATGATACTAGGAGGCTTAGGAAGCACAAAAATGAGGTTTTTGATGTAGGAATAGACAGTCAAAAATCTAGACAAGGACTGATTTGCAAAATTTTCAAAATTTTTGAAGTTTTTTTGAAGTTTTTAATGTTGGAAGATGTAGACCTAAGATGGAGATGCAAAATTTCAGAGTTTTTTAAGGAAATCATATGAAAAAATGCAAGCTAAATACACTTTTTTGTATTGCAAAAAATTGAAACCCTAGATGCAAAGTAACCAATGCAACTCAAATGCAATTTCAATACAAGATAAGATTAACATGAAAATGGAATCCAAATCAGAAAATAAGATGTTTGAAATGCAAGTTCACCAAAATGAACCATAGATTTTTGGCTCCTTGCACTTCTCTAGCTCTTTTGGGGTTTTTCACCTAAAAAGGAGAGAGGTAGGGCCAAAAATGCTAAAGGATTCATTCAAATTATGCAATGTATGATGTAAATAAGACTAAATAAGATGATATAAGTGCAAATAATTTATAATATTGATTGACTAAATATGCAAAATCTAAGAATTATGCAATGTTGGAAAACACATTGTGTAATGCAACAATGAACTAGAAATGAATGCAAAACTTAACAAAAATGAATGAAATTGGAAGTCTACACCTAGGATATGGATGAGGAATAGAAATGACTTCTGTAATCTTGTTGATGCTAAAATTTAGGCCTAGTGGGACTCATTCGCCATTCTGGGCGAATCCGTCCCAGTTCTCGAAAACTGTATTGGGCCCGTTTTAGCCAAATGGGTGTCTAAATCTCCAAAATTATTTAGAAAAAATGTACATTGGGACTCATTCACCACTAATGATGAATTGGTCCACTTTATAATTTCTCAAAACTGAAAATAGAATCTGAAGTTCCTGGTCTACTCAATCTGCACATCCAGGTGTCCTAAACTGAAACCCTAATTTTTGAAGGTGTAAATGATTTTTGTGTAAGTTTTGGCCTTCCAAAAGGGAGATGAATTCAAAAAGTTTTCAAAATAATCTTCATTAACAACCAAGCCATCGAAGCACCTAAATATGCAAACACATAATGAAAGGGAAAGAAATGGTGAATGTTAGGGCAAAAGGGTTTGCCTTGCTCAAACCCCTTTTTAGGTAATTAAACCAAAATTATGAAAATATGTAATGAAGCATGAAACAATGGATTTTTTACCTTTCTATGATGATTGAACTTGAATGTGGTCAGCAAAACATGAAGATTCTACCCTTGAATGTTTGAAAAGTGCTACCTTGGTGACTTAAAATGACAAAACACTAGCTTGCTTGACTTGAGATGGAAGAAACATGATGAATGAAGTTAAGTTATGGTGAATTAGGGTCTAGAAGGTTGTATTTATAGGAAATTCACCTTATTTTCCCATTAATTGGATTCCCAAGGCCGACATGGAGAAAAATTAAACTTAAAACCTAATTTTTCCCACTCAAACCCTAAAAATGGCTCAAAATAGGACTCATTCACCACTAATGGCGAATGTGTCCCACCTGGATGGGACTAATTCACCACTAATGGTGAATGGGTCCCACAATGGCCATTTTTTCTAGCTAGAATAATGAGAAGTAAGAAAATCGGGTTTATATGATGGCTATGTCAGGTATTTGAACAATTTAAGCCTTGAGATGCATAATATGGGTTAATAGGGGCCTATTAGTGATCATGTAATGACTAATTAGGGATTAGGACACAAGATTTAATGTGAAAGTGTGATTAAATACACTTTACAACACTAAAATGAGGTCCACATATCCTAGGAAGGCACAAGAACCAATGTGAATGTGCACGACACATTACAACACTAGTTTAACATTAAGTTTAAGTTACAAGCCTTCTAGATTGGTGTGATAATGTTATTAAAAACATTTAATTAGGATAAATAGGTTCATTAAGTCTAGAAAAGCATGAAAGTATCTTACAAGACTTTACAACACCTTTACAAGACATCGTTAAAAGCATGTTATTCGATTTGCAAGGGTCTAAGGCCTAGTGTGGATGCATAAAATGCCTCACAACACTATATTAAGGCCTCATTAATACCAATTTATCATGAATTAATCCCATGTCAAGAAAAGGGTCCTTTTTTCTACGACAGAACTAAGACCTCATTATGTTTTTTTGTATAGCAATGTGGGCAAAAAATTTCAAAACTTCTCTCATGCAAATCAAGATACCAATGCTTTGATAGAGTCTTACTATTTCCACATCAAGATTCATTATCTAAGTGATCATGCTAATAAATTCACAAGGATAATGGATTGGCTTATCCATACACATCTTCATAGGGTAGAGCTATTTTATAAAAATAAAAGGCATTTACAATTATTTGGGTTTTTAACTAACTTCAATAAAGAAAGATATTACATAACTACATTAAAAAGGTCAAAAAACATACCAGATATAGATTGTTATTCATGTTATTTTCTCCTTAACTCATACAAGATATGAAGTCAATATGTTCCAATGAAATGGTATATGTCAGAAAACTTGGGCCAAATTTGCATGTGTGTGATTGTTAGTGGGCAATATAGGGAAACACATGCAAGCATGTATTGAAGATTTTAGATCTCATAAAGAGAAAAATAACAATTGAGCATGATCAAGTTGTTGGTAAGTGTCTTTTAAAATTAAAATATTATATTTTAATTGATTAATATGTTTTTTTCTAAAAAATAACTAAAGTAAGCATATTGAATTACATATGGTCTTACTCCATTGGTTGATGATGCCAAAGAGACTTTTATTCATGACAACAATATGACAGGTAATATTGATTGAATCTTTGTAATAATTTTTTTATTAATGGAACATTGATTTTTGGAACCCTATTAGACACTTACCCTTCTACAATTTTTCACCTAAAAGGGAAGGAATAGGGTTAAAAAAGCTTATGCTCACATTCAAAAGTTAATGTGATTGGATGGAATATGGATGCAATATTCCTAGATGTAATGTTTGAATGCAAGAAACTAATAAGACTGGTTGACTAATGAATAGAAACTAAGAAAAATAACTTGTTTGAAAACACATTGTATATTGCATGAACAAGATTGAAGTGAATATAAATTGTAACAAAACTTAATAAAACTAAAGATGTGCACCTGAAGTGTTGAAGAAGACTAAAAATTTCTTTTGAAATGTTGTTGATGAAGTTTTTCAAGCTTGGAGGGACTCATTTTCCATCTTGGGCGAATCATTCCCATTTCTTGTAAATAGAGTCAAGAATCTATTTTTGTCATAATAGTGTCAAGAAATGTAGAAAACATGAAACTTACCTGGAAGTGGGACTGATTCGACACCCATATCGAATGAGTCTGCTTTTGAATTTTTGAATATTCAGGAGTGGATTTTGGAGTTTCAAACCTTCACTTCAAACTTCTACAACTGTCTGCTTCTGAAACATTGACTTATGGGCATAAAAATGACATTTTGTTGATATTTTCACTTATTGAATGAAGAGAGGACATTAGCAACCTTGAAATTTTATCTTCAATGATTTACAAGCTTCCAAGGGTCCTAAATGTACAAACACACATGAAGAGAAGAAGAAATGTTGATTGTTAGGGCATGGGGGTTTGCCTTGGTCAAACCCCGTCTAGGTAATTAAACCAAAATGATGAAAAATGTAATGAAGCATGAAACAATGGAGTATATTACCTTTCCATGATGAATGATATTGAAATTATGCAACATAACATGTAGAATCTTCCCTTGGATGTCTTAGGAATCTCAATTAATGACTTGCAATGTGAAATCCCTAACTTACTTGACTTGAAATAGAAGAATAATGAAAAATGGTTATGAAATTGAATGGGGGAGATAAGAGATTTGAAAATCAGGAGAAAAACATGTATTTATACACACTTGTGCTTTAGTAACATAGTGATACCTCATCATAGGCCGACATCAAGTGTTTTTGAATAAAATTCTAAGAGGAAATTTGAAATATTTTTAATTTGGGGTCAAGGGGGACTCATTCACCACCCATGGCAAATGGGTCCCACCTAGGACCTAAAAATATTTGTCAGGAAATATGTTGCATTTAATATTCTTTTCAGGATAATATTAAAAAATACACTTAATTACAACTTACGAGGGCATAAAGGGACCAAATAAATCATGAGAAAGGGATAAATAGTGAAAACATGCCTAGAAAAGTGTGAAAGCTTGTTACAAGACTTTACAACACTTCAAAATAGGACTTGTTTAGTGATGAAAAGGTGATTTTTAGGTGAATTGTAATGTATAGAGTCTATATGAATGTAGAAATGTTGTACAACACTTCACAACACCTTCACAACACCTTCACAAGACACCGTTAAAAGAATTTTATTTAGTTTACAAAGGTCCAATACCTAGTGTGGATGCATAAAATGCCTCACAACACCTAAATCAAGGCCTCATTAAGTCTAATTAATCTCATGTCAAGCAAAGGGTAATTTTTTCTATGACACATTTAGCCCCCACTTTAGTGAGAGGATGAACTTGCTTCAAACTCACACTAAAGTAGACATTCAAGAGAGACCCACATATAGGTCAATCCCCCAAGATACAAAAGCATGCAATGGAAAGAACTAGAAAAGAAGAAAATATGTACTCACTTTAGGGCCACAAAACTTCAAGTCATTTGTGGGGTGAGAAGGTCACAACATACTCACTCTAGGGCCATGGAACTAGTTGTCTGTGGGGTGAGAAAGCCTAAAAAGGTAAGATACATATGCTAGCTGGTATGCACTCACAAATAGAAAGGTGGCCATGGGGAAAAGTGATGCCACTATGTGGGCTTCTTGCTCAACCATATTAAAGTTATACTTGTTGATAGCTTTAACAAGGTGCCACAAAGAAAAAGAAATGGTGTTGACATTATAGACATTGTTAATGCAAAATAATGTAAGGATTGTTGAAAGGGATTTTGTTTTGTTCATGCAATGTTTCATCTTAGGGAACATCATGCTTGATGTCTCCAAGAGAGGATAAGTGGTCTCATCTTGGAGAACATTATACCTAATGCTTCTAAGAGAGGGAATAGCAAGAAAAATAAAATCACACAATGAAATACGAGTGGTGATGTATGCCCCCACTTCAAAGAAGTTACGAACACCCATAATGTGAGAAATTTCTTTAAAGTAGAAGAGAAGAAGAGAAGGAGAACATGAGATCTTACATGGAAAGCCCTATGCCAAGTCATATGTTTCTAATTAGCTATGTCATGAGAGAGAGAAGTATGTCATATGCGAGCCAAATTAAGGCATGTCATCCACATCCCAAGCATCCTCTTATGTATTCATGAAAGGTTAATGACTAGCCAAAGGAGGCAACCACAAGTGACATATGAGAAAAAGGCTATCGAACCTCTTCCCGCCATTGAGTGCAAAACAAAGGTGAGCCGAAATGATTGAGGAAATGCATGCTAGAGTGAAAATCAATAGCAATTAGAGGAATTAGATGCACCCACATAGGGAAGGATACCAAACTCCTAAAAATGTTGTATTTTACAACTCAAGGAATTAAATTCATTAGTGGTGTGACCATGAACTCTATGATATGCAAAAATGAAGTCTTGTAATAGAGTTTCTTTCAAGTTCTAGGAGGGAGGGTGATCAAGTTATCTTGGAGAAATTTTGACATAATACCCTCTTGATCAAGGGTAGAAGATTGTGTTATGGTGGGTGTGATAGATTTATCTTGCATAGTAGTGGATGTCATACTTACGCAAGACTATCTAGATTGCAAGATTTTATTCCCTTCATTGAAGGAGGATACAAAATCTAATGAAGTAAAATCATGAGCATTTTGTGTGATGACAGTTTGAATATTTTGTGAGGGATGAGGTTCAAATCCATTAGGTAGGAGGGATGATGTAGGAGTGTGTTGTGTGAGACTAAATGAGGGTGGGTAAAGGATGAGAGGATTATAAAGATTTCCTATGGCATATATATGTGGTCCATTGATCAAAGGGGATTTAATGGACATTTGAGCATTCATATCCTCTGTATTCATGTTTTGATGTATCTCTAAGTAAGGACAATCAAGAACCACTCTTTTACCATAGTCCAATGCCATGATATTCTCCTTAGGAGGAGAGTTGTTAGGAGAACAACAAGCCACATGTGCTTGATAGGTAGGGCTTGGTTCTTGCACAAGAACTTCATTGAAAATAGGGGAATGATCAAGGATGGGATTATGAGAGGATGTTAGGTGAATGTTCATGGTCATTAAGGTCTCATTCTCTTGTTTCATATTATCTACCCTACAAGGAGAGCTTGTAATATGTTCATCCAAGTTTAAAATATGTAAATTAGCTTCATCACAAGTGGAGGTGGTATCAAGATAAGAACCACTATGGTTGTGAAAAAGATCTTCCCATAGGATAGGGACATTAGGGAAGGGAAGATCAAGAGTGTCATGATTTGTAAGAGGGGTATCTTATAACACCAACCTATCCTCTGTACATCGAGGAGGGAAATTAGGAGATGGGAAAAAGTGATTGTCATGACTATGAATATTTGGTAAGGTGATGTTTAGGAATGTGTCTATGATCTCATGTTCTTTGGGTGTAAGGTCATCCAAAGGGGAATAAGGAGATATACAATCAATACTTTCAAGGCTTGTGACTTCTTTCATGACAATACTTTCATCACTAATATGAGAGGTATCAGGAGAAGAACAAGTATGTGTGTTATGATTGCCAACATTACCATTCTCATCAATGGGAAACACAAGATTAAGGACTAAATTAATGGATTGTTTCTTAAAGTCCATATTATGGTAGTCAAAAGAAAACTCATAAAAGGGAATATTATGCTTATAAAACCCATGTTTAATCAAATCAAGAGCACATCTTGTGAAAGAAAATATACTGAAAGGAAAGAAAGTACAATGCAATGCAATTTTCAGCTTTGAAGTGTTTATTTATACAATGAAGCAATCTAGAAATAAAATGTGGTGAGTGAAAAAAGTGAAATGAAACAATGCATAAAATGAGCTAATTAAGCAAGATTTAACAAAATGCATAATACAAAAATGCAACTAATTGATATATACAAGTTAATACACAAAATAGAAGCTTAAAAACAAATTTCTGAATTTTGGAAAGTGCTATTTCAGGGGTCAGAGGAGACTAATTCGCCTAGGGTGGCGAATGAGTCCCAGTAAGGACTGTTTCCAAAATTTTAGAAATTTGTAACTTATTTTGATGTGTTCTAAATGCTATGAGACAGTTCTAAATGAAAAATGAAAAATGCCAAAACTTTTCAATGATGAAAAAAATTGCAAAAATGCAACCTATTATGTACTTTTATCCATGCAAAAATGAAACCCTAGAATGCAAGCTAACTAATGAAAAATGTAATGTAAGGAAAGCTAGGATGATTAATGGACTCTAACATAAAAAAGAGGGGATTCAAATAGTAGGCTCACCAAAATGAACAATAGATTTTTGGAACCCTATTGGACACTTACCCTTCTAGAATCTTTCACCTAAAAGGGAAGGAATAGGCTTGAAAATGCTTATGCTCACATTCAAAAGATAATGTGATTGGATGGATTATGGATATAATATACCTAGATGTAATCTTTTAATCTAAGAAAATAATAAGAATGATTGACTAATTAATAGAAACTAAGAAAAATAACTTGTTTGAAAATACATTGTGTATTGCATGAACAAGACTAAATGAATATAAACTGTAACATAACTTAATAGAACTGAATATGTGCACCTAAAGTGTTGAATAAGACTAAAAATTGCTTTTGAAATGTTTTGATGAATTTTTTAAATCTTGGAGGGAATCATTCACCACCCTAGCTGAATTAGTCCTAGTTCTGGTAAATAGAGTCAGGAATCTATTTCTATTAGAATGGTGTCAAGAAATGTAAAAAATAGGAAACTTTCCTAGAAGTGAGAATCATTCACCACCCATGGTGAATGACTCCACTCTTGAATTTATAAATATTCAAGAGTGGATTCCATAGCTTCAGATCTACACTTCAGACTTCTACAGTTGTCTGCTTCTGAAACTCTAATTTACAGGCCTAAAAATGAGATTTTGTTGATATTTTGACTTATTGAATGAACATAGGACTTTAGCAACCTTTCAATTTGATCTTCAATGATTTACAAGCTTCCAAGGGTCCTAAGTACACAAACACACTAGAAGAGAAGAAGAAATATTGATTGTTAGTGCATGGGGGTTTGCCTTGGTCAAACCCTGTTTAGGTAATTAAACCAAAATGATGAAAAGATGTAATGAAGCATGAAAAAATGGAGTATATTACCTTCCATGATGAATTATCTTGAAATTCTGCAACATAACATGTAGAATCTTCCCTTGGATGTCTTAGGAAGCTTAATTAATGACTTGCAATGTGAAATCCCTAACTTGCTTGACTTGAAATAGAAGAATAATGAAAAATAGTTATGAAATTGAATGGGGGAGATAAAAGATGTCAAAATGAAGAGAAAAATATATATTTATAAACACTTGTGCCTTAGTAACCCAATGATACCTCATCATAGGCTGACATCAAGTGTTTTTGAATAAAATCTTGAAAGGAAACTTGAAATATTTTTAATTTGGGGTTAAGGGGGATCCTCATTTTCCACCCATGGTGAATGGCTCCCACCTAGGACCTAAAAATGTGTGTTGGGAAATATGTTGTATTTAATGTTGCTTGTTAGGATAATATTCAAAAATACACTTAATTACAACTTATGAGGGCATAAAGGAACCAAATAAAGTATGAGAAAAGGGATAAATAGTGAAAAAATGCCTAGAAAAGTGTGAAAGTTTGTTACAAGACTTTACAACCATTTAAAATAGGGCTTGTTTAGTGATGAAAAGGTGATTTTTAGGTGAATTGTAATGAATAGAGTCTAGAAGAATGTAGAAATGTCTTACACCACTTCACAACACCTTCACAAGATGTTGTTAAAAGCATTTTATTTAGTTTGCAAAGGTCAAAGACCTAGTGTGGATGCATAAAATGCCTCACAACACCTAAATCAAGAACTCATTAAGTCCAATTAATCTCATGTCAAGCAAAGGGTACTATTTTCTACGACACAATTAATTTTTATGGTTCTTAAATTAAGTTAATTATTATTCTAATTAAATATGGTTGTATTCAATCAGAAAAATAAGATGTGATTGGGGTTGTCACTAATGAAGACCAAACAATTGGTAAGCTTTATTATAACCATTCTATTAATGGAATATTATGGGTTTTTTAATATATTTTCACTTTATCATTATTATTTGTATTATAGATGGATGGATGGAAATCCTCAAATTCTTCCACTGATAACTTCCACAATTCCATTCACTATTTAAATTCACTACTCCAAATTTTTCCAAGCAAAGTAGATGAAAAAGTTATTTTTAGTCAATGTGTTGATAGATTTAAAAAAGATCTCTATGCATCTGTTGTTTCCTCTTCGAAATTTTCACTGGTCCCTACCTCAGAGAAAATTCCTATAAAACAAATATCACCATGATTTAGTCCAAGAAAAATGTGCAAACGCCATTCCATTCATCAAAGAGCTAATGCCATTCATAAAGAATTTAATGAAAGGGTTGACGAGCATGAAGAATTTTAGTTCCCAAGCAAAATAAAAAAACCTCTTCAAGTATTCAAGAATAGAAATAGAAGAAAAAAGAGTTATAATTAGACAATATAGTAAGTACATTTATTCAAAATTATTTACATATTTTACATAGTAATAACTCTTCTTCTTATTTCACATGTTAATAATATGTCGTTATAGTTGTGGTCATGATGAAAATACTCAAAAACATCTTTTGCCTTTCTCTATTGACCTAAACAAAACAAAAATAGATGACATACAAATTATAGAAGGTAATTTTCTAACTATTAAATGTGTTCATTCATTAAATAGAATATTTCTTTTTCCTACTTTTAACCACTTTTGTATACAATAAAATAAATAAGCATATTCAACTTGTGGAAGTCAACCATCAAATCACAATGTTATCCCTGCCCAGACAACTCAACAAGCCATTTTAGGTAATTAAGAATGTTAATATTATTTAGATTAACTACATATTATATTTGTACACTTACCTCTTTATCTATGTTGGTTTTTTTAATGCACATGTCATTGCAACTTCAAATGATCAACAAAACACTAAATAACATATAGTTATAGGTGACAAAAAGAATACTCAACAACACTAATTTCCCTTCTCTATTGACCTAAACTAAACAACAACAAGTGAAATAAAAATTATAGATGGTAATTTTCTAAGTATTAAATGTTTTAATTCATTAAATACAATTTTACTTTGTTCCTACTTTTAACCAATTTTGTAAACAATGAAATAAATAGAAGATTCAACTTTTGGAAGTCAACCATCAAATCTCAGTGTTATCCCTACCCAAACATTTGAACAAGCCATTTTAGGTAATTAAGAATGTTAATATTATTTATGTTAACTACATATTATATATATTTACACTTACCTCTTTATATATGTTGATTTATTTAATGCACATGCCATTGCAACTTCATATGATAAAAAAACCAATGAACAACATATAGTTGAAGGTGATGAAGAGAATACTCGACAACCTCAATTGTCCTTTTCTATTGACCTAAAGCAAATAGCAACATATGGCTTAAAAATTATAAATGTTAATTTTCTAACTATTAAATGTGTTCAATCATTAAATAAAATATTCTTTGTTCCTACTTTTAACCACTTTTGTACATACAATAAAGTAAATACTAGATTAAACTTTTGGAAGTCAACCATCAAATCTTAGTGTTATCCCTTCCTAGACATTTCAACAAGCCTTTTCAGGTAAGTAACAATGTTAATATTGTTTAAGTTAACTACATATTGTATTTTTGCATTTACCTCTTTATCTATGTTGATTTATTTAATGTGCATGCCATTCTAGCTTTAGATTATCAACAAAACACTAAACAATATATGCGACCATTTTCTATTGTAGCTTACAGATTTGAGATAGAAACATCATTTGTATACTATACTTTTGATCTACATAGTATAACTACACAATTGGATTAATGGCCTAATTATACTTAATATAATTATAGATGGGGTTCATAACCCAATTATATCATTGTTTATTAATTGATTCAATGTTGAGACTGTTTTATCTACTAAAGTTTAGATCATTTGATTAGTAGAATTGACTTAATATTTTCTTGTGTATACTCACATTCATAATTGTGAGGCATGATTGTAATTATTATTAAAAATAAGATATTTTTTATACCTATAGTCTTGTGTACACTACAATGATTGGTTTCACACTTTATTCTTTGATTTACAATACAAAGCAACTAATTCTTCTTCATATTAAGATTACATCATCATTTGTTTTCTTTGTGACTCATTGGAAATTACGTACATATTGAAATGATCACTTATAAGATCTCAAAAAAAAATAAAGAGGGGATTCAACATATTAGAAAATATAATAAACTTAATGCAAAATCAATATATATTTAGTTTATAGGCTACACATAATATGAGATTTGAGCCCTAAACAAGTAGCACACTTGCAAACCACTGTTGATTCATCAGAAAACAAGTTTCGACTATATTTTAATGGTAAATCAAATATCATTTAATGGTAAAAGACTCCAAAATATTAGGTAAAAGTCTCCAAAATGTCACTTATCACATAAAAGCTAGATAAATATTGATTTGACAACTAGATGTGAACATTCTATTTCCATTTACAGTGTTTTTTTTATCAATTTGATCTAGTAATTTTTTTCATTTATATTGCTTTATGTTTTAAATTTGTGTGCAAATATTCCATAATAAAATAATACTTTATTTCTATAAGGGAAAAATCTAGATTTGTCTAAGTTTATTTCATTTCATTATTTGGAGACTTATTATTAATTGTTTAATTTGACCACCTACAACTATAATTTGCAACACATCGAAGCATAATCACATACTCTCTAAAAAATAACATACATTTAGTTTTCTATCGACATAATCCTTGAACCTCCTTTAGGTAAAAAATCTAGTTAAAAGTAGATAGTAATGAAAATAATAATTAAAAAAAAAATTAAAAATTATATTAATAGATATTAGAATAAAAATGTATTGCAATGAAAATATTAATTAAATTTTGACTAGAAAAATATAAGTATTTAATTACAAACAATATTAATATTAATTTTGTATACACATTTCTCTTACAAAAGAAATGTTAATGTATGTTTTCTATTTCATGTAGGTTTCTATTTCAATGTGTCTATCCTACTTTTCAATGAATAAATAAATTAATGCATCATGAATCAACACATTCATGGACTAGCACATTCACAAATCAACACCTTCATAATTTCTTGACTCATAAGCATCATAGTTTGTTCATTATTTTTGGGGTCTTCAAGAGTTTAATATAATCACTTTATAACATATCCTTGTTTGTGTAGCTTAAAAATGTTTGGCCAAGACACATCTTTAGTTTCCTAATTGTTTGTTGACTTAATCTTTGACATCCCCAGAGTAATGCCAGGCAGTAATAATTAAAAATAAATAAATAAAAATATGTAAATTTATTTGAATAAAATCATAATACAATTGAAATATTAATTAAATTTTGACTGGAAAAATATAATTATATTATCAATAACAATATTAATATTAATTTTCTATACTATTAGGAAAAGACTCAAGAAACACATAAAATGAAAGAATATCGAAACTGAACATTAAATAGAGCTTTAAAATAGGGGGAAAGAATATCATAAAACATATTCAAACACAAGTAATGTATGTAACAGTTGGTTGAATGGGCTTGTAGCTTTAACTACAAAAAATAGTGATAGTTGCATTTGTCAAACTACAATTAAGCATGTGATGTTATACACATTTTGTGAAGATTGTTGCACCATACAATTGTTGTCATAGGCTAAAGAAAATAAGTAACATCATAAAGAGCTGGGTTTACATTTTTGATTTGGAAGTTGAAAAGCTTTTTGTATAGGCATGTAGGAAAAAATACTTTGGTGGATTTTAAGTGTTTTTATAATAATTCTTTTATCTGTTGAACGTTATATCTTTAGCTGATATGCTATTTGTTTGAAGTTCCTATTTGTTGGGAAGCCAGCATTTAATCGTGCATGTGTAACATATTCATAATGCCAAAATGGCTCTTTTGAGAATGTAACTAAATCAATATATTTTCTTGGATGTTTTGTAGTGAACTTTTCCCTACTGCAACATTGAATATTGCATTTAGTTCCTACTATGACATTGCATTACAATTGGTATATATATATATTGAATTTTTTATTCCGCATTTAGAAATATACATGTACGCTGACATATATATCCATATGTACAAAGCAAGCCCCCTGTGGGTCATTTCAAAATGAAAGTAAGCATCAAGACTAGATTTTCCCTCAGCTGACTAGCTAAGAAGGCTTCAAATTCAACCCTTTAGTTGTGTATACTAATGCCAAACTTCGGAATAGACAATATGGTATAAGCAACCAAAAAGGTTTAAATATGTAGCCTTCCCAGATGGTTAATTGAGGGGAAAAACAATTTGGATGTTTATTGTCTTTATAAATTCCAAGCTCAGGAGTTATATGGTGATAAATAAATATACTATACACAAGTATTTAGATATAGTACTATGTATATAAATGCATATATACATATGTACATATGGATAGATATATCTGCTTATATGTATGTTTTTATAAATGTGTTGATAAAGCGGAACTTCAATGTATATATGTACTTGATTATTTCTACACATATATACATACATATATTCTGCATTCAATCTCCATTATTTGGCATTAAATATTATAGACAGATAGGAAAATCGTAAAATAACTATTAGGAAAAGACTCAAGCACAACATATGTTTGATTTTTGAGTAATTGTTGGTTTTTTTGTTATTAAGGCGGGAAAATATATTGGTTAAGTTGTATTGTCAAAAGAGCCATAGCGGTGCTGCTTTAAAATTACAATATTGTAAGAATCTTCTTCCTTGGGTCTATTGTATAACAAAATAGAGGTTTCCCAAACTATTGTGCTATGGAATCTGTAAGTCATTTTGCATTGGTGTTTTGCATAAATGTTTTGTCCATAATATTGAATACAAAGCAATGTAGGCCGAATCTTCAATTAGGCATGTGATGTTATACACATTTTGGACAGATTATTGCACCATATGATTCTTTCCATAACATAGTAACATTTGAAATCTGCATAAATATACATATAGAGAAATAATAAAAGTCTGCATGGAAAGACATATAAGCAGCCCCAAACATAGAGAGATACATTTGGGGGTATATGCATTTGCATTTATTATTTTTATTCTTGTTGATGTATCCGCTAGTGTTTGCATAGCATTAAAAGTGGATTTCTAATCTTGTTGTATCACGTGTTGTTTCAACAGTATCAAAAGTGGAATGGTTATAAATTGATATTTCTAAGTTGTCTACCAATTACCATTTGGGTGTTTCAGTACGCTAATCTTTTTTTTAAATTGTGAAATAGAGCTATCAATTAGTGAACTCAAATTGCAATATTTTGTCGCTGCAAATAAGCTTGTAGAACTATGCCTATGGAAGCAGGCTTTGTGGATGTGTTCATAGAGCCCCCTAATACTGATTTGTTGGTAGCACCCATTGGTGCCCCTATAGAGTCTAGCTCTAAGGGCGTGACCCCCCGGCCTTCAAATCCTGATTCCGTACAAGTATGATCTCACTTTATGTTATACTTGTTGCAAATTTGGTGTTATTGTTTCTAGTTCTCTTCGCTTCTAGGTGTATGTGTACATGGGTCATCTTTAAAAAGCATATAGATGTGGAACTAGATATGCATTAATATTTTCTAGCATATAAAAGGATGGCTTTCATGTATATCTATATATGTATGTATATGTATGTATATATATGTATATGTATACATGTATATATATGTATATGTATATGTGTATGTATATGCATATGTATGTATATGTGTATATATGTCTATATATATATGTATATGTATGTATATATGTATATGTATATGTATATGTATGCATGTATGCATATGTATATGCATATGTGTATGTATATGCATGTGTATATGCATGTGTATATGCATATGTGTATGTTTATGCACATGCAAAAGAAAATACTATAATATGATAGATCAGATATGAGGACAACAAATTTTGAGCATTTTCTATGAAATCAATGGCACAATGACTCTTTTGACAATGAAACCTACTCAAAGTATAGTTTCTAACACTGCAACAATCAATATTCTATATGTATACATGTATATGTATGTATATGTGTATATATGTCTATGTACATATATAGATATGTATATGTATGTATATATGTATATATGTATATGTATATGTATGTATATTCTTGTATATTTACATGTTGGAACATAGATTTTTGGCACTCGCTTGCTTTCTAGCTCTCCTAGGGTTTTTCACCTAGAAGGAGAAAGATGGGCCAAAGATGCTTATGTTACATTCAAAGTCAATGCAATATGGATAGAATAAGGATGCAATATGCCTAGATATAGTGCTTGAATGCAAGAAATGAATGACATAGATTTACTAATGAATAGAAACTAAAAGAAAACAAATTATTTGAAAACACATTGTGTATTACAAAATCACCTACAAATGAATAGGAAAATGCAATAGAAGTGAATCAAATTGAAAGTGTGCACTTGGAACTTTGATGAGGACTATAAATTGATGTTGGAATGTTGATGATGATATTTTTCAGGCCTAGAGGGACTCATTCGCCATTCTGGGCGAATCAGTCCCAGTTCTGGTAAACTGTGTTGGAACCTGTTTCTATGAAAAGGGTTTCAAAAAATGCAGAAAAAACAAAACTAACCTAGAAATGGGACTCATTCGCCACCCATGGGGAATAAGTCCACTTTTGAGTTTCTAAATATTCAAGAGTGGATTTCAGAGCTTCTTATCTACACTTTGACTTCCTATAGGTTTCCACTTCTAAAAATGTCGTATTTGGGTTTGAAAGTGACTTTTTGTTGATATTTTGACTTGAATGATGAAGAGATGACTTTAATTACTTTAAAAATTTATCTTCAATGATTTGTAAGCTTCCAAAGGACCTAAATTTGCATACAAAAAAAAAGAGAGATATGTTGAATGTTAAGGCATGTTGGTTTGCCTAAGTCAAACCCCTTTTAAGTAATTAAACCAAAATGATGAAAGAAATAAATGAAACATGCAACAATTGAATATATTACCTTGATATAATGATTTGTCTTGAAAGTTTATGGAAATACATGAATATTCAACCCTTGAATACTTTAGAAAGCTAACTTGATGACTTATAATGAAGGAACCCTAGCTTGCTTGACTTGGATAAGAAGATAAATGATGAATTAATAATGAGAGATGTAAAAATGAGTTGTTAGGTGTAAAATGAGGATAAAAATACTTAATTATAGACAATTGTGCCTTAGTATCCCAGTTATACCTCATCACAGGCTGACATGTAGTGAAAATAATATTTAAAGCTCACTTTTTCCCACTCAAAGGTCAAAATGGGCCAGATAGGAATCATTCGCCACATATGGCGAATGGATTCCACCTGGATGGGATTGATTCACCATGCATGGTGAATGGGTCCCACAAGAGCCATTCTGACAACTAAGAGGCCAAGGGATAAAGAAATAAGGTTTAAATTGCAACCTTGTCAGGAATTTGATCAATTAAAGCCTTGGGATGCACCATATGGTTTAATAGGGGCCTATTGGTGATGATGTAAATGTTAACTATGGCTTGGGACACATAATTCAATGTGAAAGTTTTATTAAATACACTTTACAACACTAAAATGTGGTCCACATAGCCTTGAAAGGAACAAAAACCAATGTGAATGTACAAGACACATTACAAAACTAGTTTATCATTAAGTTTAAGTTAAGAACCTTCTAGATTGATGTGATAATGTTACTAAATAAATTTTATAAAATTGAATCAGGGAGAAATACGTTATTTAAGTCTAGAAAGGTGTGAAAGCATCTTACAACACCTTCACAAGACCTCAATAAACACATGTTATTTGATTTGCAAGGGTCCAAGACCTAGTTTGGACACATAAAATGCCTCACAACACTAGATTAAGACCTTATTAAGTCCATTTTATTATGAATTAATTCCATTCCAAGAAAAGGTCCTTTTTTCTATGGCACATTTAGCCCCCACTTTAGTGAGAGGGTGAATATACTTCAAACTCACACTAAAGTAGACATTCAAGAGAGATCCAAGTGTAAAGATGCAAATGAAAAAGAATGAAAAAGATCAAAGGAGGTGGCCAAGCCCCCAGGATCCAAGATCCTAAATCAAGCCCACAAGATACAAAATAATGCAATGGAAAGAATGAGAAAGAAAGACAGATGTACTCATTCTGTGGCCACAGAACTAGTTGTGAGAAAGCCCAAAAAGTTAAGATACATATGCTAGTTGGTATGCACTCACAAACATAAAGGTGGCTATGGGGAAAAGTCAGGCTGCTAGGTGGGCTTCGCACTCAACCATGTTAAATTAATACGCGTTGATAACTTTAACAAGGCACCATCAAGAAAAATTCTCATGAACAAAAAGACAAAGTACCATAGTCATACAAGCTGTGTTATGCGAAAAAAGTAAAAGATGTTCAAAGTAGTCTTGTTAAGTTTATGTAAGGTTAATCACTTAGGGAACATTGTGTCTAATGTCTCCAAGAGAGGACCAATCAAAGAATAGTATATTCACAACTTAGGGGATGTAGTGCATCACATCCGACCACCAAGAGGAATGCAATATGCTAAGATAGATCACACTTATGAAATACATCACACCCAATTCCATCCACAAAGTAACAAATGCATCATAAAAATGGAAAGGCTACACTAGGAACCAAGAATACAAGTGAATTATGGTACAATGTATGCCCCCCACTTTAAAGTAAATTGTACACATCATTCTATGAGCAATGACTTTAAATTAGAGAAGAAATGAAAATGCAAAAAGAAAACAAGACATGAGAGACAACTTGGAAAGCCCTATACAAAGTCATATGTTTCGAAGTTAGGCTACGTCATGTCAAGGAAAATGAAAATCAAAGAAAGGTTGTATGTCACATGTGCGTCAATCTTAATACATGTCATTCACATCTCAAGCTTGCTCTTATATGTTCATGAAAATTTAACAAGTAGTTGAAAGGGATAATGACAAGTGACATACAAGGGATAAGGTTGTCTAATGCTTTTCCCCCCACTTAGTGCAGGACAAAGGTGAGCCGAAATTGTTGATTAAATGCAAGCTAGAGTGAGGATCAATGGCAATTAGAGGAATTAGGTGCCCCCACATAGGGAAGCATACCATACTAAAAAATAATGTTGGATTTTATGACTCAAAGCTTTGCATTCATTAGTGGAATGTCCATGAACTCTATGATAGGTGCAAAATGAAGTTTTTTCATAACTTTTCTTTCGAGTTCTTCGAGGGAGGGTGATCAAGTGATCTTGAAGGAGTCTCGAGAAGATACCCTCTTGATCAATGGGAGAAGGTGGTCATGTGTTGTGTTTCAAAGATACATCTTTCTTAGTAGTAGATGTCATACTTACACAAGTGTCTCTAAATTGTGAGATTTTATTCTTCTCATTAGAGGAAGGTATAAAATCTAACAAAGTCGAATCATGAACATTTTGCGAGATGACATTGACATTAAGTGAAGGTGTAATTATGTGTGGCATGTTTGATGAAGGATGATGTTCAAGACCATTACTTGTTAAGGATGATTTAGAAGTGTGTTATGTGGGGTTGTTGATGTTGAGTGAGGATTTGGAAATCTCGATGACATGAAAATATCCAAGACCATGAGTTTTTTGTTGTGTGTTAAGCTCTATAGGGTTGTGGATGCCTTGTTCATGAGCACCACATCCTTTTCCACTATATCCTTGTTGTTTAATGAGTTCATAACCTTTTCCATAAAGCTTCTTCATTGCTTTCCAATCGAGTGGTTGTTCATTATTGTGTTCATCAAGGGTTATTGTGGAGTTTATGGCATTGTCTAAAGAGGTTGAGGTGGATGCTTTCAAAAGGTTATACGAATTTTGCATTGTCATGATGGTTGGTTGTTCTTGTGTTGCATCTTCTTTTGTGTGACTATGTATTCAACCATAACTGATGTTGTGAAGTCTAAGGATCCCCAATCATCAGCAAATAATTTAGATGGCCATTTATCATCAAACTGTGTTCAATTTCTATGTTGGATGTGGGAATCAATGTTTTGAGAGGATTTGTAGCTCCTTTTTCAAGCTGCAAGCAACTTTCAGGCTCGAGATCTACTTCAACTTGATAAATATTTTGCATAAGGAGAAAAACACCTTTTGAATGGACCTAAAACAATATACAATAGGTTTTGAATGGACCCAAAACCATCTGGTTTTGAAGGGACCTGAAACCCAAACAAGGATGGTCAAGCTGCCTAAAGAGAAGTTAATAAAGCCCTACAACAAAACAAAGACAAACTAGTAGCCAAAACTAGCTGCCCACCACAGAACAAAGATCTTACATCATGGATCTAGAACCCATTGGTTTTGATGGGACCAACAACCCAAAACAATAAGATTTTGGCAGGGACCTTAAACCCAAGAGAGAATCCTGTAAGAACCAGGCCATGGCCAGCCAGTCACTCAAGTAGATTAGTCTCTCGAAACCATTGGCAGAGATAACTAAGTCAAAGGTTTGCAGAAGCAGAGCCCCAGAAGTACACAAAACCTTTCCCATCAATGAACCTTCTCCCCCTCTATAGGAGATATCATCACAAGAACGAAAGGCTCCAAACATTTTCCATAAAAACCAATTGCACTCTCCACCTCTATAGGAGAGAAAAACTAGCTCATCCCACCCACCATCGTCACAGCACTCCTGCAAACCACCATTCCACCTCAAAATAAATGGGAACCCCCTCAATGGGTAAAGAAAGAAGAGACCTTCAACCACAAATCATACCTCAACCCGAGAGGGAGAGGACTCCACCTCCAAACGAGAGGTCTTCACCCCAAAAGAAGACCTAATATTTAGTAAGAAGGAAGGGACTACAGTGAGAAGGAGAACCAAAGAAAGCAACAACATCAATAATAGTTGGGTCTTCAAAACTATCTCTAAAAACCACCCAACCCTCAAAACCTTCAGCACATAATAAAGTTGATCCAGTACCAACTCCATACTCACAACATGGTCCATCCAAAGCATCAGCCCCCAACCACCAATGAAGAACAAGGAACATAGGGGAAAACCATGAACAAGGGATAAAGAAAGACACCTGCTTTCATCATGAAAAACTCCTGGTAATGCCAATGCAGGTCCACACAAAACCTAGCAGAGCACAGGGAAGAAAACATCCAAATTTGAGTGCCATAACCACTCCACCAAATGAGCCAACATCCAAAAATAGTCTCCAAACTAGGATAATAGGAAATGAAATCCACATGCCCTTTGGAAGCCACAATCGTGTTGGAATAACCCCTAAAGGAGAGCCACCAATTAGAGAAAGCGCAGAAGCAAAGAACACCCCAGGAAAAATGAGAAGAAGAAAGGGCCAACAAATAAATCCCCCAAGCCATCCTACTACACTGAGAAGAACCAAAAATAAGCCCCTTCTTCAACCCAGAAACTCCAAGGAAGCCCAATAAAATCCACACTCCAATCCAAAAGGAAGCCATAACCATGCCGACAAGCCACCACATAGTGAATGCATGGAAGCAACAAACACCCCAGAAGAAGTGAGAAGAAGAAAGGGCTAACAAATAAAGCCCCCAAGCCATCCTACTAAATCAAGTAGAACCAAAAATAAGCCCCTTCTTCAACCCAAAAACTTCAAGGAGGCCCAAGCAACACCACACATGCTGTAAGGAGTAGTAAAGCGGAAGGGGCAACCACCCAACACCAGAAAACAAAAAGGGAAACATATTTTCCCTCCAACATCCATCAAAATCCAGAATAGCACCAACAGCTATGAAACCCCACCTAGGGAATCAACAGAGTCCCCACCTATAGCACCACAGAAGAGCACCAACAGGGGAGACACAGAGAAGGCATCCAACAGTGCAAAAGTCAGAGAACTATCTCCAACCACCGCAGGCAAAGAAGAAATGTCTCCAAAGTTGACCCGAGTAGGATGCCAAGCATAGACAAAGTTCCCCTCACCATTAGCACCACTAGCCCCACCCACAGGGACCAATCTAAAGTATTCCACCCGCGTAGATGCTAGAACCAACCCCTCCAAAAGCACAACCCAAGAAAGCAGTGGTTGAAGACAACCATTGCCCATGTCAGGGTCATCATTGTCCACGTCTCCTTCATCTAAAATTTTCAAAATAGAACCTTGTCTTTGCTTCCCACTGAACGTCATCCTCTTACTTGATAAATGTTATTCTTATAGACATATTTCATTATACGAAGAAGGGTTGAAGGGATTGCATTCATCACATGAATCAATTGTCATCCTAAAAGAAGATTGTATGAAAGATCAGAAGGCATGACATGAATAGGAGTTTTTAAAGTAACCACCCCAACCATAATAGGAAAAGTGATTACACTGAGTGGTTGCTTTGTTGAATTATCAAATCCCCGAATAAGTGTGGAATCAGGTATTATTTGTGACCTGTCAACATCTAATCGATCAAGGAGACTCACACTACACACATTAAGGGTAGAACCATTATCAATGAGAGTGTGTTTGATACATGTGTGATTGAATCGAGCAATTATCATAAAGGAATCATGTTGATTACACAACTCCAAAGGAGGGAGCTCATGTTGATGAAAGGTAATTTCAAGATTCTTTTTGTGTATAAGAGTTGCTACATCATTTAGATTTGTACCATGAGGAGCTTCAAATTTTTTTAAGGTTGTTTGAAGAATATGGTTGTAATTTGGTGATTTTTGAAGTAAATCCCAAAGGGAAATATTTTTAGGAGTATTCTTTAATTGTTTAACAAGATCATACTCCTTGGTTTGTGGGAGGTAATGAAGAGCACTAGGAGAATTGGGTAAAGGTAAAGAGGGTGGGGTTGGTTGCGGCAGTTGCAGATTGTTTCTAGTATTATATGTATGAGCAATGGTATTGTAACTCGATTGCTCTGATACATTAGTTTGAGGTGGGTGGAGGGTGTAGTAAGGTTTATTGGAAGGATGAAGTGGATGTGAAGGTGGGTAAAGTGTGTAGCGAGGTTTATTGCAAGGATGAATTTTATGTGAGGGTGGGTAAGGGGTGTAGTGAGGTTGAATATTGTTAACATCTCGTAACAAGTGAGATGTTTCATTGTCTTTGAAGGGCATGTTATCTTTGTCTTGGGTCATAAGATTCTCCCTAGAAGGATATTTCGTAGGAGAACAACAAACCACATGCTTGGGACAATTAGGGTTTGGTTCATCCAAAATAACTTCGTCACAACCAAGGGAGTTATTAATGGTTGAATGTGTTGGATTAGGGGAAGACTTTATGCTATCATCTGGTGTTTGTAATGTATCATTCTCTTGTTCCATATTATCTACCCTACAAGGAGAGCTTGTAACATGTTCATCCAAATTTGAGGTTTGTAAAGTAGCTTCATCACAAGTGGAGGAGGCATCAAGAGAAGGATCACTATAGTTTTCAAATAGATCATCTGAAAGGGAAGGAGCATTAGGGAAAGGGGTGTCAAGATTCTGATGACTCTTAATAGGGATGTCTTCTAATACCAACCTATCCTCTTGACATTGAGGAAGGATATTAGGAGATGGAGAAGTTTGATTATCATGGTTATGGGGATTAGGTGAGGTGGTATTTAGGAATGTTTCTATTTTTTCATCGTCTTGTAATTTGCTAACATCATCCAAAGGGGAATAAGAAAATGGACAATCAAGACTCACAATGCTTGTAACTTGCTTCACCAAAATACCTCTATCACTAATATGAGAGTTATTGGGAGAAGAACAAGTATGTGTGTTATGATTGTCAACATTTCCATTCACACCAATGGGTAACGTAAGACTAAGGATTATATCAAGGTTTTGATAATGTTTCTTAAAGTCCTCATTGTTGTAATCAAAATTGAGCTCATAAAAGGGAATGTTGTGCTTATACAATCCACTATTAATGAAATAAAAGCCACATATTTTGAAAGAAAAAATTCTATGATGAAAAATGAAATAAAGTACAATACAATGACTTAAAAGGAAATGCAATATTTAGTTTTTTAGAAAGCTAATTTTTTGTTTATACAATGCAACAATCTGAAAATGAAATGTTGTGAATGAAAAAGTGCAACTAAGCAATGCATGAAATGAGCTATTTTAGGCTAGATGTGATGAAATAAATGATACAAAAATGCAGCCAATTGATACAGGTATGAAATGGCACCAAACAGAAGCCTAAAAATAGGGTTTTCAGTTCTATAAAGGGTTGTTTCAAGGGTTAGAAGGGACTAATTCGCCCAAGGTGGCGAATGAGTCCCAGTATGGACCTTTTTTTAGAATTTTCAAAAAAAAATTGCTGATTTTGATGCTTTCTGAGTGCTATGATGCAGACCTAAATGGAAAATGTATAATTTTAGAACTTTTCAATACTTAAAGATGCAAAAATGCAACCTATTATGCACTTTTTAGGAATGCAAAATTTAACACCTAGCATGCAAATGAATCATGCAAATCCTAATGCAAGCTATATCTATGATGATGAAAGACTCCAAATCATAAAATAGAAGTATTCAGAAAGAAATTTCACCAAAATGGAACATAGATTTTTGGCACTCACTTGCTTTCTACCTCTCCTAGGGTTTTTCACCCAAAAGGAGAAATATGGGCTAAAGATGCTTATGTTACATTCAAAGTCAATGCAATATGGATAGAATAAGGATTTAATATGCCTAGATATAATGATTGAATGCAAGAAATGAATGGATTTTATTGACTAATGAGTAGAAACTAAAGGAAAACAAAATTTTTTGAAAACACATTGTGTATTACAAAATCACCTACAAATGAATAGGAAAATCAACAGAAGTGAATCATATTGAAAGTGTGCACCCAGAAATTTGATGAGGACTAGAAATTGATGCTATAATGTTGATGATGTTGTTTTTTAGGCTTGGAGGGACTCATTCACCATTCTGGGTGAATCGGTCCCAGTTCTGGTAAACTATGTCGAAACCTGTTTTTGTCAAAAGGGTGTCAGAAAATGCAGAAAATATAAAACTGACCTAGAAATGGGACTCATTTTCCACCCATGTATAATTATTCCACTTTTGAATTTCTAAATATTCAAGAGTATATTTTGGAGCTTCCAATCTACACTTTGACTTCCTAAAGGTGTCTGTTTTTGAAAATGTCGTATTTGTGTCTGAGAGTGACTTTTGTTGATATTTTGACTTGAATGATGAAGAGATGACTTGAATGACTTTACAACTTGATCTTCAATGATTTGTAAGCTTCCAACGGACCTAAATTTTCATATAGACAAGACAAAAGAGAGATATGTTGAATGTTAGGGCATGGGGGTTTGCCTAAGTGAAACCCATTTTAGGTAATTAAACAAAAATGATGAAGGAAATGAATGAAACATGAAAAAATTGAATATATTACCTTGCCATGATGATTTTTCTTGAAATTCTACAGCAATACATGAAGATTTAGCCCTTGAATGCTTTAGAAAGCTAACTTGATGACTTCTAATGAAGAAACCCTACCTTACTTGACTTGGGTGAGAAGATAGATGATGAATTAATGATGAGAGATGTAAAAATGAGTTTTTAGGTGTAAAATGATGATAGAAACACTTAATTATAGATAATTGTGCCTTAGTATCCTGATTATACCTCATCATAGGCTAACATGTAGTGAAAATAAACTTTAAATTTCACTTTTTCCCACTCAAAGGTCAAAATGGGGCTAGATAGGACTCATTCACCACACATGGAAAATGGGTCCCACCTAGATGGGACTGATTCACCATGCATGGTGAATGGGTCCCACAGGAGCCATTATGACAACTAAGAGGCCAAGGGATAAGGAAATAAGGTTTAAATTGCAACCTTGTCAGGAATTTGATCAATTAAAGCATCAAGATGAACAATATGGTTTAATAGGTGCCTATGCGTGATGATGTACATGTCTAATAGGGCTTGGGACACATAATTCAATGTGAAAGTGTGATTAAATACACTTTACAACACTAAAATGTGATCCACGTAGCCTAGAAAGGCACAAAAACCAATGTGAATTTACAAGAAACATTACAACAGTAGTTTATCATTAAGTTTAAGGTAAGAACCTTCTAGATTGATGTTATAATGTTACTAAATACATTTTATAATGTTGAATTAGGGAGAAATAGGTCAATTAAGTCTAGAAAGGTGTGAAAGCATCTTACAACACTTTACAACACCTTCACAAGACTTCAATAAACACATGTTATTTGATTTGCAAGGGTCCAAGACCTAGTGTGGACACATAAAATGCCTCACAACACTAGATTAAGACCTAATTAAGTCTATTTTATCATGAATTAATCCCATGTCAAGCAAAGGGTGATTTTTTCTATGGCACACATCTATGTATGTGTATGCATGTATGCATATGTATATGTACATGTGTATGTATATGCACATATGTGTATGTCTATGTATATGAAAAAATAAATACTACAATATGATAGATTAGATATGTAGGAAACATATTTTACCCATTTACTACAAAATTAATGCCAGAATGACTCTTTTGACAATGCATCTTAATCATAGTATAGTTTCCCACACTGCAACATTCAAGATTGCATTTACTTCATCTGCTCACATTTACTTTACTTTGCTTGCTTCCATTGTGCAGCAATGGTAGAATGCATTAAGCCTAGCACGAGCAAAGACTTACTATCCAACCCTCGCTATACTGAGGTTGCCTAGTCCTATGTATATGTATATATATGTATGTACATATATGTATGTATATGTATGTACACATATGTATGTATATGTATGTGTATGTTGGTGTATATGCATAATATGTATATGTATACATGTATATATGTGCACATATGTATAGATTGTATATATTAGCCATGAAACTAATTTTATAACCACCAAGTTCATAATCTACAATTGCGCATATGTTAACCTGTCCAACGACAAAGATGCATATGCATAACTAAAATAATAAATGGAGGCCAAAAAATGACTAACCCTAAATATATTTTTTAGGAAAGGGACAAGATTGAACTACAATTTAATATTTCCCTAATGTTCAAACTATGTTATTCCTTTGCTAGTCATTCACAGATATTGATTCATATGCAGATGGATAGACACATATATTTTGTTATATGTTTATGTGTAATTGCCACTTTAAATATATCTATGAGTATATATGTACATTTATATATCCTAATGTACTTGAGCTTGTATGTATACTCGTAGGCTATACAGGTACACTCAAGTTGCATAGCCTAGTCAATTCCTGAATTTAAAAAGGGTAAAAAATAGCAACGAAACTATTTCTACTATAGGGAGCATAGAGAGGAAATATGCATGAAGCACCACAAAAAATAATTACAGTAGAGGATAACCACAACAACCACATTTGCACACCAAAATGGTAACATTCCTCCCTTGCAGTATGCAATTCAAATGGAAAATGTCAATCCTTGTATAAAATCTCAAAGGAACTCCCCTGTTGCACAAACACAAGAACAATACCTCAAAGAAATATTCAACGATAGCTATCTTGTTATGGTAAAGCAATTTTGACATCGTATAGATGCACTTTCTAGCCCTTCTATTTACCAGATATGTAGGGAAAGCTACATAGGGATGTGCACTTGAATGTTAGGGTCAGAAGCCAATATGTGTAAGGTGTTATTCTAAAAAAGGTGCTGATTGGTTCAACTCTGCAAATGGCATGGACCTAGGCCCACAACCATTGTTACTCAAAAAATTAGCATAGGTTGAAGAGATGCTTATTGCTAGTGTGGCTCCAGTTTTATAGTTTACACATTCTAGAGGAGGCCAATTTAAATATAGTGGTCACATGATAAGCTTCCCTCAGGATATTTTGAGCATAGAAAAACTTTTATCGTGTCGGCGGCAATACCTTGAGGTCGTAATCATTCACAGGACCACCATTGAAGGAGGGAATGATGATTATTATGTTAATAAAAATCATGTCATGGATGCATTGAAATACAAAATTCAATATGATAAATACTACAATGATGTTGAGGTTGATGTTGAGGCTCTTAATATGTTACCTGATGTTGTTGTTGATATGTCTAGTTTCTTGCATACAATATAGACCAAGTTTCAGATGAAGACCTAATGCCATCAACCAGCTCAACAAATGCTGGACAAGAAGAAAATGGCTTTGCAAACTTTTCATCATTTATTCCTTGCTTACCAAATACTAAACAAGAGCTGCAAGCAATAAAAGATGTCTTACAAATTGAAAAAAAGAGTAGAATATCTTATCTTGGCATGAAATTAGCTCTTTTCTTATTAATGAATACAACACTAAAGGTTTATTTTCAATGGCCTTTCCAACATTGTTCCCCACTAGAGCAACACTTCCCCTTCAACTGAGAAATGTTAAAATTCACTTGCATGAATATTCCCTCCACCTTATGAGATATTTTGACCACATATTTGGCAAACATGTTAGGTTTAGATATTTTCTCTACAACTTGATTATGAGACATCGCAGCCAACAAACTATCTCTATTTTTTTTAGAGTGGACCTTAAGGATAGAATCCCCAAGTAGTTGACTATTTTGTGGCAACAGCTTCAAGCTACTCTCAACTGGCAACTGGTTGAGTAGTTGATGTGATTTGGTGCATCGTTGTGCGGGACCTACTCTTGCTAAGCCCAACTAACCGCCATGATTGAACAACTTGGCATACCCAACCTTTTTTTCACTTTGAGTTGTGTAGACACAAAATGGGCTAACCTATAGAATTTATTCTCTTCTACAGCTCATTTCGCAATGGATCCTTCAAAAAAAATGCTAATAGATAGTGTCGTTCAGAATCCACATATAACATCTTTATATTTGCATCATAGATTCTCAATTTTCCATGAGGAGGTGATCGAAAATCTTTTGCATGCAAAAAATTATTGGTATAGATATGAATGGCAACATCGTGGCTCTGCACATGCGCATGGTTTCCTATGGATTCTAGAAGATCCTGACATGGATACTCTTGATTGGTCCAATGATCATGATGTTACCATAGCAAGGCATTTTTTTGATAGATACATTTCAGCTTGGAACCCACATTGCCCTACACAAAGATTATTTAGAATGTATCATTGCTTTGAAGAAAACCTATGCTTTCTTACCACGAGCTAGATCCTAACCAATGATCCAATCATATATTATGAAGAGTTGCTAAACATAATTCAAAGGCACACAAAATGCTCTGAATATACTTGTTTAAGAAGAAAAGGAGAGCAATTGCAATGTTAGTATAAAGCACCATGGCAGCAATAGCTTACCTCTACATGGACATCTGATGCTGAGTCTAACAAATCCTACAAACCAGCAAGAAATGATGATTTCCTAAATATTCATAGCCCAGCTATGCTTGCAATTTGGTGTGCCAATGTTGACTTCTAGCCAATTGTTTCTAGGAATTTTTTTTTGAATTATATTTCTAAATATGCAACTAAATTTGAGAAAAAAAATATATATATATATAAAGATATGTTGAAAAGAGTTGCAAATAAAAATATAGTTGAGGGTAGAGCACTTGTTGCATATCAAAAATTCATGATGAATATGCTTGTGGAACGTGACATCTCTACATAGGAGATGTGCCATATGTTATGGAAATTGCCTCTTCGTACTTCAAGTTGATGATATGTTCGCTTGAATGTTGGCAAAAAGACATGGTTTCATATAAACAAAGATGATACTGATGAAGAGCTACCCAAAAACTATATTCACTGCTATATGCAAAGGCCTCCAGAGTTAGCTACTTTATCCCTAATTTACTTGGTCCACCTATATACACACTCACAACAATGCAAAAGGGATAAATAGAAACCAAGGCACCAGCTTGTAGTTGTCCTTGTTTACCCATTATTCAAGACTACCCCTATTAAAGATACAAAGATATTTGAGACATTTTGTTGGACTGAACTTATGTTATACAAACCTTTCCAGAACATACAAACAGATATAGGTCTTCTGAGAGAAAAGATAATAGAAAATTGGAAACTTTTAGAAACGGTTGGTTATGATCCTTGGCATGTTAATAGACTTCCAGTTACATCCACAATTGAAGAACAGGATGTTAGTGATATTGATGATTTGAACCATCGTCCTTCTATGGATGAATATGAATGGGAAGTTTTCTCTCGGCTTGGTGCTACTACTAACTGTAGTATAAATCAACTTCAACTATTGAGTAGGTAGAATTTTGATATGAAAAATCCATGGAATGCAAACCATGTTCCTAAAGAACTCCATAATATTGGTTTGTAGTTCATCTCATCACCAAAGGCATAGTGTGAGCAAGCTATGGTTCAATTCTTGCCTGTAGATATGTTATCCCATCAACTTTCACAAAACAACAATTGGCCATTCAAATAATCCAAACCCATCGCATGTAGCCTTCACCCAAAGCCCCTCTTCACATGATCATTCAAGGGACAACTAGCACTAGAAAATTCTTCCTGATAAATTGTATTTGATAACAAATGAACACCTATTTTGTTGGACCCAATAGTTGCTTTCTCACACTGGCTCCTACAGGTGTTGCTACGTACAACATATGTGCCTCTACAATCCATACAACACTTCAGATTCCCATAAAGGAGATGAATCCTTTGCAAGGGAAGCAATTGACATTATTCCAAGAACAATTTAAGTATATTCAATACATTTTGATCGATGAAATGAGTTTTCTAGTCCCAAAGTTGCTACTAAAAATAGATAGTCGGTTACACCAAGCATTCCCAGATAACTAGACAATGCCATTTGGTGGTGTTTCTATGATCCTTGTTGGTGATCTTGCCCAGTTACCACCTATCATGGATATGCCTATTTATGTTTCATGCTCATTAGTTGCAACCCTGTGGCACACTTTCATGACCTCCATAACCCTAGACTCTATCTTTCACCAAAAAGGAGATAGCCCTTCACAATGAAAGTTTTCTGGAAGTCCTTCTCCATATAAGAAATGTTGAGGCTCTCCACGATGATTGGGAAGAGCTTATGAAACAAACAAATAAAATTCTCTCAGCTATAGAAAGAGAACAATTTGATTTTGCTACACATTTGTTTGCAACAAATGACTTGGTCGCATTCCACAACAAAAAAATGATCAAACAATTAAATCTACCCATATCCATTAGCATTGCTTGAGTGGCACAACAATAGTCATCTAATCATGGAGATGATCACCAACTTCTACCAAAATTGCTACTTTGTGTTGGTGAGCAAGTGATGCTAACAAGAAATTTGTGAATTCAAGCTAGCCTAGTCAATAGATCCCTTGGTGTTGTTACAATTGCTGTGTACAATCCACATTCTAAATCGCCAAACCCACCTAACTATGTTAATGTCCACTTTCAAAATTATATTGGTCCACCATGGGACCAAAAACATATGAGAGACATCTCCATCCTAGCTATAATTTGGGGAATTCAAACACAAATTCCACTCACTATGGCATGGGGAATCACAATACATAAAGCACAAGGCTTAACATTGGATAGAACAACAATAAACATAGGCAACAAAGAGAGGAAAAGGTTGACTTTTATAGCTATTTCATGTGTAAAATCAATTGAAAGACTTTGTATTGATCCACCTTTCTCATTGGAGAGATACTCTAGGCTTGGCACCAACAAGTACATTGCTCATCGTTGTAGTGAAGAGATGCGTCTAGAACAACTGCAACCCTCACCAAGTGCTTCTAGTTCCACCCCATAGGCTGACTTACAAAAAAGGCTCCAAGATAATTATTCTTGCATCTACCTTAGCCTATGTGCCATCGCCATCTCAAGCATTTTCTAAGTTGAATATTTAAGAAACATACGAAGTAATAATTTGTGCAAAATGGGTATAATGCCAAAGATGCACAAACACACTATGCACAAGTATTTAGAGGCTACAACTTTTATAGGCCAATTCCATGTTTTGATGATTCTATTCTATTAATCTATCGACTTCTTGCTCTAAGATTTTTTTGTGAGATGCTTTTACTATATGGCATTCAAATGAATACACTTTTTTGTATATTCCATTTTCCCATCTTTTTTTAAGTGTTTTAAAATTTCATGATGTCAACTATTTATTGGTATACCTAGAACTCTCTTCCAACTGATTTTAACATACAGTGGTGTAAACATACAGTTATAGTTCTTACACATTAATACATATGCAGATACAAATAACTTCAGTTGTCTAAGATGCATAGAGATTGGAACCAACAATAACTAGAAAACAGAAAAATCTGTAAGTCAATAACATCTTTAGAATATTCCAATATATTAAACTATATATGCACACATGTTGTAGATGCATTCTCAAAAAAAAATTGTCTTCCATTTGACTAATAAGTTTAAAATCCTCTAACAATGTTGCATTTTCTATTCTCATAGCCTATATATGTTGACTTCTCACATTTCCCCTCTATGCTTTCATTCCAAAAATTTTAATGTCTTGTTGTTACATTTTCTACTAGCTTTATTTGATTCAAATTGCTACAAATGTTTGTCTACAAAATTCGTTTTCTGTCATTTCATTGTTTCACTGTTCCTATATATTGCATTTCATAAATATATAGTCTTTTGTACATTGATTTTCTTTTTTGTGATACATGATAAAATTCCATGCTATTTTTCATGGCTTGCTTGAGCATGTCCACAACGACCATGGAGTTTATGGGCTTCATGGTTTCCTCATTGTGCCTCGCTCAATGGAAAAAAAATGGTAGGTGCTTCCTCATGTTACAGTTAATAGATCCTCACATTGTTGGAGAATTCCATGCAAATCGGTACATCTAATATTCATTGTTCTAATATATGGATTTCAATTGTTTTGGTTCCCTTGTGAAATGACAGACTATGGTGTTTGTTTCATAGTAGACTTGTCAAAGAAACTACTATGCACCTCCCTTATGTGCCAGTTTGGAGAGCTCCACAGCTATCCTCCTCCACAGCCTACGACATCTTTACATTTGTTCTTACAGTAAGCCATTCAGTAATTTGTTTTCCCCATTCCATACTTTTCTAATTTCAATCATGTATTTTGATATAACAATACGAAATGCTGCTTTGTATTTGTATCATGTTGTGCTCAATACAAAGATAGATTAACATGCAAAAATGTAGTCCATGTATTCGACAATTGGTCCCAAAAAGGCACCTAGAGCTCTAAGTGTAAACAAGGTTTGTTTTATATATTCATATTTTCTTGTTTTATACATTTAATTTTCCCCTCCCTTCATGGCTAGATACACTCTATATATTTGTTCCTTTATATAAACATTCATGCACGAATTTATACATGTACTTAAATACAATAACTATAGTTTGTTGTTCAAATTAGATTTTCCCATGTTCCTATATTGCCTCTTGTGGAAACCCCAATGAGAATTTCAAACAAATAGCTGATAGGGAAATGTGAACTATTACATCAATCGCTTCTTTTGTATTAATATGTTTCATGATATTTTGTTTCTCTTATCTCTTTCAAGCTCCCTGTATTTTGTATTAATATGTTTCATGTTATTCTCTTTCTCTTATATCTTAAAGCCCACATTAAACATATTAATACAAGATAAGAAATTTGTGTAAGAATTTAGCTGTGAATTCAAAATAAAAGTTATACTCTTTTCTAGTCAACCCAAGCGAATAGAGAAATTCTAAAAGAGCTATTAGAATAATACTTCATAGCCAAAAAACTACTCTTAATCTACAATTTCTCCTATGTTAATGGCTATAAAGCCATTTGAAAGTCCACAGAGATACCTGCAAACAATAAACAAACACCGGGGAAAACACTATCCCTATCCATATTTTTTGACAATAGCTAGAACATTTAACCCTAATTTCTCCACCCATGCAGAGGGATAATCTCTTTTAGCTCCCCAAAATGCATACAATGTCAAATATACAACCAAATAACAAGGAATAATAAGCACACATTAGTGTTATTCTAATACCTCTTTTACAATTTCTCTATTTCTCTATAAAATTTAGTATGAGGCAATGCATCTGGAATTTTTAATCGAGTTTGTGGGGTTATACTCTTTTTTGCATGGGTTTTTTATATAGATAATTAATTTATTGTTAATGTCTTCTTGTTATATGTTTTTAAACAGGGCTCTCATCAACCCAACCATGAATAGGATTTTTCGTCTAATAGCTCATTTATAACTCATGCTTTTAGACAAATGGACAACACTTGTCTAGGGATTTTACTAACAGCCTAGAGCTTACCTCTTAAACAAAGGATCTTCCTAAATGTTCCTCATTGGTCAATACACATAGATAACCAAAACCATAAACCAACGGCGAAAAAATTACTAACCCTAAGCATATTTTTTTAAGAAAGAAAGGACATTTAATTCCAATTCCTCCATCCATATGGAATGATAATCTCTTTAAAATCTCCACAGTGGGTATAATGCGAAAGATACAAACATTTGACAAGAAGACATAAACAATAAATTAACCATCTATGCAAACTACTCATGTAAAACGATGTATAATATACATATATATGTAGATACATGTGAACACACACACACATAAATATATATATATATACATGTATACATCTATATATATATGCATCTATACATATATATATATATATATACATGTATATGTATACTGGATTACATGTATATCTACATGTATATATACGTATACTGGGTATTTTGCATAAATGATTAATTTATTGTTCATGCCTTACGGTCTCTCCTTATTATTCCTTTTGATAGCAGGTTGGAGGGTTTTAACACTCATGTGCTGCAAAATCTGTGAGGAAGTATATTGGTTAAATTGCATTGTCGAAAGACCCATTTCAAACAACATTTTCTTAATGCTATACGAACAATTATATCATAGCACAATATGTGAAAAATTTGTTTGGTGGCTTTTAAGTGTTATTGAAATAGTTCTTGAATCTGTTCAACTTTATATCTTCAGCTAATACACTATTTGTTTGAAATTTCTATTTTTTTAAGAATAGATTTGTGACAATGCAACTAAATAAATCTATCTTCTTGCATATTTTGGAGCACATATTCATAATGCCAGAATGCCTATTTTGGCAATGCAACTGAATTAAAAATATTTTCTTGCATATTCTAGTGTATACTTTCCCGCAGTGCGACATTCTCTACTTTGTGCATCTTTCGAGCTATACACATTGTGTACATTTAGTCCCTTTTTGTTGTTCCAATTGATTTAAGTGGAAATCCTAACAAATAGGATGTTGTAGATTGTCAATTGCTATGTCATTTATTCTTGTGTTTTCATATATTCATTTGCACATTCATTGAGCTGCTTCTTTATACCCTACTAACAAATAGAGTAATTGTACATGCTAAGTGTTTGCTCATCCAAGGCTTAATGTATTCTGTGATTTTTGTACTATGGTGGTGGACGAAGTAAATGTGGTTAGTTGAAGTAAATGCAATATTGAATATAGCAGTGTGGGAAAGTATATTTTAATTAAGTTGCATTACATGTGTATATATATATATATATATAGATGTATGCATGCAAATATATATACATGCATATATATATATGTTCACATGTTGTCATCCAGTACATGTATACATGTATATATATGTATACATGGATTTATATATATATATATTGAATGTAGTAGTGTGGGAAAGTATATTTTGATTAAGTTGTGTTGTCCAAATAGCCATTATATATATACATAAGTACATTAAACAACATACACATTCCAAAGAACAACAATTTTCAATCTACCATAAAATAGTTTCTAAACAGTCTACTATCAAACCAACTACCTTCCATAAATAGACCCAAGTAGTTCATTCCACCAACCTTCAAGCAGGTCAGGAAAAAAAATATCATCAAACATATTGATACAAGGTTGAAGATATGTTCATTCTTAGTAGATATTGAATATATGTAGACAAACTCTATAAAAGGTGTGATGTAAAAATGCAATGTGTGAACTAGACTCTCATTTTTCAAGTCAAGTCTATGATTCTCTTGCCACAAAGAAATTGGTTTCCTATTTTGGTTCTTGTTTATTCTATCTTAACATGAATCACATGCACATATCCACGTATACATCCTACACATCCAATGCAAATGTAAAAAAATGCAAGATAAAATTTATACTAATATATATGTTTGTTAAATCTATATGATTTCTTTTATAATATTGCACAGATACAATAGGCATCCAACAAACCTTACTATACTCTAAATTGCCTATTTCAAAATTTTCAACACTCCAACAACTCAATTTCCAATGCTCCTTATGGTTGTCAAGCATCACCATGAGTACATGTAAGTGCAAAACTTCTCCATTATCAATAAATAGATTTGGTGACCCACTTGCAAATATTATTCGTCATTTCTACTTTCTAGTTTTGTTTATTGATTTTGGCTATATATTTACTAATTTTTTATCCTTCCTTACTCATCTTCTTTTCCTATCCATTGACATACCTCTCTCTTCTATTTGCAAGTGTTAGGCTAAAGCATACATGACAATTCCAAAAAATGGAACTCCTCAAAATTTCCAATGGACGTTTCATATTGCTTTTGCTCGGAGGTTTGGCTAGGGTACCTAGGGCTCCATGATTCCAATATGGTAGGGTGGATAACGAGCATGGGTTTTTTTTTTTGGCTTTTCATGCCATATATCTTTTCTCACATAGATACATGTATAAGAAACAAGGTTTGTAACAACATGTTTCTTATGTAGTACCAAGTGGTGGCAACAGACTAGACACTTTTATCATCTCACCCTGAAACAACACCTATCTATTATTTATCTATTTCGACTCTCCAATTGCGCTATGAAATCATTCATTAAAAATTCAATTTTAATTCTAAATTGCGTTGTAATTCGTTATACTTAACTTTTATGAAAATGTTTAGTGTGGGTTTCGGCTCATCTATGATTTAGCTATGATTTTTAACTGTTCTTTTAATAGTTGTTTTACAATTTCACTATTTTTTCTATAATATTTAGTGGCAAATAATGTAGCTTGAATCTTCAATTAAGAAACCAGTTGTTACATTATGTGTGTATGTGTCTACATATGTATATATATGTGTAAAAATGTGTGTGTGTATATATATATATATACATATACATGTATGCATATGTGTGTGTGTGTGTGTGTAGATATGTATGTCATTTTTAACTGTTCTTTTAATAGTTGTTTTACAATTTCCCTATTTTATCTATAATATTTAGTGGCAAATAATGTAGCTTCAATCTTCAATTGAGAAACCAATTGTTACATAGAAATTGGTGTTACACCTTGTCTAGATAGTGATAGAATTACAGGTGGAGATGCCTATAGCTAATTTCCATCTCTCATCAAAGAACACATGCATACTAAAACTTTAATTTCCAAAACTATGGAGATATACTAATTATAAAAAGTGTTCAATATTGAACATCTTTCTTTGATGGATAAAATGTGTACTTTCTAAATCAAATTTTAAAAATTGCATGCATGGGTGATGACCCTTACAAAAAACATCCATTTATTTCAAAATTAAATAATTAATTGATTGAATAACCTACACAAAAAGCAACAATATACATGTGCATCTGTTGCTAATAAATATAAAACTGAATTATTCTTGCTAGAAGAAACAATTATTTTAAATTTTATATTTAATTTAAATTTTTAGTTCCCACTTTTAAACAACTTTAAAAATTGATTTCCTAAATTTCTAATAGTATTAAATAAATTTATAGAAAAAGTTATTCGCGATTACTTCATTTGTACATTCAAACTCGTGTGTTTCATTCACAATGACCTTTCCATGCAAAAAATAAACTTCCACCGCTGCAAAGATAGCCCGCCGCGGAAGAACCCTTCCGGCTGATTGTTGCATGCCTGTACATGCGACTGCTAGTTTTATTTTATTTTTAAATGACACGATTTAGGCCTTATTCGAGGGGATGGATTCCCTCGTTAAAAAACTTACTATATTTCAAACGTTATTCGAAGAACCTCTTGAACTATGCGAACTCAAATTTTTTCTACGTTTCCCTTCACTGTTCTGTTAGAATGACAAAGGGTGAAATTTTTATTACTATAAGTTTTTTTTTTTTTTTTTTGCAGTGGTAAAAAGATGGAGCACTAAATCTGGGAGCTAACTAGGCTATTCTTGACAAGACAACGACTAACATTATTGTCCTCAGAGAAACTCAACACCATAACTAATCCACCTTGCTGCTTTACTAGATGCCATAAAAAACTCACACTCCACCAGTACGATATCACAATGACCAGCATAACATTTATTTCCAGCATGGTGAAAGACAACTGTGTATTAATATGGTAACTGCCGCCCTGATTTTTATTTTAATTTATTACATCTATTGATAATCAGAATGCAATCTGTAATGCCAAGAAATTTATGTGCTTAGACAGTGTGCTCAAGGGACAATCGTCAACTTACAGAGATATTAGGCCATTCTAAGTACAACGTAGGAATCGTTGTCATTAAAAGACCAACTACTTGCCTGAAATATTAACGAGGAATCTATTCAAGTGAAATATGATCTCAGCGTCCCTGACCTTCACAGAATTCATCTGACACCACAGGGTAACAAATGCAGTTTGAATTTATTAAACAACTGGCCCATAATAATGATGCCCAAAATTTTCCCATTGAATTTTTGTGCAATGTCTAAACATGTGAGAAGCCCATCCTGCTTAGATAATTAAGACTGTAAGCTGAACAATCCATATTTTCCCCCAGTCTCCTTTTATTTCAGAATGGAGATTTTCTTTTCAAAGATCTGCGGATCTGAGAGCAGTTTGAATTTATTGAAAAACTTAATAATTCACTCTTCACATGTCAAGTCTACCCTATCTTTGCGTCCAAGAGAAATCTCACTCGATCTTAATTTATTTGTTTGCCTTTAATATCGAGTAGATATCACACTATACGGTTAGTCTGACCACAAGAAACAGAAAACAAAGATTTTCCACGCTAGACCTTAGGCTTTTTGGCGCTTACGTAAAACGTACGATGATGAACATCATTACCAACAGGTACGCAGTAGACCAAAAGTCGATCCAGTGGATTGACTGTGTTGTACGTTGGGTATTTAATTCTTAGTCCTTCATTCATTAATGATTGGTAGCAACAAGATATTATTTTATTGAAATACAGCGAACCTAGGGATGACATTGCTACTCTGAAGGTGGGCTTGAATGGTTCTATATTCTCTCTTCTTTCCTTTATCTTACAACACACAGCAATGTGTATGTAATTATGTTTATTTACTGCCACATACTTTAAATCCAGACCCAAGCCTATGGTGGATTGAATCATATTCCGTTTTGTTAGACTTTTATTTATTTATTTATTTAAATTTCTAGCCCAACTCACATTGTTGATTCCCTTACAGGGCAAACGATATGCTGCAGGTATATATTATAGGCTATTGGAGGCACCTTCGTTTTATATTCAGATCTACGATTCGAATTCATTCTACAGATCAAGGGATTCATGCATTTTGGTTTGAGAGAAGCCATGTAGCGCAGTTGAGGGCAATATGCAACTATACATTAACCTATATACTTCCCTCTCTCCATTGTTTTTTTCATAAAAATCATCATGTGACATTCTTAAGATTAGTAGCTTGTGGTTGCATTTCTATTATAGGTCGTTAAGATTTGATACACTTTAACCCACATTACATTCTCATTTTTATTCATTGATTTATTTATTTATCAATTCAGGACATTAAATCAGGGATCTATGTCTACATGACTTATCCTTCCTTCTTTTATTCTAATGAACACACCCCTATTTCTTTTTTTTCTGTTTGAAATATACAACGCATATACAGTGCTGAGACTAACTAATGCATATGTTGAGCATACAAAAGGAAACATATAAATTCAATTTCTTTGCTCGGAAACTACAAAGCTTAAGACATTATCTATTTTTCTTATATATATAAGGAGAAATAAAGAGGCACCTAGAAATTCTATTGTGCCAGGAATAGGAAGTATATTCACGTTACAGGTTAAATCCTCTTCCACCATATCCCTTACCTGGAAGACTAAACAGGTTACACCCTTTCCATATTATTAGTATATATATATATTTTTATACAGGAACCTACCTAAAACTATTCTCTTTCTGAGATGGTAATATACATGAAAGCTAGTTAGACATTTATGCACACATATACAGGATTCAATTTTTATTGTTATTTTTTTTTAATTTTCATATCCATAAATAATGCTTAGCTATACCCTTTTATTATCGAAAGCAATTGGTGGGTTTCACATGAAAACAAAATTTAAAAATCTATATTCATTCAGTCCATCCACAATATGATATGCAAAACCTGAACCACGACATAATATGCCAAATCGACTCTTTTTTGGAGATAGATGTACTATTTTTCCTATTTTCCTTACTTATAAGCAAAATCAATCTTAACGTATACAGTTTTATGAACATAGATCTTACTGCTTGAATGTTTATAAACCCAATTTTATTTTATTTTTCTTTCTTTCTTGTACAAGCTCATAGATTACATTTCTGTCACCCATTGTATAATATGGAAAAGGAAAACTTATTTAAACCCCCCCTTATTACAAGCAATACATAGCATGAATTGAATGGCCTGTCATAGAGTAAGAGCTTTCTCTTTTCATTCATTCCTTGAAAAATATGAAACCCATCTTTTAAGAATTACAATATCACCACAATATTTAAGGAAACAATTGACTTACAAACTCGTGAACAAGGTCTTGCTCTCCACTCTACCGTTATGGTGTCATGGAACCTCGTGGGCTCTGCCCATATCCCCAAGCAAGATATTCTTTAAGCTCCACGATGATAAATGGAGTCTTTACTCATTTTTCTTAAAGGATTAAAACTAGCATAGCACCAATTTTATGCATCTAGGTTTTCTACTTCATATTTCTAACCATAATCTATACACTATGTCATCTATTTTTTGTAGCCCATAGCAAGAGTAAATGGAAATAGGAATCTTGATCTTATCTCTTTCTTTTTGATGAAGGAACTGAAATTTGGTATCCATCTTTCCTCTCCAATCCAAGCCATCTTGATCACTATCATTTTTCCAAGAGGTGGACTCCTCTTCTCTTCTCATTCTTTCTACCATCTCCACTCAAGTTCTCCAAGAGGAGTAGGGGTAACACCCCACTCCTCCTTCCTCTGCCAAATATATAGTAGTTTAAACTTGCAACTTTTGAATGGAGAGGTGTGAAGTGTACCTAGCTCCATCAATGAGAGTCTTTTCTTTATTAAAGAGAAAACATGCACTTGGACAACCCTTCCATTTTTCCATCCCCTCCTCTCCTCAAAACTCGTCACTCTCCATTATGAGGACTTTTTAGGGGTCAAATCATGTCCTTGGGGCGCTATTATATGCCCACTTGACCCCTACCACTATGGTATAGACACTACGGGGATTATTTTTCCATCCCATCCAATGAAATTGACTGACAACCCTCTTTAAATATCCACTTAGGGTTCCATCCGAGTTTTCACACTTGGACATGGGTTCCTAACCCCTAGCCCCACTTACACCCACATAATCAATCAACCCTCACCACCTTAATTTACCAACATATCAACTTTATTCATTTTTAAGCCCCAAAAAGGGGGTCAAATCACAAGAAGATTCATTTTTGGTGTGTTCTCAACGGTCTTCCCTTCTCATACTAACAATCTTCCTTTCTTGTACATTACCAATGAAACCATAAGCAACAATTGTATATCACATTAATCTAATAGTATAAATGAGATTTAATCGTACAACAATTTCATTTACAATTTCAACTCATATTCACAATTTAGAAGTCCTAACTCCATGATAGCAGCAATAAAATATCATAACGAAATGCAAAAATATTGTAAAATAATCACACCATTTATCATCCACAATAGATCTTACCATCTATTTGGGAATAAATAAAACAAATTAGGGTTTTACTTAATGACATGCAAGGTGGGGTCTTACATCCCCCTCCTCTTAGCTTAGACTTCCTCTTGGAAGTTGTTATGGTATAGTACATAATCTCCACATAGAAATGCACATAAATCTATGAAAAATATTTATTATCATGCTTACATGATGAAACAATCAAACATTCAACTATAAGCATACGTTAAATTCATTCTTTCCACAAATCAATCATCATTTGAACCGCTTAAAACAAAAATTCTCACCATGAAACATTTATCTGATCTAGTCATAGTATAGAAAATATTAGTAGTCATCCATGTAGTTAGCGTTCACACTTTGAAATCACATCCACATATATCCAAACACGCTAAACTCCTTGGAAACTCTAGAAGGTTCCTTTTTGCATCAAAAACATCACTCATGATGTAAAAGAAAATATTTTCATTCTAATATCAATTCATGTCTTAGAATGGTAGTATCTTTTTTTTATCTATCACTTTATTTCTCACATAATAGTCAAGTACTTTCACATGCCATTTATTTACAAATTTACCCATACATCACAAACATTTCACATAATTCACATCACAATTCTCAATGGGGTTTATAAGGATGGAGATTCCTAGATACCATAGCTATTAGGAGAGATGGTCTCAAGGCCCTTGTCCCCTCCATACATCTCCTAGGTACCTTCCTTTGTTTGTGTAAGGGGGTTATCCTCCAAGAGGAAAGTATAAAAGAATAATCATAGAACTAGGGGAAGAATGGATTAATGACTATCCCATACCAGTCCCATTTGCAACCCCTTTCATATAACTCATAATTCCCTAGTGCATCTACTCCCCTAAATGAACTATCATGGAACCCCCCAGGATATGGCAGTTTTACAGATGTCACATTACACTACACTTGCCATCAGTTAGCACACAATGAAGAGCCCCAAACCAAGAAACATAAAATCATAATCCAACATTTTAATAAACATAAATTAATAAATTCAAGAAGAAAACCAAATAAAGATTATTTGCAGCTACATTTCAACATTCCAATTTTAATTCAAAAACAAAAATTAAATAATCCCTTGAGGCAATGGGCTATGGAAAATTTCAAATGGCTAAATAGCCCCAATTAAAGAAATGTGAAATTTAACACTATTGACATATAACAAAACATCACTTAAGAAATTACCAATAATTTGAAAATCTCAACAATAAAACTTTCACAATACGAGCACCACATGACTTGATACAACCACCTAAGGGGAAGAGGGAAATGGTGGTTCTCTAACCACATAAGTATAATAGCATGCAATAATTGGTGGTCCTTGACCACATAAATATATAATAGCGCACAATATCATTGTGGACTCTTCCACATAGTATCAATGTCCTACATTAATGAAGTATCCAAAGTCTGTAATCAATATGGTCCAAGGAATTCCATCCTTTACCCATGGGTTATAAACATCAAGGAGTGGGTTTTCACTATGAACCAACAATTGTGGTTCTCATATGTGGGGAATAGGTTAGGAACATGTCCAAGGGAAAACTATGGAGTTCTCACTTGGGGTTCTCTCGCCCCTCAACCCCTATTTACACTAGCAGGCATCTCAATCTCGTAGGGGAGGCATATGCTAGGGGTACACATTTAACATACGAAGAAGACTTACACAAATAATTACTTCACATTTCACTTAGTAGACACACACCTATACATATCATGTTTACATTATTTCATAGTTAATTGACTTACACAATGGATCATCATGAAGGGTACACATAAGGGGTCATACTTGACATCTCTCACCCTTATCCCAAGTCAGATACCCTGTATCTCATACTTGGGACACAATACATTTACTAGTTTTTCACTTCACATGTCAAAACACAATACACTTTACGAAATTCACCATATTACTGAACAAGGGAAATGCTCTTAAAAATATTTTATTCTTCTCATCTCAATTTTGGAAACATCTACTAACTTTTGCATAAGTACAAGGAGACACTAGAAGATGTGCATCTATAGCTTAACAATACATTGTTCACCATACTTCTCATCTTACTAAGTTAGTGTTTAACATCACATTTAATATCAAGATTGGTTTTCTATATCTTTCCATACCATTCTTCATGTTTTATTCCACCATGTTTATTATTCCCAATATATTAATGCATGTAATTTCAATATATTCTCCACTACATACTACAAAATATTTCCTACTTAATAAGGGAGATTGCTAACCATTTCCATTGATCATCACAATATGAGAAAAGAAAACACACTCAATGCATGAAACATATGGAAATCATGGAATAGTAATTCTCACAACTTATTAATATCTTTTTACCAATCTTGTATTTCATTATTTAAGGTTGAACCACTTAGTCACATGTTACAATCATCATTTTTACCATCACAGTTCCATCTATCCTCAATAAGCAAATATTGTTAGAAGTTTTGACTACCCTAATATTTTCTCCATTGTATTCATGTGTATACATTTTTCCCTAAATAAGTACTAACCAGCACACAACATGAGTTTCTTTTATTTGACACTAAAATGCCTTTAATTTTTAGCTTATTTGTAAGAAGAGTAGTAATATCATCTATCCTAGATAATGTTTTAATCTCCAAATTCTCACTTTAGCAAGGTCCCTTCACCAATATTTTATGTTCAATTAGAAGGGAATAATGCCATGTTTATGGAACCTCACAGATATATCTTAATTAAATCTTTCTATACATTCACCTTTGGCTTGAACCTTAGTGATCACTTTGTTTTGCTTGCTATTTCATCTTTTAACAATAGACAAAAGGGTTGGTTGTTGTTAAAACTCTATTAAGTTTACTAGGTTTCCATTTGTTTTTAACAAAGAAAAAAATGTGTTTTACAAGGACCCAAAACCACAGAGTATATAGAAAATAAAAAGATTAAGTGTTAATTAATCCAATACAAAAGGTTGTGAAAAGAAAAGAGCCAAGAAAGCATAGCAACCCCCAACCCAAGGCCAATAAGGGCCACCAAAAAAACCAACAGCAAAAATAACCCACAACTATCCAAGGGAGTTTAGAGCATCAACAGCCTCAACTTCTAGAATGTGCATGTCCTAGGTGCACTTTTTCAAGGTCTGAACCATTTGGGCCATAGGAGGCACCTTCCTCTTCAGATTAGTTCTCATCCTCTTTGAAATTCTAGCATCCTCAGTTCTACTTTTTTGTTTTTCAGCTTCCAAATCCATGATCATAGATCCCTATTGTGTGTTTTCCAGTTTCTCAATCATAGCATTGATGATAATGGCATTATGTTTCGCCATTTTGTGGTTATGCTCCATAATAGTTTTCATGGTTTCTTTTATTTTACCAATTTCTGCTTCTAGACACTCAACCTTACCTTCATTATCCTTAGCCTCCATCCTCATTTTATCCTCATTCCTTCCACCCTCTACAGTATTAAGGGAGTTGACTTTAACTTCCAAATCCTCTAGCTTGTTGTTAAGGGCCCTATTTCTAAGGTTAAGGTTCTTAATTTCATGGAAGGACCACTTCATAATTCTGAAGTAATCAATGAAACTATTTCTAGCGATGGCCAAGATATCCCCAGGAAACTCACGGTCCTACTTAAAATAATCATCTTCAAGGTTAAGGTAACTAGGGAATCTAGGTTTGTTTTCTCTATCCATGGTAAGATAGGACAAGAAAGAATCCTTGGTGGCATCAGGGACCTCATAAATATCCTCCAAGGTATCCTCTGAGTAAGAGACCCATTTATTAGTAGGGGAACCCATTTGAATGGACTTCTCTTTCAAAACAGAGCTACTAGGGTTTTTGACAGTGCTTATTTTCTTAAGCAGGAGTTTACACTACCAAGTTTTCTTACTAGAATTGTTAGGGGAAGGAGGATCTTCTTCAATCTGCTCAATGTCAGGCTTTTTTTAATCCTCTGACACACTATTTTCCGTGTCATCATCTTCAGAGGATGAAGCCAAGATAGAGTTGGATAAGGCTGACATATTTTGAAAATGTTCATAAATAAGCCTAATAATGCTAGTATGCAAAATTGGGTACTTTTTAGGATCCTTCTTATAATCTTCTAGGCTAGTACTCATGGAACAATAAAGATAGTAAGGAAAAGAAACCATTATCTTGTGACAGAAGTGGTTGATAAGGGTGAAGTGGTAGCCGTAGACCCTAGTGAACCTATCATCCAGGGTAATGTATTCCATGACGATTCTAAGCACTTTTCTCCATAACGACTTAATCAAATCAACTTCAAAGTAGTTGTTGGAGACTTTTATCAACTTAGTCTTCTCCTTGTCTTTCATAAGGAATCTAACAACCGCCTCATCAGAGAACTTTCTATCATGAAATAATTCCATTCCCTCTGTTGACATGCCAGTGACTTCCCCTATGAGGTTCTTGTCCACCTTAACCTTCCTCTCAAACAAAGTTATTTCTCTATTCTTCCATTTTTTCTCAAAGTACTTAGTAGCCTTCAGATCAAGCCCATGAAGCTTTTCAATGAATGGGAGTAGCTCGCCATGATCAACTTGTCTCCATACCTTTGGGTTCCTATTATGCATTTCATAACTCTTTGGCTCCACCCTTTTCCTGTCTCCTCCCATTGTCACAAGCACCTCCCTAAAATCTCTACCAGAGCAAGAGTCCTGAAATAAAATGCTATAGCTGAACCAAAGAGCCCACAAATTGTACCACTTCTACTACCTGTTAAGGTAATAAACATGGCCCCATCAAATCTAATGATGTTGATGTACTTAACCCTACTCTCCATCATCAAAAAAATTTGCTACTTTCCCATGCATGATATCATATTCAATTAAGGCCCTTGCATCAACACCCAAACCCTTGAGGTTCTGCCTCGTGACCAACCCCTTTTGTTTAACCCCCTCATTAGCAAAAAAATTGGCCATGCTATTGGCTTCCCTAAAAGTATGAGATATTTTTAGTTTATCAAATTCTACTAAAAGGGATTTAGCATCTTTGATCTAGCTCTTGATAGGCCATGAGGGAGGGGACTTTCCTAGGAGGAATTCAATAATGTTTTTTGAGTCTCCTTCAAGCCAATTTTTTTTAAAATTCAGACTAAGCGGTAATTTAATCACTTGAAAGGCTCCAATAGCTTCAACCACGTGGTTAGTTTGAGATTCTAGGGAGATCACCACCACTGCTAAAAAATTTCCATTTGAGTCCCTAATCACACTTCCACTTCTAGCCAATCTTGGGTTTCCCTTAGTCATACCATCAAATTTTTCTTTAATGTAACCACTGACAGGAAAACTCCAGCACACCCCTTCCCGGCCTTTTTTAGTTAGTTTTGAATCCCTTAACATACATCATTTTTAATCTTCCACTCCTTAGCTATCTTTAAGTCATATGGAGAGCACACCATAGCCTCCAGTTTATTCTCTTGCTAAGGAATGATATTAAAATTTTCTACAATTAGCTCCTGAAGATTTTTTCAAAAACATTGTTCTCCAAAGTTTCCTTGTCCCTGAAGAGTTTGTTAATTTGTTCCTTCCACACACCCCAGGCTATATAGGGGAAAGTGAAAGCCCATAATCTTTGAATAAAAGGATTTAGAGAAGGAGCTTTCCATTGAGAGAAAAAATCTTCAATATAATAAATAAACACCCAAGAAATATTCTAAAGAGCTAGAAACTTACCCCATATAGCAGCAGTATACAGACAGTGGAGAAACAAGTGATTTGTAGACTCTACCTCATTCTTGCAAAGATAGCATCTATTGGGTATCTGGAAACCACGCTTGCAAAGATTTCCAACCATAAGCACTTTATTTTGAAGAAGGATCCAAAAAAAATTATTGACTTTAGGGGTCAGATGTTTAATCCATGCTCTAGTCCAGAAAGGAGAGGGGGCTTAAGAGAGGGACAACAGAGAGACAACCAAAGAAATAGAGTAGTTGATTGAGGGGTTATATGTCCAAACTAAAAGGTCATCCTATTGATTTGAACCTATCCTAACAACCATCAGTGATGAGTGAATTGGGGCAAGTCTGGGCTAAGCTAGCACAAGTCCACCCAACCCCCATCATGCCAATAGTCTTTGACTTGAGTACCAAAAGTCATTTTGCAAATGTTATCCCACCTATTAAACCTTTCATTGTTAATTAGGGGCTCCTTTAGTAACCATCTGTCCTCCCAGAACCTGGCTTGATTTCCACTTCTTATATTCCACCCAACACCTAAGTTAACAATATTTCTCCTTGTAATCATATCATTCCAGCAAGCTGATCCATAGGGCAGAGAGGGAGAATATAGCAAGGCCTTAAGGGATCCACAATTAGCAATATATTTACTTTTAAAAAGTCTTTCCATTCCCCATTAGACAAAAATGACCTCCAAATTTTCATAGCAAGAAGCATCTTATTCATTATTCTGATCTTTCTTAGACCGAATCCTCCCATCTTTTTTGGGCTACAAACAAGATCCCATCCAATAAGAGGCATTCTCTTTCTTTCTTCAACCCCCGACCAAAGAAATATTTTTTGAATTTTTTCAATAGCATCTGCAACTTTAGCAAGGATTTTGAAAATACTTAAGGCATAAATCAGAAGGTTCTGAAGAGAAGCTTTGAGGAGCTGGATTTTTTCTACTTGAATAAGAAGAGAACCTTTTCATCCAATGAGCTTTTTGTTGAACCTATCAACCAACGAACTTCAAAAAGAGATAGGAGGTTTAAGGCCTAAGGGAAAGCCAAGATAAATAGAAGGAAAGGAATCCACTCTACATCCAAGGATTCTAGCAATCTTGACCTGTCTGTGATCAAGGGTGTTAAAAAAGAAAAGAGAGCTTTTATGTCTATTGACCAATTGACCAGAAGCCCTTTCATACTCATCCAAAATTCTTTCTAGATTCTTAGCTTCAGACACAATAGATCTCCCCATCAACATGGTATCATCAACAAACTATTGATGTGAGCAAATCAGATTACTAGAAGAGGGCCTTAGTCCCACAAGAGACCCCTGATCAATCAGTCTTTTCAAGTTTCACCCAAGACATTCAGCCATAATAGTGAACAAGATGGGGGCTCTTGGATCTCCCTGTCTTAAACCTCTCAAATTCTTAAAAGAACACAAAGGAGATCCATTCACCATAATAGAAATAGAAACTATTGAAACAAGTTGATCCACTATCTGAAGGACTCTATTGTTGAATCCAAACACCCTCATGATTTTGAATAGAAATTTGCAATCCACACAGTCATAGGCTTTCGAAATATCCAGCTTAAGGAGAAAACCTTTAGTTTTGGATTCCACAAGGGAATGGATATTCTCATGGATAGTGACAATAGAATCGAGGATCTGCCTTCTAAGAAAAAAGCCATTTTGTTGGGGAGAGATCAATGAAGGTAGAATTATAAGAAGCCTAGACATCAAAACCTTTGAAATTATTTTTTAGAAATAATTACAAAGGCTTATAGGCCTGAAGGCTTCAAACTCCACCACTCCAGGTTTCTTGGGAATAAGGACCAAAAAGGTAGCATTTAGTTCCTTTAGGAGACTTCTTGATCCAAAGAACTCTTTGACCGCATTCACAACATCCTCTTCAACAATCCCCTAGAACCATTGAAAGAAGAACATGGAAAACCCATCAGGGCCAGGAGCCTTGTTCCCTTCAAAGGAAAAAAATGTCTTTTTTTAATTTCTTCCCTAGAAGGAATAGTAGCAAGCTTGGTATTATCTTCCTCCTCAACTAAATTAGGGATGGCCTCTAAAAGGTAATCTTGCTCTTCAAAGTTGATTCCTTCACTCGTTGAGAGGAGATTACTAAAGAAAAGGATAGCTTGACTTCTAATGTCACCCTCCTCCTCAAATTGATTGCCATTACTTTCAATGTGAGAGTTTTTTAGCAGCCCTGTGTTTTGACGCTGACAAATGAAAATATCTAGTGTTTTTATCTCCAACAGAAAACCACAAAGGTCTAGATCTTTGTCTCCAAAAGTCCTCCTTTCTGGCTATAATTTCATGCATTTTCACAAGCAACTTGTTTTCTTTTTCCCTATTATCATCAATATATCCTTCCCTCTATATTTTATCCTGAATCTCTGCCAACTCCATTTGAAGCTTAGATTTGATTCCAAAATTTTTACCAAAGGTCTCTTTTTTCCATCTTATTTTACATTTAACTTCCCTCAATTTCTTAGCCACCCTAAACATGGCAGTCCTAGGGACATCAATATTCCACCATTTCCTTATTTCCTCAAATATCCGAGGAAGGGAAAGCCAAATTCTTTTGAATCTAAAGGGAAAGTTCCTCTTCCGCTTTAATGGATCTACCACAAAACTTATAGGAAGTCAGAGCCCACCCTTGAAAGAGCTTTTAATGAATAGTTATAGTTTAAAAACCATCAACCTGAAATTAACATTCTATCTAACCTTACTTGGATCAAGTCCTTACCAGTTCTTCGATTCGACCAAGTATAGGTGGCTCCCTGCAAATCCAAATCAATCAGCACCTGGTTATTCATGAAATCAAAATGGTCCATTATGCTTTCCATATTAACTTAGGAACCTTTGAAATTCTCATCATCCTGAAGAGGGGTATTACAGTCTCCCATAACGACCCATGAATAATAATTAAAAATCCTATGAAAGGCAATAAGCTCCTTCCAAAATGAATTTCTTGCTCCTTTCCCACTAGGGGCATAGATGTTAAACTGAATCTAGCAAAAATTATCTTTGATATGGGTAAATCTGGTAGCCACATGATTAGTGCTCTCCAACAATGGTTCCCCTTTAATGAGATTTTGGTTCTAGAATGTGACAATTCCTCCTAAGGCACCTTCTGAGTTGTTTCCATGGACACCACAAAATTTAAACATCTTAATCTTTTCCACCTTCTCCTTAGGCATTTTGGATTCTTAGACAAGTAAAATATCAGGTCTATGATCCCTAACAAAATTGTGCAGCACGTCCTGCTTATGGAGGCTATTCAACCCCCTAATATTCCATGACATGATCTTCATGTCTTACCAGGGGATTGGAGAATCTCTGGGGTGGTATTTTGAACACCATTGGCAATATCCTGAAAACTACCATGCTCCCTCAGCCACTTTACATATTTTCTTCCTTGGTTTCTCTTAGTAGCTCCAAAATCTTCATAAGCTCTAGTTCTAGTAGAGATTCCACTTGGGGTATTCTTCTGAACATTTGTTTTTCTTCTTTGTTTTCTTGGAAAAAGAGTTGGCGTCATCTCTATTTGTATTTTCTTGGATTTCCAACTCTCTCCCTGATTCCCATTCTTTATCAGACATCCTCCTTCGGTCCAAGGGAAGGGTGTCCATCAGTCTATTATTACATTGGGTTGAATTTTCACTTGAGAGCTCTTGAGTCAGTCTCATGTTCTCAAATGTATCCTTGACATAATCCATAGTGATAGCAGTTCCCAAAATCTGAAAAGAGTCCAAGCTATAGGGGAGGCCTCCTCTAGAAGGAGGAGGATGAGTAAAACCAAAATCTAGCATCAATACCTAAATAGGAATATCTTCCAAACCTGGGCCCCCATCCTTCTTACCTTATGATTCCTTTTCAAGGTTGTTGAAAGAGGAATCGAGATTCAACAGTCCATTTCCAATGTCTTCCAATTCACACTCTCCATCCTTCTTCATTCTAGATAAGTTCTCTGACCCCTTTCATTGAGGCTCCAGAAAACCCAAACTTTTCTTGAAACCCACCACTTCATTGAACTTAGGGGCAATCACCTGAGCTTCAGGCCTCATACACCCTGACTTGCTGATACGAGAGTTTTCTTTGCTCTCTTTACGCTCCCCCTTAGGCTTCTTTCTCCAAACAAGCTTTGGATTAGGCAGAGGTTTCTCTTTCTCCTTGCTAACATTGAGTGGGCATTTCTTTGCCTAATGCCCTTTTTTTCTACACTTAAAGCAAGCAAAAGGGATCGATTCAAACTCTATAGCTTGTGTCCAAGTCCACAACTTCAATTGGATATCAATATAAGAAGGGAGGTCGGCATTCTGAGACACTCCCACTTAGATTCTAGAAAACACAAGCCTTTTTCTAGCCATTGTCATGGGATCTATTGAAAAAAGCTCCCCAAAATATTTAGCAATGTCATTGAAGACATCCTCATTCCATTATTCCAATGGAAGACCTAGAAGTCTAGCCCAGACTGGAACATTCTCAAAAATGGAGTTAGAGAGGTCCAGATAAGACATCCATTTCTTAAGGGCCATGGAGGATTTCCCTATAACCCAAGGGTCGCTGCTCCTAACAACCACCATATCCTCCTTGCAGGTAAACTCAAAAGCAAAGTATCCTTTGGGAAGCATTGCAATAGTAACTTTTCCATTAGTTTTCCCCTTTTTTTTAACAAACTCCCTAACCACTTCAATATTTGGTCTAGGGCCCATAAAATTTCCAACCAACGCTCTGTCCATTAAGGCAATATTATGATAATAATTAGATCAGGCACAGAGATGGAAAACTTACCTTTTACTAGGCCAAATATGTTGTACACTAGAGGGAAAACTAATTTACCATTAAGCTTGAATCCAAACAAAGAAGACCATGGTTTGCATTTAGCTTATTCCCCTCAAGCGGCCCCCACCACATCAATAGTTTTATCCCCCTTCTATTCTTCATAGATCCCATAGGGTTAGTAGGATGGATAACCTTGCCCCCCAGGTCCACTAGAATATTGTTTCTAGAGTCCTTCTCATCTAAATCATCCTTACCTTTCTTACCACTCAGAACTTGTGTCGATTCCTCCTGCAAATCCTCAAATATTGCTCCACGACCTACTCCATTGTTTCAAAGATTCAAAATCATGCTTTCTCGCCCAAGCTCCATTGTCACTTTGCTAGGTTTCCTTTTGTTTTGCATAATTTTTTAAATGAATTTAAAGTCTCACCCTTCAATTCCAAGTAAAATCTAGTTTTACCCCCTTTAAAAGTAGGATTTACTATACAACATAGGGTTTCAATAATTAGTTGATTTTCTTAATCATGCACTCTTATCTACCAATCATAAGTTGATTCACCTTAGAACTTTAAGCATTCAATAGCAAGATTCTTTCTTATGTTAAATAAGTTTTAGGAGACTTAGGTGTTAATGATTTCTAGAGTACAAGCGCAAGATCAATCCTAACACTTCCTTATAGAACCAAGGATAATGTAATTTCAAATTTAAATCCTCAATTACTTCTTTATCCATTCTCTAATTAACAAAATAGGTGTTTCAAATGCATACATGATAAGAGTTATGATGTTTTTAGCATGGTACACTTGCTAAACACGTAGCTTATTTGTAGGTGAAACTTATGACAAGCTTACTCTAACAACTAGGGTTTGCGACATTCTAGTCATATTTATGATTAAATAAATTCTTCATTTTAAGGTTACTCGAGGGGATTTTAGAAATTTCTTACTTACCACCTTCTTAGGCTGAGCTAATATTTCTTAATTAAGTTGCCTCCAATTTTGACACTAACCCTGTTTTTCATCATTTTCGATTAAACTTAACCATGATTTTCAATTTAAACCTTACCTAAGGCTCACTAAGAGGAAATGATAAATGGGTATGTGCAGGATCATCATGGAAAAAACAAGCCCTTAAGTGGCAAAAAATTCAGAAAAATCAGAGTTAGGCAACTTGATGTAAAAATTTGAATAAGTTATCTATATTATTTCAAAAATATGTAAGAATAGAATCTGTAGAAAATTGAATGTAGTTTCTAAACTACTAGGTTTATTTTAAAAAAATATCTAGTTGGTGAAAATTTAAATTTTCAATGTAGTAGTACTTAAATTTCAAGGAAAAAATAAGAAGTAGGTGTTTGTCTAACCACCCTAACCACAATAAAATGATAATATTTTTTTATAATATTTGAGATATAAGTATTGGACTCATGTCCCGATGTGATGCATATTTTTTTGTAATTTTTTTCGAAGTAAATAGTTAATTATGAATTTTTTATTACAAATTTTAAAAAATATAAAAACTCATATGTCTAACCACCTTAACTTGGTAAAAAATTCATGAAATTCTTTTTTTTTAATCCTATAGTATGAAAATCATAGAATGTGATGCATATTTCGGATTCAAAAAATGTCATACCGTTTGAAAGCTATAGATGTTTTTCAATTAGCCTATCAATTAGGACTTTAGTCATAATTCAAATAGAAAATGAATAATAATTATTTATTCAATTCAAATTAAAGAATAATTTATATTGGTGGAGAGCTAAGAATCTCCTTTAAAAACCCTTTTTGTTTCATCAATTTTGGGTAAAAAAAAGTCATCAACCACATAGCCTACAAATACCCATCATATTGCCACTTTTTGGTCCATCATGATCCTGCACATACCCAAATAGTCTCTAAACAATCCCTTACATTTTCTAAGCTTGAAAAAAATGATTTCTATTTCTAAATTTGGACTATACAATAATTTATTTTATTATTCAAGGGTATACTTTACTATCCACATTAATTCAAATAGTTCAACTTCTCTATCAACATCGTTAATGTCCTTTTGGTGGAAGAATTTAGGTTCCTTTAATCGTAGATATTGAAGTGTATCATATTATTTTACTAACTCCTGAAAATCCCTAGTAATTGTATTTAACACAATATCTACCTTTTTAATGTTTAAGAGAGAGGCATAAACAATGATAGGTTCAATAACACTTATTAAATAGACTAACATACTTTCTAACATGCACATCACTTTATATAACCATATTATTCTTGGAGGTTTCATCTTTTCCAGTTTTAGTTTCTTTCTAGTTATTTCTCATTAATTAAATACCTAGAATGGTTAAAGTTCGGTTCAGATGTCTATAAATTTTAATGAACATGGTTAATTTCAATTAGATTCCAATGTTTTCACACACCATAGACCCACAAAATTTAATAGGTTGGGGGCATTTTGAAACTTAGTTGTTGTATTGAGATTCGGTTGATGACCACGTACACATTAGATAGGACCCATCTTAATTCCAAAGTATCGAGTGTTGTAACCTGGGCTCTGATACCAAGTCATGCCCACCAATTTTCGCTAAAATAACCCAACTATTTTCTTTTTTAAAAACATTACTTTAAGTGACTACAATGGTTTTACCCACCATAATACAATTGTTGTTTTAGTTAGAAGACTTTATATTGAGCATACCTTTTCCTATTGAATACATCAAATGAACACTAAGGCTTTGAGAGAGTTTAACATAATTGGCATTAATTTAATTGGAATAATTATAAGGTAGAGATCATTTTATCTAAATTTGGTGGTGTAGCTACCAACCCAAGTAGAGACTTAACGACCACTATAATATGATACGAACTTGAGAGATTCATCCAATTGTTCTTAACAAGATGGTAGTTCCACCAAACAAGTTTGATATTATTATAAACATTAATTCTTTAACATCCACATCCCCTACCATCTACAAACCTTGCTATCTTGTGTTTTATTAATACAAACATTAATATGTTGACAGTGCTGTCATTAATCTTAAAATTAATATTACTATTTATCACTATGTTCACACTCCTCTCTTATTTTAATTATTAAAAATGATAACAATCCACCGCCATCTTGGAGTATTATTATAGACATTAAAGTATTACCCTCAACTCATTAAGTTACATAATTTTAAATGTAAAAGTTTGATACACCCAAGAAATTAGTATCTTTTACTAGCGTCATCGTTTTGTTTTATCATAAAAGAATGAGGCTATTATTAATTGATCAACCAAACAATAATATTGTTAATGCTTAATCATCTTCTAAACACCACAAAGAGTGTTATCATTACGGGGTTGATACCGATGTGGATATTGCATATATGGTAGAGAATAGTGGATAGGTTTAGCTTGGGTTTCTAATACAAGAGTGGATAGGTTATTAATAATTTGATTCAATTTTAAATTTCATTATGTATTTTAATTTTGTCTAGCCTCAATAACAAACTAATTGCAGAAAAATAGCGTTCCACTTTCCAAATCCGTTTTAATTAATTAATTTTCTTTTTTGATATAGTCATAAAGCTGAGACTATATATATATATAATCCATATATACATTTTTAATACAAATCTTTTAAATTTATTATTGTCAATATATTTTAACATGTATCTATTTATTTGTGTTGACTAGTATTTATTAAATTATTTATTTTTTTGTCTATATATAAGAATAATAAATATTCTTTATATACATGTATATTTTATTTACTCTGGAAAATAATTTAAAATTATAAGAATAACTAATTCCCATATATAAATAAATGTATCATTTATTATAAAATGAAATATAATATCAAGGGAACATTTCTCTTTCCCAAACACAGAATCCTAGGAATACCTAGCTTTATCTTTGTTTCTTTTGTTTTTTTCATTTTAAATTAATATTAACTTCCCCGATTCCAGGAAAGTAGGAAATATATCACTTTATGTTCTTTAAAAGATTAAAATAAAGGACATGGAAACTAAGTGATTCAGGAAGGGCTTTATTGGGAGAAAACGTAGAGCTCTATATGGGAAACTCTAAAGCCTACCTGCTTAAGTATTATGTTTATTCGTTTGCTTCTTGTTTATTTAATTTTAGTGAGGACTATGTTTTGTGTTACAATTTTAGGGTCAATTCCTGACATATCTGAATAAGTCCAAGCAAAGAGTTCAGGAAAGTCATGAAGCAAGACTGCAGTATATTCTTGTTTATCATCATCGAGGCATTTAGCTATCTTAATGAATTTCTCTTTATCATTGACATCCATTGCTATGTCTATTGTATCCCCTAAAGGAAGTGCATTTGATCTCAAAAATTCTAGATTGTATTCTTCACTATTCAGGTCTGTCTCACTGTTCTCATTTTCTCCATCTACTTGCTTGGTGCTTATCATAGCACATGTAAACTTGTTCTTGTGAGGAATAAATGGTTTATCATAAACTCTAAGCCTTTTTTTCAAAACTTTATCATTTTACAAGTACTCCCATGATGGCGGTAAGACCATATCAAGCAATTCATGATGTTTTAAAGTGAGACTGATTTTTGGTTTGCACGTAATGGTGTTAATGTTTAATGGTCTTTTCTTTGCTTGTGTTATCTTAGAAAGACAGTATCCCAAACCATTTTTTATTTCTTGCCTAGTGTTAGGTTTGACAGGGACACAAATTCCTTGCTCCTTTCCACATCCCTTCCCACTATAACCTAATTGTTTCAGAAGTTCATAACCTCTCCCATAAATTTGTTCCATTGTTTGTGGGTTTGGTGGTTGTTGATAGTCTATCTCATCAAAATTCGTTGTGTAGCTTGTGTCATGTTCAAGAGTAGATGTTTGTGAGTTTTCTCCTGAATTATGTGTTGACATGACCATTGGTTTCTCTTTTTTTCATCTTCTTTCCTTATGATTATATATTTGCCCATGAATGAAGGTGTGAAATCCAAGGAACCCTAATCATCATTTGCTAATTTTGACACTATTTCCATCTCTTGTGTTTCCTTAGTGATATGCTCTATTTTTTATGTTGGAAAAAATGTTTTGAGATGACTAGTAGTTCCCTTTTCAATTTGCAAGAAACTTTCAGGTTCAGTGTCCATTTCGATTTCATATACCTTGTTATTGTAAACATACTTCATGATACAATGAACGGTCAAGGGTACCACATGCATCTCATGGATCCATGTTCTACCTAAAAGAAGATTGTATGAAAGTTCATGAGGCATAACATGGATAGAAGTTTGTAGGTTAGCCTTTCCAATTGAAATGGGCAAGGTAATCACACCGAGTAGTTGCTTTACTATACTGTCAAATCGTCAAATTGATAGGGAATCAAGTTTTATTTATGATTTATCTACTTCCAATTTGTCTAAAATATTTACACTACACACATTCAAAGTTGAGCCATTATCAACAAGGGTCCTTTTTATTCCTGTGGTGTTATATCTAGTTATTATCATGAATGAATCATATCTCTTTCTCATTTCCAAGGGAAGGAGCTCATGTTGGTGAAAGGTAATATCTACATTAATTGTATTCATTCCCTGTATTAGATTTTCCCCATCATTTGCATTTGCATTAAAAAAAATATTAACTTGTTGCAAAGCCATTTGAAGCATGGTATGGTAACTAGGTGAAGCTTAAATAAGATTTCATAAGGAAATCTTAGCGAGAGTATTCTTAATTTTTTCAACAAGATTATACTCCTTTCCACTATGTGATGGTAACTGAGGAGCACTGGGCAACATAGGATTTAGTAACAGTAATGAAACAGGATTAGTTTGAGGTTTTTTGTTACTACTTCTGTTATATGTATGAGCAACAATGTTATAATTCAATTGTTGTGACACATTCTGTTTAGGTGCGTCAAGAATGAGGACATGTTTGATGGATGGGTGAGGGTTGTTTGAAGGAAGATAAAGGATAAGTTTAGGTTGAATAAAATTTAATTCATTTTCTCCTAGATTTAGTTGAACAAGCTTGAGTGGATGAATCTTGTGAGAGGAAGTCTTGAAGGGCTTTATCTAACATTTCAAAGTCATCAGGACTAAGATGTTTGTGTTTGTTAATAGGTTGAGATGGATAAATTTTACTTCTATTTTTCTTAAACAATCCTTAGTGGATGAACCTTGTGAGATAAATTCCTCAAGGGATTAATCTAACATGTCAATGTCATCGTGACTAAAAGGCTCGAGGTTTAGGCTAACTTTGAAAAAGCGCATTAACATGCTTAAGTAACCATACATCTTGCATGTTTAAGTTTAACATTTTTGGTTTTATTTTTTGATTTTCTAACAAACGGAGTCTACAACAAACAATATGGAAATATAACAAGCTACCTTTATCAAGAAAATGTAAACTTACACTATGAAAATGCATAAAATAGTAAATTGTCAAATTGAAACAACAAACTGACTACAACAATCAAAAGCACAAAAATGCACTGTTTCATTTCAAAAATGTAACCTTAAACTACATAGGGACTAAGACACCAGCAAGGGCATCTTGGTCCTCCTGATGAAATTAAAAAATTCCAAACAATGGAATAGATAGCACAGAACTCATATAGGATTCTAGACAAAAAACCTTAAGAGGGACTAAGATGCTAATAAGGGCGTTTTAGTCTCGGTGAAGGTATTTTTCAAAAAAAAAACAACAATATCTAAGTTGAAAACAACGTTCTCAAGTTTCCTACTCAGGGATTTGATGTTTGGAAATAGGAAAGATGTGAATGAGTGCAAGAAAAAGTGACTAGGAGCCAACAATCGAGTGCAATTTATTGAATGCAATTTTTTAATTTTCAATGTAATAACAATGTTTCTAAATGCAATTAGGGTGAGCAACAATGTGCTTTTCAATTTTTGAATGAAATGAAATGATGCAATAAAGTAAAGATGCATCTTCTATGCACTTTCACTAATTCAAATATAGGAAACCCTAAATGCAATCTTACTAATGCAAGATGCAAGAAATCCTAGATGAACTTTCACTAATGCAAGAATCAATGAAATCTAGATATAAGGAGTTTAATAGTCTCCAAATCATAAATGAAATGAATTCTCAAAAGAGCTAGGTTCATGTTGGGTTCACCAAAATGATGAATAGAAAAATAGATACCTAAAAGATATCACACTTTATCCACTTAACCATTCACTAATGTCCTAGGAGTCCCAATTGGATTGACTAACAACCTCACAAGGTGAGTCAATTCTAAATTAGGAAGGACCTAGGAGGGGGTTCTTTGAATTCTAAGGGGTTCACCACCAAGCAAATGCTTGGAAAAGACTAATGTTTAAAAACACAATGTGATATGCAAAATGACCTAAAACTAAAAATGTAAGCTAAATGAGAGATGCAAATAATAAAATTATGCAATAGGAAGATAGTATGTGTGTACATGCGAAGTTTGGAGATGTTGTGAGGATTTTGGAAGTGCAAATAAGTTGTTCAAAAATTTCAGCAAGGACTAAGATGCCCAAGATGGTGTATTAGTCAAGCTGTTGTTTTTTAGGGAAAATACAAAGTCTTCGGATCTCAGAACCGAATCTCTGAAAAATGCTAGAATCTCTCATTCAATCCACAATAGGAATCGATTACTAATCCTTGACAATGCTAGATATTGGCTTCAAAGTAGACTTGAAAAACCTACAAAAACACAATAGAAGGTTACTCCAAGACTTGAGACACTCCTTCAATTTGTTCAATTTATGTCTCTTACTCAAAGATTTTCTTAGCTCATATCATATTATGTGAAAAATGGGGGTGAATCCTACTTTTATCTTCATTTCTACCTAATAACATGATTATTGGATCTCAAAGGCCGACAAAAGATCAAATAATTTCAAATAATTTCATTTCCCGCTCTTAATTCCTGAAAATAAAGCCCCTAGGACTAAGATGCCCTAGGTGGGACTAAGACACTACCAATGAAATCTTGGTCCCACAAGGCTTGATTTACCAATTCAAAATGTGTGTTACTACAGGGTATGTGCAGGATCATCATGGAAAAAATAGGCCCTTAAGTGGCAATGAAAATTCAAAAAATCAGAGTTAGGCAACTTGACGTAAAAATTTGAATAATTTATCTATATTATTTCAAAAATATGTAAGAATAGAATATATGGAAAATTGAATGTAGTTTCTAAACTACTAGTTTTATTTTTCTAAAAAAAATCTATTTGGTGAAAAATTGAAACTTCAATGCAGTAGTACTTAAATTTAAGGGAAAAAATAAGTTGGTGTCTATCTGACCACCCTAACCATAATAAAATGATAATATTTTTCTATAATATTTTAGATGTAAGTAGAGGACTCATGTCTGGATGTGATGCATATATTTGTAATTTTTTTCCAAGTAAATAATTAATTATGAATTTTTTATTACAAATTTCAAAAAAAAGAAAAACTTGTATGTCTAACCACCTTAACTTGGTCAAAAATTCATGATTTTTTTTTTTAAAATCCTATAGTATGTGAAATATAGAATGTGACACATGTTTTGGACTCAAGAAATGTGATACCATTTGAAAGATATAGATGTTTTCCAATCAGGCTATCAATCAGGACTTTAGTCATAATTCTAATAGAAAATGAATAATAATTTGTTATTAGATTCAAAATAAAGTATAATTTATATTAGTGGAAAGCTGAGAAGCTCCTTTACAAACCCTTTTTGTTTCATCAATTTTGGGTAAAAAAAAAGTTGTTAACCACATTGGAAAAGTCTAGAAAAGCAAGGTAAGTTGTTAAACACATTTTTTGTGTTGACTTCTTAAGATTGGTAGGTCCAAACCAAAATCCAAAGCAAGCTCGAGGCTAATCCCCAGGCATTAAATTTTGTGTTAGACATATCAAATATCCAATTTGAATATGATATCTAATATGTTTTATATAGAGTTGCCAAAATGTTATAAAATTTATAATATATGATTTTAAAAATACAATAAAGTTTATAATTTAATATATAATATACAATATAGTTTATAATGTAATATATAATATAATATATATTATTATGTATAATATTTAATTATTATTTCAATATTTTAGTTAATGTATAAATATTTAAATATATATGTATATATATATATTACGAATATATTAA